>JAJEKV010000028.1:4996450-5452090 GCA_021234155.1 Isoetes taiwanensis | reverse complement strand
ATGGCTTAATTGCATTTGATTTGCTAGAATCAGATGCATTAAAGAGGATTTGAGCTTCTTGATCTATAGGCTAGAATCTTTTGAAGCTTCACCATCATCATGATCACCATCATCATGATCGTCTTCTTTCTTCTCATTCTCTTCTCTTTTTATGTCTTGAACGACAAATTGGAATGGGGTTCTATTCTATAAGGAATGGGGTTTTCCTAGAAAAAATAAAATGGTAGGATCGCATGGATAAGAGGATATTAAAACAAACATTATTGTTTATTGTCCACAAATGTTACTGATAATATTTTCTCTGTAATAGATATTTTTGGGTTGCCTAGGGTGTAATAGATATTTTTGGGTTGCCTAGGGAGTTAAGATTTTGGAATATAATGCAAGCATATGTAGCAATATTGTTTTCCTAGAAGCCGCTAGCTGGTTTTTTTTTTCTCTTGACCTTTGATTTTGTGTGCACATTTTCTTTCCGTGCTCATTGCATTTAAAACCGTTGTCTAACTTGCGTTGCCGATTTGACAACCGGCTACAACAGGTTGCACGGAAATGTCTCTGATTAGGTTGTCTCTGAATCCTTTGTCCCTATTAGATTTAGAGCTCAGCTACAGTGACTCATGAATCAACGTCTTACGTATGCAATAGGCACTTCATGTAATGCAATGGTTTCCGCATGCTGGAAAGAGGGGGATATTAAACGGGCTGCCCAATTGTTTTATGACATGCAAACAGATGGTTTTACTACAGATAACTCAAATAACCCAGTTCTTCCGGAGTAAAAATTAAATCTTCGTCAGGCATCACCATCACCATCACGATCACGATCACGATTCCCTTTTGGTGAATGCGGATGAATCTTTCTACGCAATTAGGCTTGAAAGGTATCGTTTGATAAATTATCCTAGATTTGTGATTTATCCTACATTTGCTGATTAATTTCTTAGCGGCAAATCTCGTGTATTTGTTCCTATGGAGCATAACTAAGAAAATATAAGGTCAAATGAGGATATGAATTTAAATTATAATGGCCACTATAACAAACAATAGGATGTAAGATCAATTTTTATGTTGTAAATAAATAGTGGAGGGGAATGCAATCTAACTAAGTCATATAGAAAAGTTTGGTTTATATTTATGGTACAAATAAGGCTTCATAGTAGGGTCATTGATAGAAAAGAATTTGAGATATAGAGAATATATGCTTGAAAATTTGCCTTGTTATATCTTCAATTACCACTTGTTCAAATCCGGGTGCTTGTTGCATGTAAATATCTTCCTCCAGCTTTGCATTTAAAAATGCAGTGCTGACATCCATGTGATGTGCCTCCCAATTTCTAGCATTTGCTAAAGCAAGAAGTAATCGGATGCTTGTCATTTTGACAATTGGAGAGAAAGTATCTTTATAATCAATCCCTTTTCTCTGGGTAAACCCTTGTGCCACAAGCCTAGCCTTAAATTTTGGATTATCACCTTCGGATGAATGTTTTACCTTGTAAATCCATTTGCATCCTATTATGTTTCTGTTTTCTGGAGTATTGACAACATCATAGGTTTCTGTTCTCTTAAAACTCTCCATTTCCGCTTGCATTGCCAATTTCCATTTTGCTGCATTTTCAGAACTTATGGCTTCATCATAGCATGTCGGAGCTTCTGGATCAAGCATTATTAATGCCTCTACATAATCCGGATTAATTCTTTTACTTCTGCCTTCCGGATTTCTTCCATAAGCATTAGAATTTACCTCTAGCTCGTCTCGGAGAATTTGAGCCTGTGTTCTTTTCTTCCTTGCTGGTTTTTCATGCAGGGCTACTTGTTTCTCTGCTGCAACATCCATGCTGATGTGTTCAGTTCCAGATTCTACCCTTTCATTCTCATCACTTGCTTCAGCCTGTATGTAATCATGCACACTATCATCGTCAGTATCATAATCCATTATTGCATCATGCATATGATTTGACACTATTTCTTGATCCTTTTCTTCTTCACAAACACTACTTGCAGTTCCCTTTTGTTCTTTATCGTTCTATATAGTAGCAACCTTATAGAATTGAGACTCGTCAAAAATGACGTCTCTACTTACAATTATCTTCCTTCTCTTAGGATCATACAATCTATAGGGTTTAGAATGTTCATCATAGCCTACAAGATAAGTTATCCAGGATCTATCGTCTAACTTCCTTCTTTGCTGCTCCGGTACATGAACAAAGCATAAACAACCATAGGCTTTAAGCCGATCAAAACTGGGTTTCGATCCAGACCACATCATTTCAAGAATACCACCTCTAATACTTACAGAAGGAGTTATATTTTGCAAATATACTGCGGTTTTTACAGCTTCCTCCCACAAAAAGCTAGGCAAACCTGCAAACTTCAACATAGCACGTACAGCATTTAGTATTGTTCTATTCTTCCTCTCAGCAACACCATTTTGCTGAGGGGAATGATTGCACGTATATTGTCTTTTAATTCCTTTCGCTATGCAATAGCTCTTAAACTTATCAGATAAGTATTCCCCACCTCTATCTGACCTTATGCATTTGATTTTCATTCCAGTCTCAACTTCAGCCTCCACAGCATAAGCTTTGAATGCATTAAATGCTTCGTCTTTAGTTCTAAGACAAAAGCATTTTGTTCTCCTACTGAAATCGTCTATGAATGTAATAAAGTATCTTTTGCCACTGATACCTTTAACATTCAGCGGACCACAAAGGTCCGTATGTATTAATTCCAGCACTCTCTTTGCTCTTTTTCCAGATTTTCTAAAGGGCAGCCTCGTATGCTTGCCAAGCATACAACCAATGCAAATTGATTCCTTTGAACTGTTTTCAGCGATATGTCTTTCAAGTTGACTAGGGCCTCTTCTTGCTCCCAAGAATTGAAATCTTGGAGTGTTTGTGATAACAAGCCATTGACCACCAAACTCACCTTGTTTTTCTTCCTTTTGCTCTTTGCCACAACACAAATAACTCAGTTCTTCCGGAGTAAAAATAAAGTCTTCTTCGTCAAGCATCACCATCATCGTGAGCGTCTTCTATCTTCTCTTCTCTTCTCTTGAACGACAAATTGGAATGGGGTTTTTTATAAGGAATGGGTTTTCCTAGAAAATAGAAAACGCGTGGATAAAGAGGATATTAAAACAAACATTATTGTTTATTGATAATATTTTCTCTGTAATAGATATTTTTGGGTTGCCTAGGGTGTAATAGATATTTTTGGGTTGCCTAGGGAGTTGAGATTTTGGAATATACTGCAAGCATATGTAGCAATATTCTTTTCCTACAAGCCGTTAGCCGGTTTTTTTTTTCTCTTGACCTTCGATTTTGTGTGCATATTTTCTTTCCGTGCTCATTGCATTTAAAACCGTTGTCTGACTTGCGTTGCCGATTTGACAACCGGCTACAACATGTTGCGCGGAAATGTCTCTGATTAGGTTGTCTCTGGATCCTTTATCCGTATTAGATTTAGAGCTCAGCTACAGTGACTCATGAATCAACGTCTTATGTATGCAATAGGCACTTCATGTAATGCAATGGTTTCCGCATGCTGGAAAGAGGGGGATATTAAACGGGCTGTCCAATTGTTTTATGACATGCAAACAGATGGTTTTACTACAGATAACTCAAATAACTCAGTTCTTCCGGAGTAAAAATTAAATCTTCGTCAGGCATCACCATCACCATCACGATCACGATTCCCTTTTGGTGAATGCGGATGAATCTTTCTACGCAATTAGGCTTGAAAGGTATCGTTTGATAAATTATCCTAGATTTGTGATTTATCCTAGATTTGCTGATTAATTTCTTAGTGGCAAATCTCGTGTATTTGTTCCTATGGAGCAGAACTAAGAAAATATAAGGTCAAATGAGGATATGAATTTAAACTATAATGGCCACTATAACAAACACTAGGATGTAAGATCAATTTTTATGTTGTAAATAATAGTGGAAGGGAATGCAATCGAACTAAGTCATATAGAAAAGTTTGGTTTATATTTATGGTACAAATAAGGCTTCATAGTAGGGTCATTGATAGAAAAGAATTTGAGATATAGAGAATATATGCTTCAAAATTTGCCTTGTTATATCTTCAATTACCACTTGGTCTCTGTGACGCTCCCTGTATATATACAACCCCCGGTCGTATACATACGGGGACTTTCCCCTCACCTACCTACCTACCTATCTATCTATCTATCTCAAATAAACATTTTTATTTACTATTACTCCCAAAATTTAGTTTGAAATAATTTGATTGAGACATCAAAAATGTTAGCACAGAGTGACAAAAAACAGACCACATACCTCTCAAAAATGCCTGGGTGCACAAATAATCTTGGGTGCACCAATAATGGACCAATTAAGAATAGAATAGAAGGGTTTTTATCATCCACGAGACCTCCTATTTGCTAATCCAAAGGACTAAACACCAACACTTGAAAGCATGCGGGGATGCTCCATAATATGACTTTTGCTTCTCCTCATATGGAGGTGAAACAAAGTGAAATGTAATTTTTTTATATGACCCCAATAAATTATACGGGAAGGAAGGACTTACGATCTTCCCTTAATATGTTTGAAATATGTCATGTGATTTGTCAAATGATTTTGTGCACACCCTATGCGTACCTCTCCATTGAAGTAATGGAATATTAGATATAATAACCACAACCAATGATAGCAATCCATGACTGAACAATACGAAAAATATCTGTTATTGAAAATAATATCAACATTTGTAGACAATAATATTTGTTGCAAATAAACATATAATCTTACCATTCTCTATAAAAACCCCATTTCCTATCATCAACTTTCTATAAAATCCCAATTCGGGACGAAGTTCCCTGTGGATTGAACCAGAGAAAGGCAGTCACAACGGGATTATGCTAATCTATCATGACCATTATTCTATATCCAGACACTGCATCTAGATGTTCTAAGATGTCACATCCAGTTCCTGTATTATTGCACTGAATACTGTACACATAAGATGAAACTTGTCATTTCTAGCAGAAACTTTACAAATCATGTTAAGAAATGCATTTTCCATTTCAAATGTATATTCTTCTCAAATAAAGATTTTTATTTACTATTACTTCCAAAATTTAGTTTGAAATAATTTGATTGACGCCCAAAACGTTAACACTGAGTGACAAAGAACAGACCACATACCTCTCAAAGATGTCTTGCATAACATTTGAATTTCTAAAATGTGAAATATTGTTCCTACGACGATTCTCAAAGAATGAAAAGCTACGAAAGCAAAATCCTCAGCAACGTCAAGCCATCCTACTTGCCCAATAAGGTCAATCATCAAACTGTAATGCTCCCCAGTTGGGGTCATGTGGTGGTGCTTATGGAAAGAGAAAAATGAGAAGCAATAATAATTGAGTCTGTGTGGCCACAAGATGAGATTATTGATATAGAAATGATGACATTTGGCCTAGTCCCATCATCCTTCATTAAAAGTTTCATGGATTTTTGTATACTGACATTCTGCAAATTGCTCCAATTACTGTATTCCATGAGCTGATACCAGATTTGTCTAATCTTTGAAATAACACATGCAAGGCTTCCATATTTCCATATCTACCATACATATTAATGAGATAGTTTCCAATAATAACCTGAGAATCAACCCCATATTTTACAATAAAGCGGCGAATTAGCTTATCACTTCGCAACACCCCTAGATTAGTAGAAGCATCTAGAATGCCGATGAAGGCCACTACTTCTGTGGTAAAACCATCTATTTGCATATCATAAAACAATTGGAGAGCCCCTTTAGTATCCCCCTCTTTCTAGCATGCAGAAACCATTGCATACAAGAAGTGCCTATTGCATACATATGTCATTGATTCATAAGTCACTGTAGCCGAGGTCTAAATCTAATAGGGATAAAGGATCTAGAGACAACCTAATCAGAGACATTTTTGCGCAACCCGTTGTAGCCGATTGTCAAATTGGCAATGCAAGTCACCACAATGGAAAATATGCACGCAATCAAAGGTCAAGAGAAAACAAGGTGCTACGCACGACAGGTTGCCCTCCGGCAGAGTGTTTTTTCTTGTTTCTCATTTTGTGTGTCCGGCCTTTTTTAGTCTGGGCGGTTGCGTTTGTCTTTTTGTTTTTTTTTGTTTGCAATGGGTGCTATTGCTAATGGTCTTGCGCTTTACAATGGTCTAATTCCATATATGGCAACATTCTTTGTCTTTACAAATTATATGAGGGGTGCAAATGTAATATCTTATAACAAGAATATGGAAATTTAGACAGAATGTCAACAATCTAAGATTCTTCACAAAATCCCATTGAAACAACATTAGGAAATGTTAGGTCCAAAACCTTTTGCAATGTTTACGCGTTATTTCACAAAACCTTAATAGACTACCTACATGCCTTAAAATAGTTACATTCAAGTTCGCACAAGTCCCCTGTTATTCCCATACTACTAACACCATAAACAGTCAGTGAGGTTTGACTATGCATACCATTTAAGCGTACATGGAATTCAAATACATATAATGTGCTCAACCCTTCTGCCTTTTGAAGCTTTCAAGTTAGAAACAAATGTCACAACATCAGGAGATATGCCTTCCAACTTCATCTGATCTACACATCTCAGTGCATCAAGACTGTAACCATTTTCAACATGACCTGTAATAAGTGCATTCCATGTCACAATGTCTCGACCTGGTAGGTTTTTAATTGACTTGCGCTTGTAAATGTTGTGTGTATCAACAAAGATGAGAAGGCAATATCTAACACAACCAATTGTAAGTCCATGTTTTTGTTATATTATGTCTACGTTTCTTTTGTATTTGTTGGTAATCTATTCTTTATTTTCCAATATCGAGAAAAATGGGCACTTCATTCTTACCAACCATCATCTCACGGATAAGTGTTGCCCAAGTATTTTCTATGATAGACTCATCATAGCCTCCCCTCAAACTTGCAGCTACAATTTATTTCTTAAAGCTTCATGCCCTTCATGCATATTGTATATTTCATGGAGCTAATTTTCATATTGAGCATCAAACACCACTTTCTATTACACTTGACCACTTTTAACTTCCAAATGCTATCCCATATCAAAGGCATAGTTTAATGGCTTGGTCATGATAAATGAACACATGTAGGTTACTCTAAGTAGGCTTCTATGGTTAGTGACAATAGACCAAATGAAGACAAATAAAAGCTCGGATACAGGATGCTGCTTACTAAGCAACAGTTTGGAGCTATTATATTTGCTTATTATCGTGCCGTTATTTCCACCTATTACAATGACGCCATGGAAGGATGCCGTAAAGAGTTGCAGTTTGCTTTCTCATAACATGCATTTGAATGGGAATACACAATACAACTTTGGATTTGCACTTATTACAATGACACCATGGAGGATACCTTAAAAAGCTTCATTCTGCTTTTTCATCACATGGGAATGCACAATGCAACCTTGAATTTGCAGAGATATTGTAATTATAGTTTTTTCTTTTGATTTTAAGCACATGTTTCCTCCAACAAAACTTTGATTATCATGTGCGAAATACGGAAGATAACATGGCAAATAAACATTGTAGCATACAATGGCAAGTAATTTGGGTGATGCAAATAGGGATGGAGTCGGTCACCTCGGCCTTCAAATATTGAAGCATAGTATTAAAAGCAAGATTGTGCCAAAAGAGTTTTTTTGTCTTGCTAGGGGACTCATCTTTGCTCCAAATATGAAGTACAAGGCTAAAAGCTATATTTTGGCATGTTGATGTATCTATCAATGCATAACTCCAGTTGTGTTGTTACAACTTACCTTCTAATGAAAAGCTGCTTTCTAATAGTTTATTAACTCAAATAGAAAAGCCAAATTCCAATTCACATATTCAAACAAACATGATTTACACATGCAACCAATGCAAGATTAACAAGGTGCTGTGCACGAGGGGTCCGATGGCCCCGAGAGTGTATTTTCATAGGTTCTGTCGTTCTTTTAAGTTGGGTCTTGTTTATTTTGTGTGGAGCCATATAAATGCTACGAATACAGGTTGTCATTTTCCTAGTCCAAAAAGGTGCTCATTGTCTATTTGCACTCGAACTTATGACATGACTGAGATAGTAAACGAACCCAAAAGCAATAGTGTTTGTATTTATTAGAAAGTTGCTACTCTATCATGTAGTGATTTTTATGTAGGTTTTATTAACACAAACTGACTGAGTTCATGAGATTGTATTGGTCATCTAGAGTTGTAACCAATAAAGAAAGGTGTAGAATATGGGTGTTTACATGTTTGCGCCTACTTTAATGAACAGATTAAGGAAGTGCAATGTCTAAATGTATGCAGCTATGGCAGTTCCTTAATTATGAGGAGGTGGGTTGCCTTAGGAGCAAAGTTATGAAGGGCGAAGGAGTCCTTAAACTAGTTTCTGATAGCGAGGTTGTGCTTCTAGGCCTTGCTTGCATAGAAAAGCTTAAGGAGCTTCCCTCTCTAGCTGCCCTTGTTGCCAGGCTTGGCAAAAGATGTGAGAATGCTGCTTTGCAAGGATTTACGAGTGATATATTGAACCAGATTGATGCGTATACTCCAACGGAAATGGAGGCCGAAATAAAAAAGATGGGGAGATATGTTGGCGCTACTGCAAATCTGTATGTACTAGAACTTGAAAATGCACGTGAAGAATGTGAGGCATCAGAACGGAAGATAGCAAGGCAAAGGCAGCACTGGAGACGCATTTCGCTATGGAATAGAAGCTATGACCAAGTGGTGGAACTCCTTGCGCGGACTGTATGCACCATTCGTGGTAGAATTGTGTGTGTGTGTGCATTCTGATGGGTT
Source organism: Isoetes taiwanensis (assembly GCA_021234155.1). NCBI lineage: Eukaryota > Viridiplantae > Streptophyta > Lycopodiopsida > Isoetales > Isoetaceae > Isoetes > Isoetes taiwanensis. The sequence continues at coordinate 5,443,263 of JAJEKV010000028.1, read as the reverse complement.
ATATGAATATCTAGCTGCCTCAACTCTTGGCGGAGATGCTCTTGCACTACACTACTTGAACGCCATCGTCGTCATTGAAAACATGGTTAGGTTTCCATCCTTGCTAGCCTCAGATTCCCGCCATGACTTGTACAACATGTTGCCACACAATATAAGGTCAGTTTTGAGAGCGCGTTTTAAGGCTCTCCCCTTCGATAATTCTTCACTTGATCTAGCTCAATGCCGCGCTGCTTCGGATCGAATACTTGGGTGGCTCGCACGCCTTGCCCACAACACGATTCAATGGCACTCTGAGCACGTCTTTGATCTGCAAGTCGCTTGTCACAGCAACGTTGATTACTACATCGTATTAGTAACACAAGCAACAAAATAGAAGTTCCATATCTTTATCCCCTTGAGAGATCCAGTGCAAGTTGGATAACGACCTTCAGGCTCAATTTTTTATACCAATTTCTTATTAGATAGTTTTCTAGTGCAATTGGATAACGACATTCAGGCTCAATTTTCTATGCCAATTTCTTATTAGATAATTTTCCAATGTACCACCAGCAAGATACTCCACATCCACACAACAAACATTCGACTTAACAGTGGTTACTTGACCCATGCATAGAACGACCCTAGAATGCTCTTACATCAAGCAAGAAGCAAATTGGAAGATATGAGATGCAGAAATTACCAGATTTTGTGATACACGCAATACACGTTCCCCTGCTTTGTTGGGATGTGAAGCATATAGCGCCCTATAATGAAGATAGATAGCGAGATTGGTTAAAGCTAGAAGTAAGAATTAAACATATATTTTACAAGACGACCCAAATTAAGATAATAAAGATGCCATTCCATTTTAAATAACATCATGTGGCTCATTTCAGTGGGAAGAAAAGGAATCTGTACCATTATTAGTTATATGGAAATAAGCTCTATCTTCGCAAAGTGGTTTGGAAAAGTCCTGGACAGTAAATTGAAACGGTGGGTAGAAACAGGAAACCTGAGGGCACAAGGACAGGCAGGCTTCAGGCCGGAACACTCAACCACAAATCATCTAGTAACCCTTCGGATACTAATATAGTAGAATAGAGCTCAGGGGAAGAAAATAGTATGCTGCTTTGTGGATTTTAGAAAGGCATTCGACACAGTCCCGAGGGAAAAGCTCCTACAAAGACTAATAGACATGCAGGCACCGAGAGACATGGTAGGAGAGATGGCAAGACTATGCCACAGGGTATACGCAAAAATGGAACAGGAAGGACAGGCAATAAACTGCGACATAGGAGTCAAACAGGGGTGCCCACTATCCCCGACATTGTTCGGAATATACATAGATGCATTACAAGGTTTCATAGCAGAACAACAAGGGGATTACCTATTATGTTGTATGCTGATGACCTGAGCATGATGGCCACAAAGAATAAGGGAATGCACAGATTACTCAGGCTACTGGAGACCTTCTGTGAAAGGACAGGGTTAACAGTAAACCTTACAAAAACCAAACTAGTCATTTTCAGGCATAGGAACAGGCATAGACCTTTCAGGTATATGGGAACAGAACTAGAGGAATCAACAGAATACAGGTATTTGGGGTATGACGCACACGGCACGGGGAAATGGGCTAAAGGGGCAGATGCAAGGTTTCAATCAGCCATTGGGAGTTACTTCAATATGAAAAATTTCTGTAATAAAAACAGAATAATCGACTGGGAGATCAAGTGTTACCTGTTCAGCGCAGTGGTCGCGACGACGCAATTATATGGGGCTGAGGCTTGGGGACCGGGTTTAACAGATAAGCAATCAGCGAATCAGCGAAATCACACATCATCATAGGCAGTGGATGGTTTAAGGATGTGGCGATGTGGACCAGAGAAATGGGAATGAACCTGAGCGAGCTAGTAAACGAGGGGAAATGGAATGAAGACTGGGCAGACAAGGCTACGCGATCATGGCTGCAAAAATACACAGGACCCAAGACGCTTTGGCTTATGACAGTCTTCAATCCAGAACAGCAGATAGGACAACAGATGTAACGAGATAATCTGCTAGGAAAGACCTTAAATATAATTCAATCAATTCAATTCGCTTTGTTGCATCGGATAACCAAGTGCATAACATAATTATTAACACATCATATCAAGCTTCTGATATGTCGAAAACAGGGTGAAAATATTCTTACCCTGGTTTTGGTGATTCCATCGCGGTGACTACTCTCCCACGGAATCACTAACCCTCCTGCCCCATTATCCGTACCTGCCCCGTTATCCGTACCTGACAGGCTCCATTTTATACCTTCCGGCGGAATCACGTCTGCGAAATACTGCTGGATGGAATCACCAACCTTTTATTCATGAACACCATAGATCACCTAAGTGATTACCTTATGTCTAAGTGATACCTTATGTCATTTTTTTTTTTTTTTTTCAATGAATACATATCATTATTACAACACAAGAAATACACAAAATCTGCCATACATTTGCAATGCATGACGCAAAGGCAGACGCCGAAATTTGCAGCTACAGTAGAAGCATCACCGAAACCCCCTCCCTTGGCCCCTCACTTCACAAACCTTCGAAAAAAATCATAACAGAAAATATGCACATGTTCTTCACAAAGCACACTGCACTGCCAACAGCGGATCATACAACCAACAACGAAATTTGAAGGTAGAATCAGCAGAAATAAACTCCAAGGAGGAGCACAACAGAGTCCCAATGCTCGATCATAGCTTCAAGCTGATGAAGCTCTTTTAAACGACTGCAAATTCCTTTTCAAGTGCCGCAAATTCCTCTTAGGAAACTTGTTCAAGAATGTCTTGTTCGGCCATAGCTCTGCCCTATTCATTCAACGCTGGTGCAACCCTGTTTCCCGACGCAGCCCTGTTCGTTCAACGCTGCCGAAAATGGTTGCCATGTGAAACCCGTAATTTGTCTAAAAACATTTCAAACTAACTACACAAGAACAAAACCAAAATATTAAAAACCCTTACAAAACAGATGTAAAAAGATCTTTTGCCAACCTTATGCCAAAAATATGAACACCATGGATCAGCTACAAATACAAAAAGATATGGATAGTTCAATTCATTCCTATTTTTGGCTCAACGTGGTTTGCTAAACTGCAAACAAAACACTATTTCTTTAAAGCAACACAAGACGACATTTAAAGAAATGAAGCATTTTTTAGTTATCATACCCTAAGGTTCTACATGCAACATTTAAGCCAACGCCAATAGTAATCCTCTGACAAATCAGGTGAAAGTTGTGGCAGAAATTGAAGCGCAAATCCACATGCTTTGTTGAAGCCTAGATCACCAAAATACTGATGTCCCAAGCCACCTCAAAACAAATTCAAATGCCGGACCAAAGCACACAATTTTTAGAAGGGTTTTTTGGAACCTGATCAAACCCTTGATGATGAAAAGAATCTTGTAGTTCTAGTCATATTAAGCAAATTAAGCACTGAAACGTTAATTGAAAAGATTTGAACACTGGACTTTAATTCCATTGACTTTATTTTTAATATCCAAAGCTATTAATTTGGGGAACAATACAAAGATTAATCGGCAGTAACTGTAAATTATTTTAATGCGGACTCCTAAATTATATCAGCTCTTATATCAGCACACGAAAAACTTGATATTGCTTCCTTGACAGGAAAATGCAGAGATACGTGTAACAATTAACCAGACTACTTTATCAACAAGAGAATAGTGGTACACAGAGAGGCGAGTGCTTCCAGAAAATGAGAGTTCAAATCTGTGTTCCTTCATAGCCAAATTGCATTTATATGCAACAAAAGAATACGATTAGCAACAGAAGTCTGTTGCCAATGTGGCCTAGTGCAGGCTCCTGTGGTTTTTTGAGCCTACAAAGTCAAATGAATTTGCTGTGACCCATTCTTTTAGGTACATAACATGAATAGTTCTATAAATATGAGAAAGCCAATAAGATTGGCAAGTTAGCCCTCCCCATTAGAGTTCAAGGCATAAAACCCAGAAGTTTCTGAAAATGCCAAAGCCCTCCACCCCGGACCCAAAAAAAATAAGGGCACTAGGAGAACATGAAGACAATAGTAGAAAAGAAAAATGCACACCCTGAGCACTAATCATATAGGCCCTCTTGTTCCCATACATCAGTAAGGAAGTCGACCATTTCCTGTAACAAATGAAGTGCAGGCCTTGATAACTAAGCCAATCACAAAGCAAGACTATGGATATTCAACTTACAGCTAGAGGAATAGGTTGCGGAAAATGCTGATTTGTTGAGAGGAGATCCTCATAGTTTGCGCTCCAACTAATAGAAGGCAAACTCTTAGATACGCAAAGAGTAGACACAGAGCTCAAGTCAATCACAATGCTAAAAAGAACAAACGAATGCTAACAAGCAGGAAACAAATGGGTTGAGAAAAGTAGAACATGCCAGAACAATCGACACAACCCTTCAAAACAATTAACTCTGCAAGCAAATATAGAAAAGATGAATAAAGTGCATTTTCATGATTTGGAAAAAGCAAAAGCACGAGGCTTGAATTCTAAAAACCTATTTAAGCAAAGTGCACAACAATGCAGTATAGTTACTGTGACAAACCTTAACACAGGCTCACGACGTTGTTCTAAACGATTTCTTGGGCGGTTGCCAACCCATTGTCTTCTTTGTTCAGTCCACAAATCTAAACCTGATAGTGACAGTGATCCAATCGTGTGAGAAAGCATTTGAGTGTAATGGGCAATATAGTATATAAATCTAAGACCACAAAGCACAAAAAGGGGAAAGAATTCCACTTGCCATTATTAATGAATCCAGTGGTATTATTATTAGTATTGTTGCGGTTGTCTTGGGAATGTGCAACGCCTATTGATGATGTACTCCTTTGTGATGATCTGGAGTTCCCCTTGCTATCCATTTCATTAGAGCTAGAAGACCACCAATCCTTTTGTGGGTGACCATGACCATGCATTCCCCTCCTATTTCCCTTTTTACGTGGTGGCTTGTCTTGAAGAGTTACAGGTGGGGGTTTGTTGAAAACTCCAACACAACCACTGCTCTGTTGCAAACAATGTCCATCAGCACTAGCTCTTTACATTCAAGAGGAATCATATTTTCAGTTACACAGTACCATTTCAGCAGGCTGAACATAAATACAAATAAGAATTTATTGTGTAGTAATGCCCAGGATGGAAGACAACTCACCCCATGCATGCAATGCAGCTGCAAATCCAACTAATAGCTGCTCCTAGAGATGATAAAACATAATCATATAGCATTAACAATCTTATGGCCTTAGTCGATGTCCCTCAGAATGCCCTGCATATAACATCTTCAATTAATAGTCATATAAGGTACATCCAGATGACAGGATCATTACAATTAATGGTCAATTTCAAAATAAGGCAGTGCTAACTCTATCTGGCTTTAAAAACTAAACCAACAATCTGAATCTTGCAACGCTGTTCTATGTTCAGTAATACAACTTTAAAACTTTCGGAAAACGACTACTAAGTTAAATTCCGTACACATGATTGTCAAAGTTGCCTTTCCTAGCATTCAGCTTACATCAACTAAAACATACATCCTACTGTTATGTACTCCTTGCTAAAACATTATACTAAGACCATTTCCAGACCCAAGATTTATGTCCAGCACTCATTATCAGCAGTTCGGACAAAACAAACAAAGATCTGTCATTCCGTAAGGAGCTGAACTTTAGGGCTAAACGGCATGGGCAAAACATCCAACAACACTTAGCTTTGCTTGACAAAGACTAGCATACCTGCAAAATCCACTAACACTCCCCTTTTCTCAAAAATAATCGCCGACCAAGCCCTATCAAATATTCCAATGTCTCGTTAACAATACCATTGCGAAACCGCATATCTCAAATCTGAGGCAGACCATAAACTGGGAGCAGAACAAGGAACCCAAAGGGGATTATTATGCATTCAGCTCAGGTGGACGGCAAAATAGGTACAAGGTTAGTTCCAAGCCGATCCGGCATGGATTTTGACAGAAAAACTTGCATCAGGAAGCCAACAAGGACAGGAATATGGCAAGAGGTGCAAGATTTAGGCTGTCTGTGACGAATCGACGAAATCAGCGTCCGAAACTGCTTGAGAGAAAGAAGCTGTTATCTAAAATGACCCCGTTCTCTCTCTTCTCTGTAGATCAGATATCACCCGTAGACTTGTATTATACTCCGTATAGACACGTATTATACTTCGTATTTTGCTTAGACAAGTATAACTTGGACATCACCTTCTTATCCACCACCAAGGAAACAATTTTTAATAAGAAAAATAATTTACACCTTTAGAATCTTCTTTTTTCTCCACTTTTTTTTAAGAGGTCCTATGTTTATTTTATTGCTGGAAACCAAGATGCTTTGCTCTTTGTTTTATTTTCTTTCTCGAATTACGAGGTTATCTTTCAACTGAGGGTTTAACAATACTGGCGTGTCTGTTCAGTTCAAGTCTAACTTGGTGACTTGTTGTATAATTTGGCATGCCCAATGATTCCTTCAAATTTCGAGGCACATGCTTCCTTAAAGTTTTTGCTTTAAATCTTATTCTGTATGCCTGTAGTATAGGTTTCATCTTACTCTATGCCTAGAGCAAAAATAGCCACCTTAGTTACATTTATGGTTCTCGAGAACTATCATAGTAACAATACTTGGGGGAAGCTCATCAGGCTGTCTTACTTTATATCTTATTATTTTATTCATTTGAACTATTAAATTTAGGCTTACATTGTTATATGGAGCTTAATGTTGTGGTTTTTCTCTCATATGTTTGATATCATACACCTTTTTATGGTAGTGGACCATGGCCACAATCAATACGTAATTGTTGTCCTAATCTAAACCAATGGATGAAGTTGGTGAAAAATTGGGTTCACTATCTATAATTGAGCATTTGAATAATTCTTCCGAATTTATCAACATACCCATCTCAAAGAAAGATTTTATGGGCAATATACTTTCATTAGTTAAAATAGGTAATTATTATTACCAATAGTTTTTCAGCCATACGACCTAATTGACAATATTATTTTACTTTTAACCTTTCTTGCCCATGATTCTTAATTGATCCATTATTGGCCCTCCTTCGTATAGGCGGATTAGTACTACAAATTGTTGTTCCATTAGGCCTCTCACTTTCTAATGCTTACAATACATCGAAAAGGATCCATTACTTGATATCTATTTAGTTATTAGATCTCAAGTTTGGCCCAATACTTGACTAGGCCTTGACCCATCTAGGTTGAGTTGGAACTCAACCCTGCTCATAGCCTTGAATATGCATAACCTGCTATCTAAATCCTTTGCCATCATGAACTACAAAACCCTGATACTTCGTCGAACATGCGTTCCATAGGACATGTTTAAGCAAATTAACTTTCTATTTGATGATGATGATGATGATGGTGATGGAATTTTAACCAAAAAAAAAAACCTCTTAATCTGTTTTCAACAGACTATTATCTACACAAGATCTTGAAAGGTAATAAGTAGATCCATCAGCAGCCTTGAACATAATCAAGTTTTATGTTTAAGCACAGGACATAGTATCTTTTTATAATAGGAGTACCTATCATATGAATCACTATGTTGACTAGTTGTAATCATAAAAAATTGTTTCTCAACTATATTCCAGAACCACTTCCCTTTACATTTTAATATTTAAGTGATTTAATACATATGGATGCATACCCAATATCCTATTTGGTAGCATAGGGGTTTCAGAATGTTACACTTTCCATGTTAACCTTATTTACATATGTCAAAAATAGTCAAATGTACACCAATGTAGCATTACTCTTTTAGAAACTTAAAATATATATCCACTATGAATAAAAATACTGAATATAAAATAAAGAAAACATGTTACTTATATCCACAAAAAAAACAAACATAAGAATGGTTGTAATGCAAGGGATAGCATGTGTCATGGGTTCCTTTGAGGTTATCCCCCTTCACTATATCAGTATTTAGGCTTTATGTCAATAAAATGATCAATTCTATGCAGCCATAACATAACTGCTTTTTTTAATCTAGATTTCAGTAGTTTATCCTTTCTATTTATGGATGCATTAAATCAGCCAGACATCTCTCTCTTTCTTTCTTTTTTAATGGCAAGCAAGATGTCTACACAATCCGCATTATCACTTTCAAAACTATATGTCTAGTCACCTATTAAATTAATATGTAACACAATAACAGGGGGTTCCAAGGGGATTTGATGTGGATGTAAAAATAACAATTCCTGAAACCATAGGCCATTTATCTCTAAAATAATTGAATGGGTTGTTATAAAAAAAACATAGATTGAAGATTAAAAACAATCACATTAGCTCACTGGGTATATTAATTAAAGTAGTTTTATTAGGACATTGAGTTATTTTGGTAGAGGTTCGAGCCTCCATATTTCATATTCTAAAATCTTAGGCAAAGCCATATAGAGGTTCGATATTTCCTCAAAACCTTAGGCGAACTCGTATTTCATATTTACAAAATCATAGGCGCCTCCAATCATAAATGACCATAAGCAAAACAAGAGCTACCCAGAGGCCCCAACATACATTCTGGGCCATAGGATCGACAGATCCGACGATTGTGGTAGTCCAGGATGCACCTCGTTTAGAATATGTAGATCTCATTATTTTAGAGCAAACAATATATCCCTTCAAACTTCTCTTATTAATTCTAGAACAATTGTACTTGTCACAGTTTAGTCAGCCAACTATGATATTAACTATACTTAGATACATAGCATTTTACAACTATTGCATGAATGCTCAAAGTATAATTCTCTAGATCCATCAAATAGCTTTTAATTCGAACATGGATGGATTTACCTAGTTTATCTATCTATTCTTACTAAAATATTCCAGTGTTATGCTATGGAATGACCAGTAATACTATCAAACCTTTGTAGGATGCCCAGTGGCATTAATCGTTTCCATTGTGGTGTTTTCAGCCTTGTTTTCTATCTTAGTTGTTGATGGCATGAGTTTAGAAGTCGGTTGTGCAATACCATGGGGTTGCCTAATCTGTTTATAAATAAAAAATCTAATCGCATCGATCCGAGCCTTCGGATCGCCATTCTGGGGAGGGATGAGCCATTATATAAGGCTCCTCCCCATTCGGGACCAGTTATCGGCGTCTTCTCACAGCAGCACTTCTTCCTTCTCGTAGCTTTCCTCCCTTCCCGCCCTGCTCCGTGGGGGCGCCCCTCTTTTCATTTATGTTTTTTGGTTCATGCACTCTTTGTTGTTCACTTTGGATCTTGCTATAATACTGTTTTTCTTTTTACATCGGCATCGTGCCGCATTTTTCATATGTTATTCTCCACCCGTTGGGTGACGCTTTCTCCACCTTCCGGGTGATGCTATTTCCACCTGCGGGTTACGCTGTTTATTTCCACCTCGAGGGTGATGCTATTTATTTCCGCCTTGGGGGTGACGCATAGTTTTTTTTCACATGGTTGTTCTCCACCCGTTGGGTGATGCTTTCGGCACCTTTTGGGTGATGCTCTCTCTTTTTCTGCTATGATCTTTTTCGTGGGTTTTACTTGTTGTTGTGCGGCCTGCCTCGTCCCTGCCATGCATGTTTGTTTCTCTAACCATTCACGGGTGTTTCTAGGGTTCTTTTGTGTTGCTTGCAGGTTTTCCGCCATCTTCCGGGATCCGGCTTTTCTTGGCTTCGCCATCGACCCGTCACCTTCGGTTCTCCAGGCAACACATTCAAGGTTGTTGGCGACCATTTCTCATTAGGGTTTTCCTCGAAAACCCGAAAAGCCGGGGTTTTTTATCCCGATGAGAAGTTGTCGCCATTACCCTTTTGAAGGGAGGGGAGGCGAGATGAAAGCATGAATGTTACCTGTGGCGCGCCCGCCCAGCCTAAGGCGGCACCGCCTAGCCTAAGGCGCCAGGCCCCGGCCCCTTCAGGGGCCAGCATCAAGCAATAGCAGGCAAAAGGGATCAGCATCAAGGCCGGAGAGTGATTTAGCGGCAACGTTCAGCATCAAGGTCGGAGGATTCAGCATCAACGTGGTTTGGGAATCGAGGCGGGGCTAGCATCCGACTTATGAATTCGTCCACTCCATAGCAACCTGCAGATCCAGCAAGAGCCCTCAGCCTAATTCTTTTGCCATTCTAGTCCGGTCTGGTTTGGTCTCTGCCAGAATACCACAGGACCAAGAGCTGATGATTGTGGGTGATTCGGCAGCATACCATGCATGTTTCAAGCATCTCGGCCCCCTCTAAGATCTAAGCCCTTTTTGTTCAAGTAGCACCTGTGCGGGCAGGTACTAGCATTAAATAAAACAGGAAGTTCGCAGTTGAAAGTACCACAGTTCCAGATTCGACATCATCAACAATGGCTCCCGATTGAACGAGGGGTATCTGATCCAGCCCGCCATGCCCCGGGTGGTCCGCAAAGAACGAAGTTATTTGCCCAGGGTTGTTAAGCAGGATAGCCTATCATCGGACATGTCGGCCATAGGTACCGGGTTTTAGCTTTCTTTGAATTGTCTTAGACTGTTTTATGCCCAGGGTTGTTAAGCAGGATACTTTCCCAGCTTTGATTTCCGTCTACCTAGAATAGAGCCTTGAGTTCCCACAGCCCAGTTCGTTGGCGCAGATTTTGCAATCAGCTTCAGCCCTGTTTGTTTATTTGGGAAATCATAACGCATATCTCCACTGCGCCCATATCCCATGGCTAAGCGTGTTCAACGTCGCCATACCTTTACTGGGGCAGATCTTCTGCGTGTCACATGGCTTGAACATTTCCAGCTTTTAGAATTTGATCTAATAAATCAGCATGCCTCGCTTCAAGCACGAATTCTTCCGCTCCTGCCCTCGGCAGACCAGCGTTTCCTTCTGGATACCTTGCAGAAAGCATCTCTTGCAGGCCCCATCATTTCCTTGAATGCTAAGCTCCTATTCCAGATACTGAATCTGCTTTACTCCGCCATCTTGGAAGCAGGTACCTCAGAGTCATCTCCCTCCTCTTGCCTAAAATCCTATATTGATGCCCAAACCCAGACCCTCGTGAGCGCAGGTACTGATAACGGGGTGGAAACAGAGGCTTGTAGGACTGCCGATGTGGAGGTGATTGATATAGATCATGATGGCACACAAGAGCAAGCACAGAAGCACAGTCCCATGCAGGAGGATCCTAGGAACACGCAGTCGGCAGAGTTTGCTCGGGCAACAATAGACAGAAGCTTGAATTTGCGCATTGTCGGGCTGCCAGAGGCAAGTCCTGCCTTAGATGTAGAGCAGGCAGCTAATTTCTTCACAGAGATTATGCATATTCAAAGGCCCGCCATGGTTACAGCGTGCAGGGTTGGGGCTCAGAGGCCAGATCGACCCCGCCATATCGTCGTGCAGTTCAGTAGCCCGCGGGACAGGATGTACATCCTTCAGCATGGAAATCATTTGAAAGACACCCAGTTCTCAGTTCAGGAGGATCTCTCTCCACTCCAACTGACCAGACGGCGCCAGGAGCTATGTAAGGTGCGAGAGGCTAGACTCCAACGGAAATGGGCAGTGTATCGGGGAGGCACAGCGATCGTCCGAGACCAGTGGCCTCAGAACCCGTGGTTTGGCTATGTTTAGCTCATATGCATGTGTTTGCACACTTATTATCATTTCTGTTATGTTTTGTTATGTTCATATTTTTCCTTTGTCATGGGGGCTTATGGCCCATCTTTTGTATTTTTGGGCTTCTGCCCCCTTTTCTTGTATGGGTCCCATAACCCTTTGGGTTTTCGCGGACGATAAAAATTTATCTTATACTGCCTGTGCACATTTCTTTTTCCGGGGTAGCCCGATATTGTTCCTATGGTCGGCTACCCCTCTCTATTCTTCAAACATTGTATACTGCTGCTGTGATGAATGACAAGCCTATCTATCTATTCGGCCGGTTTTGTGTCTCTTGCAAGTCCCTTCCCATAATACCATAAACATAGATGAGTGCAATATATGGAATATACATTTGGATAGATTTGTTTGCTTTGTATTCATAAGCATTTGTATAAATGTCTTTTAGTGTAATCATTCGTGTAAATGCCTTTGATTGTAATCATTCGTGTAAATGCCTTTTACTGTAATCATTCGTATATCATTCTTATAAATGCCTATGTAATCTAAGAGTAAATGTTGACATTAGTGTAATATGCTGGATCATAATACTCATTGGAGGGCTTTCACGAGTCCATTTTGACCAATTCGACCTAAAAGACCAAATTTGTTGCCAAGTACATAGTTTATGGCAAAAATTATAGATTACGTAGGATATATTATAGATTGAGTTTCCATGATTGGGCACTGGATATGGACTTGAAAGAGGTCATATACATGTCTACATTCTTGAGATTTTCTGTTGTTTTAGTAAACATTGTTGTTAATCAATTTTGGTGTTGGTTAAGAAATAGAAATGTCTATATTAAGTAGTGACATACTACTTTGGATCTCTGTTTCTCATTACCTTCACCCACTATAATGGAAATACCCAAAAGGAAGGAAGGAAGGAAGGAAGTTTATTTTAACGTCCACGGAGGCCAGAGGCCTATGAGACGGTACATGCAGAGAACAGGCAAAAAGCCAAAAACCCCAACACCAAAAACAAACAATGTAACTGTACAGTAGAACCCTACTGGATGAAAAAACCCCCCACTTGGGAGGAAAAACCCTAACAGTAGGCTCTCAAATACCATGCCCCTGAAGAGCAAGTCTGACGGCCGAAATCTGCAGGATGTAAGCTCCCAGTCGCGCTACCATAGGTGACGCGAGTAACTGATGTAGCGGTGTGTCAGAGCATCCAAGATCGGTGTAACGCCGGACATGGGCATATCTTTGGGCAATCACCGCTGGAGGGCATGGTGCTCATCTTCTATCACGTGCATCTCACAACACTGACATATCCTCTCCTCTCTGGGGATCCCGTGCCCGCCATTCACCCCCCAGCGACCTGTTTCAATTCTGAGGTAATGGGAACCCGTCCTTATGGCAGCAATAGCTCTCCGTTTCTTCACAGAGATGTGTGCTTTCAAGTACCGATGGGGTCCATGCTCAAGGCCGGGATTAATCTGAGCGTGATAGTGCTCTGTCTTGGGCTTTGCAAGAGTAGAGGCATCCCACAGGGTGGCAGCATAGCCCGCATCCAATTGCCCATTCTTACAGTGCTCGTGCCACACCCTCTTCAAACACGATTGCAAATTAAACGGGAGTGTTGCATCACTCCCGTTTCAAAGATTCCCTTTAAAAAAACACCAAGTTTCTAAAATAAGCCTTTTTTGATAGTTGTTAAGAATTTCTAGAGGTTTGCATTTTTTTTCATGCCATTTTGGCCCATTATTAGACGAAAACTTTGTACTTATGAAACACAAATCATAAAAATAGCAAAATTTAGGCATAGACTTGAAGAGACTGAAAGCATTACAAAAAACAAGCACCAGAATAGAAAGGAAAAAAAAGTACTATGTTTTTAATAAATTGTTGTACATCAATATTGAAGATTCATTGTAATAAATAATGATAATTTTAATATGCGATGAGTCAAAGATCTACATCATAGTCCTCCTCATTCTTTTTGCTTTGCTCTCGCCATCTCGTCCTTACGTTTCTATCGCTCCTTTCTTTGGGGACTTGAGTTTTGTATCCTCCTTGTTTCTCTGGAATGGTAGCTAAAGCTACTTCTTTAAGCTCGCAAAGGTTGCCTCATCGTCTAGTGAGTCGGAGAATGGAGGTCGTATCTCCGAGGGCGTTAGTTTAGCATAATCGATGAAGACTTGGCCCCTAACTCCTGATTTTCATCCGGTAAAGTAGGTAAGGCAGCCCGGTCTCATCTTCACAAAATGCATGACCTCCTTATCAATATCCACGGCTACGGTTGCGGCCCTTCTTAAGTGCACATGCGATAGTAGTACGAGAACCGGAGAAAGCATCAAGTACCCAATCTCCGGGCGCGAGAACATGTCCAGGAGATGGTTGATGAGCTTTGTGGTTTCGGTAGTGATTCTAATCCCGCCTTGTGCACTTGGGTCCCGCAATTTACGTGAAGGCTGGCTGGAAACTCTAGGACGTTTGAAAAGTTTTGACAGGCGGCAGTGTTAAAGTGATCCATGGTCCTCTTCCCATCAAAACTCCAATAAGCTACATGAAGGTACTCTACCTTGCTGAGCAACCTTGGTCCTCCACCATGGTAGTTGATGTTCGTTTTGTACCTAGTGAAGCATATAAAGTGATATTAGCAAAAACAAGAAAACACTTCGAAAACCAGAAACAGGAAATACTATTCCGGAATACACACTACGTTATTAAAGAGAAAAGTAATTGTATTCTGGAATAAGACTTACCAGACAAGGTTTTCATATCCTGCCTGAACTGGAGAACCAAAGTGATTTTTGAAAGCTGATTCCACCAAGCCAGACTGCATGCTCGAATGGAACGTAACTAAACGCCAATGTTTGGCCGTTGAGATCTGCTTAATTCCTTCAATAAAAGCATTAAACTCTGAAAATTTGAAGGGCTGGTCGTCGTATCTGCTGTCTTTAAGCTTAAACCCATAGGGAAGATCAGCAATAACCAAAGTAAAGTCCTGTGGCTTAACCGTTCCGACAAGGTTCGTGCAATCACCATGAATGATTGAATATAAATTGTTTTGATCAAACATGCAGAATCTCTCGTAGTCGGATGGTTCTGGCTCAACAGTTCTTCTTTCAGCTAACGACCTCTCTTCCCGTGCTGTTCTAACCAAATTCATAAAGCCCTCGGGTAGGTCTTTATTTTTCTTTTTGTTCTAAAAAAAACAAAACAACAACCTGTCCAAGAGATCGTTTTGTGCGAGAGAAGGAATTCTAAGTGTAATTACCCAGCCCCTCAAAATTTGGTGAATATTGGACAATGCGCTTCGTCGGATGTGGCAATTGGGTAGAGTTCCTTGCACCTTTCCCCATGTGTCGACGTTTAGCTGCTCCATCAAACATGTTTGACATGTTATGACGTTTTTTGGTCTGCAAGGCGTTAAGGAAACAATGAGTTTAAACAAAAGAATGAAGGCAACGTAAAAAGAAAAACAAATACAAGTCAAGCTAATTGTATTACGGAATACAAACGGTTAACTTGTGATGCTACCTCGAAACAATATGCGAGAAAATAGTTCTACTACGGGACAAACACATTGCTTCTCTAAAGGAACGCGTATTCCGAATACCGCAGGCCAACATTGGGGAGGAGCAATGTGTATTCGAATACACATGCCTTCCTTCACCCGGGCAATGTGTATTCGAATACACAATGCCTTTCTAGAGACAAGCAATGTATTCCGAATACACAATGCCTTTCTAGAGACAAGCAATGTGTATTCCGGAATACACATTGCCCGTGTAAAGAAAGGCATGTGTATTCTGGAATACACTAGCCACGCCGATGTTTTTGGGAATCTAACATGCAATAACTAATGTTTGAAATTGAAAACTTACTTGTGTAATTCCTTTGACATTTCTTCTAGGCTAAACTCCTTATCAACAACTTTTTGGAGAAGCTGCTCGAGAAGCTCCGTGTCGGAGAAGCCCTGCATTTCCCGCCAGACGGTAATGGTCATTTCTTTTTTGGGTACGTCTGAGCTTTTTTTCTTAGCTGTCTCCTTTCCCTTGCTCTTTAACTCCCCTCGCTCGAACATTGTAAATATCTGGTCCTGGAGTTCCCAAATCTGTTCAAGAAGATTCACGTTAAATAGTTGATTTGCTATTCTGGAATACATTTTGTGCTTACCTTGCCATCTCTAAAAGCTAACTGGAACCGGTTATGGTCGGAATCGAGGCGCCTTTTGTTGGCCTCGTCATATTTTCGGCGACATTCAATAGCACCGCCTCCTTAAGCTCCAAGGAAAATCTTTGGCTTCTTCGTGTCCTCACAGGTACTTTTCCTTGAATATTACGTACTCCCTGTGCATGAACCGGATCTTGTCGACGAAGCTCATCTTTAGTTTATATTCGTTGTCAGCATTGTGGGTGTTGGCAACGATTTTCGCTTCTTCATCGGTAAGACCACGATGCTTGTAGGAGAGGGAGAGGTACCTCGGGTTCTTCTTCTCTTTATAAAGTTGCCTTCTTGCCTTAAAAGCGTGATTGCCTCCCAAGGCGTAGTGAGTGTAGGTCTCTGCGTTTTTTTTCCGGTCATAGTCACGGGGGTTTTGCACTCTTCCCCTGTCAACAAGGACAACTATTGGGGCCACATGAGCATTTGGATTGCTCCTTATTACGTCTTTCGGGTTCCTTAAGTGATCGGCATAAATTTTGCGAAACACGAAGTGGCCTTTCACCAGCTTCATTTTTCGATTGGAAGCTTCATTGAAGTGGCCCGGCAAATAAATTACACCTTGCACAAACTTGTGCGGGGTTAATCTCTTCCATCTTTTCAATTTGTCTTGTCAACTTTTTTTTTCCTTTATAGCAACACCAGGTGCTTTACCCTTCCCCTTCTTCTTCTTAGGTTCCTCGGAAATATCCTCACCGCAATTAAGGCCGCCTTTTTTTTTTAGGCTCTTTAAAACAATTGTGTCCCTTGGTCGCTTCTTTGGTGGTGGTGACGGTGGCCTTTCACGGTTGTGATGGACTCCTCAGTTGTGATGAGGAACTTTCGGGCTTCGGTTGCTCATCCTCTTCCTCGGGCTCGGACTCGCTGTAGGGGAAGTCTTCGCTCGTTGTGCTTCGAACATAGTTGATGATGGCACTGAGCGACCTCTTGCTGATGTAGTGAGCAACATACTTGTACAGAGGACGAGGATTTACTTTCGCCACTCTAAAATAGGATTCATCAACATGAATAAAGCCTTGGGATGTCTGAAAAGAGCGGTCTCCCTCTTGGCCGGACTCCCGGCTACTTCACTCTTTGGATGGTGCCCATGCAAACAAATTCCCTCTCATCGTACCTTTTTGCTCCAGCACTCCGACAGACATGTAGGAAAGTAAGTGTGCTGTACTTTCCAGAAGTACCCCTTGTAAAAAACCATTGAGTTTGAAAGTTTTCGTAGATGGCAGGCGCAGATGACTCCTCAACCCTTCTCTGTGGGTGCGGTTTCGTTGGGATTTTAACGGTTCTCTTGTGTTGTTTCTTGCTGCCTTCTTATGCGTACCAAATTGTGTGTAAACACGATCTTGTTAGAGAAAGCAAAGTGGCAAAAACTATTCCGAAATACAAAATGTCTTGCGAAAAAGGACAAAACAAGGGCAAAAAAGAGGACCAAAATGCCAAAACAACACCGCAATCTTGACAAAAAAAACAGGTCTAAACAAGTTTTAAAAGCGAAAAAAACACCTAAAGTCACTACAAAAAATCGCGGAAAAACTACCTTACAAAACAAAGAACAGTGTATTTATTGAATACACTTTTCGCCTTTGAGGGAAGGCTTAGCGGTATTCGGAATACACTTCCCTCCAAGGTGAAGTGTATTCGGAATACACTTTCGCCTTTCCTCAAGGCGAAGTGTATTCCGGAATACGCTTACGTTTTTCTCGGCGAAAGTGTATTCGGAATAAACGCCTTCCCTCGAAAGGCGAAAGTGTATTCCGGAATAATCCCGTCTTCGGCGGCTTAAAACGTGATACGGAATACACTTTCGGGCCGCCTTCGGCGAATGTGTATAGAATACACTTTAAGCCTTCGAGGAAAGGCGAAATGTATTCGGAATAAAGAAACTACACAAATGATTGTACCTTGTACTTTCTTACTCACCTCTCCATGTTTTTCTCTATGAGTATCGAATACAGCTCAATATTATATTCGGCATTTGTGACTTCATTTCGTGAGACTGGAATACACATGGCGGAAGGCCAAAATTTCCTTTTAAAGGTGTCCATTCCGTCTTGCTCGTTTTCTATGTGAAGTGGAATACGTTTGGCCTTCTTGTTACGCTTCTAGTGTATTCGGGAATAGCTTTTAGTTTGCCTTTTCGCTTAATTGTTGTTGCGGGAAGTTCTACTTTTAGTAGCGGGCTTGTATTCGAATAAGAAAAGCTCGCAAAGAGAGAAACATTATCTAAACTCTACACTGTTTTGCAGTTCTTAAGATGACAAACCGCTTAGATCAACAAACTTCCACCACCTTTTCGTTTGTCTCAAGCTCGATGCGGTCCCGAGGACACGCTTGGGACCAACGTCGTTTCTTCGAACACCGGAATTCTCCGGACTCCTACCTCGCTTCATCGTTTTGCTTCTCAAGACACACCGAAGTCCAAAGACGTAACGGACTTCCACCACCCTTCCAACCGGCCACCAAGTCCACAGACAAAGACTGCGGCATCTCCTTCCAAAGAATCACCACTAGTTCGGGCGGGCTGCCACCACCCTTTGCCCCATCCGGGACCTGCAGAAGCTCCACAACAAAGGGTGCTCAAGAACAAGCTACCCCCTTTTGTAGTTTAGCCTCCTTCCGTTGCAAACATACAAGGAACACAGAAAACACGTAAGACCGTGAGATTCACTACAATTTCTCTCACCGGGACTTCACTACAAATGAGGGCCGAAGCTCCAAACATGCACTCCTCTTCACACAACAAGGGTTGTGACACATGGATTTGAAATTCCAGTCCGCTCTAAAGGAGATGTTTGCAAGAACTCCTTTTCAAGATGGTACAAGAACAGCTGATGCCACAACCTCTTATGGGCCATCACCACCCTTTAACACTGTACCCCCGCCTATTCAGGGAACAACTTCACGTGGTCTGTTTTTCTCTACAAGCACACCACTCGGAGACGGAGGAAGTCACCCCAGAGTAGAAGTTTCATGAAGATGAAGACACCAACGAGGAACAAAGAGATTACATGTTCTCAAGCCAATCTTCAAAGAAATTCAAGGTGGATTTTGGTTTGAGGGCTTGCTCCTCTGCAAGAAGAAGAAATCTTATGGATGAACAGAAAATGAGGAGACTTTTGAGAACTAAATGCTGCTCATTGGGTTGCATCAACAGACTTAACATGGCTAAATTACGAGCAGTTAGAGACAACTACAGTTCCATGACATTGGCAGACCAGAATGCCTACTTAGCTTATCATGTAAGACCAGACCGCAACACCTTCTTGCACTACATTAACCGTCAAGAAGTTTGCGAAATGTTTTATGGTTGTCCACCGTTTAGGGTCCACAAGAATGTCTAGAATACACAAAAAAGATCGGACAAAAATCCAAAGAATCGATGATCATTGTGGACCAAGAAGAGTTGTAACCATGCATGCCCTTGCTGCTGTGTCCTGGATGGAGAAATATTTTAGAGAAACATGTGAGAAGCTACCTAACAGCAACATGTATCATTTAACTGATAACATCACCAAAAAAGATGTTTTTAATGAGTACAAAGAGACTTGCACTCAGCCAAAAAGACATCTCTTACTCACACTTCACCGTGACCTGTGGAAAAGTGAATTCGGTCTTGTGAAAATTCCTAGAAAACATAGAATGTCTGTTTGCTCGAGGTGTGCAGAATTAAAGAGTCAACGAGAAACTGCAAAGACAGAGGTCGAAAGAAGTAAGTTCATGTTCTCCAATCTCTCACTTGTTTTAGAGAAAATGCTTTGACCTGATTTCTTCTACAGATATTGTTACCGTAACCTTGCGGACATCGTGAACAACAAGCAAGCAGAGAGAAGAAAGCTTGCCAAGCATAGAAAAAAAGCTCTTGAACGTCCACTGCAATACATGTCTGTTGTGATTGATGGAATGGACCAAAAAAAAACAACTCTACCACATTTCTTGAACATTCCTAAAGATGTGCCAGAGGAATGTTTTGTTAAGGTCCACCTTGTAGGAGCTATGGTCTTCAAAGGAAGTCTAAGGTGCAAAGTTTTTTTGACGTATCCAAACTTGCATGGTGACCCCAACCTCACAATTACAATTCTTAACAAGGTCCTGTGCGAGCAAGAGCAATTACCACCAGTGCTTTATCTGCAACTTGACAATACTACAAGGGAGAACAAGAATCAAACACTCTTTGCGTACTGTGCCATGTTAGTGGAGCTAGGGATCTTTAGAAAAGTGAAGCTCGGTTTCTTACTTGTAGGCCACACTCATGATCAGATTGACCAAATGTTCAGCAGATTTTTCGGGCGCCTTAGAAGGAAGAAGGCTTTCTGTCTTCCTTCTTTAGTTCGAATTATTGAAGATTCTTACACTCCTACTCCAGTGGTCGATCTTCTTAAAGAGACTGCTGATTTCAGAGAGTTTGTTTTCTCTCAACGTTCAAACAGAGAACAAGCTGTGAACAAGTTGAATGATCTCACCTTTCAACATCATATCAAGTTCTACTTGAAGGATGGCCAAAGCTTCTTACAGGGGAAGAAGTATACCACAACTAAGGACTGGAGTCCGCCAGAGGGATTACGCTTCCTTAAATATATTCCAGACACTTCCTTCATAGAACGTGCTGAGCAACTTCCTCTCAAAAATCCTAAGGAGTCCAAGGGAAGAAAAAGTACCCGTGAGTCATCCTTAAAAGCCATTGAAAATGGAATTTCCTCAGGCTTTAAGTACTTCTTAGAAGAAGATCGGATGTGGTGGAGTAATTTCTTTCTCGAACGTAAAATTGTTGTACAAAACATAGCTCTAAGACAGGTTGCAAGAACCATTTCAATGGCCTAACACCTTCCATCAACCTTGCCACCAAGCAGTCCAAGCAAAGGCTACATTTGCACCTGAAGTAGAAGACGAGGAGGACCGAGTCATGTACCTCGGACCAAGACGCAGGAATGAGCCCCAAGGTAATATCACAGAAATTACCAAAGGTATGCTAATTGCTCTTCCGACTGAGGAGGATGACAAAGGTCGACCGTTCTGGATAGCAAAAGTGCTTGACACAGTCAAGGAGGAAGGCTTAGTCACTAAACTCAAGATTCATTGGCTTGCAACACGCTCAGAAAATGCTTTTGAAGGTAGATATGAGTTAGAAATGAGAAGCCAAGGAAAAGGAGAAAGTCCAAGAAGGTGGGTTGTAGGGGACGAAGCTGAACCTTTAATGACGCGGACTATATTGTGCTATGATTTTAAATTGAAATCTGACAATCGTCTACGCCAGAAGACTATCAATTTGCTTAAAAAAGCTTGTAATTATGAAGAAGATGATGAAGAAGGTGGTGACAATGCTTCACCGTCTGTTGATAGTGATGAGGAAGATAACTCAAGCACTTCCTCGAGTGACAGTGAAAGAAGTGAAGGTGATGACGATGGCATAAATGAACATGAGGACGTCCTGGATCCCTCTCTCATCACTCCTCACACTTTTGCACATAACTGAGTCTTAGAAAAAGACTGTAAATTTTGATGTGAATATGAAGATTCTATCTTCAAATTTTGAGAATACTACAGTTTCAATTACAGACTTACTTCAATTTTTTGTTAAATATTTTATCCTCTGAAATTAGAGTTTCTCTCTTAAAACATACTTTAAGAACATTCTTTTTGCTAAGAAAAGTGACACTTTAAAAAAGTCAATTCCTTCGTTGCAAAAAAAATTTAGTCATTTCGGGGGGGGTCAAAATAGAATTTCATGCATCTTTTTTTTTTTTAACCTCATTTTACCCCCTTTTTTCGTAAAAAAAAAGGGAATCTTTTGAGGAATATTCCTTTTGCTCTCGTTTCAATGATTTGCTCCCCGTTTAATAATTAATCTTGTTTTCGGCCATTTGGGGGGCCCCTGCGTTAACAACACGACTGTGGGGAAAGCGATGCTCATCCATCCCATCCACCTTATGGAAGCAAGTAAGATGCTCAGCAAGATAGCGAATCTTTGTAAAGGCGAACCCCGTCTCATACAACAAAAATCGATACGTGCGGTGTCCTTCACTCCCAAGCTATATGTCAAGAAAGCTTTCGCACCCTTTCCAACCTATCCCACGTGTCTTTGCTAACTCTT
Source organism: Isoetes taiwanensis (assembly GCA_021234155.1). Classification (NCBI taxonomy): domain Eukaryota; kingdom Viridiplantae; phylum Streptophyta; class Lycopodiopsida; order Isoetales; family Isoetaceae; genus Isoetes; species Isoetes taiwanensis. Next base: position 5,421,363 of record JAJEKV010000028.1, on the reverse strand, counting down.
TGGGCCCCAAACCTCCACCCCATATAGCAGCACCGGCTCGACCAAAGCCCTAAGCGGTGTGCTCTCCTCGCCTGATCCGCAGAGATCTATCAGGCAACACGCGTTTTGCTTCGCATATAAAGCCTTCCGGCCTGCACGGCTCTCCTCTCCACACACTCATCCCACAAAGATGTTAGTAGTGAAATCAATTCCCGGATACTTGAAGCTCCGCAAGACCATCTCCACTTCCCGTCCCCTCGTAATATAACTCAGGGATAGGGTGTTGCGAGGACAGGATCGCGAGAAGCTTAGTTTTGTGCAAGTTCTTTGTTATTCCCGTTGCCCCACGTAACCCACCGAGGGGCATCCAAATCTTCGCTGCATACCGCCGACCGTGTGGGCTAGCAAAGCTACATCATCCGCATATAGCAAATGGGCTCACGAGAGGTCGCCTCGGATAATTGCACCCCTCCCCCCATGGTGCTGCATCCACTTCCAAGCTATCAATGTACAACCCAAAAGTGTTGGAGACAACGGGCAGCCCCGCTTAACTCCCATAGTGCTAGCTACCGCCCGATCTTCATAAGGCGGTGCAGCATGAATCCCATCATAAAGCTGGTGCACCCCATTCGCGCAACTCCGTGGAACTCGCAAGTCTTGCAACCCTCGCCACAAAGATGTCTCTGGGGATGGTATCATATGCAGTCTTAAAATCTACAAAGCAAACAATACAAGTCCTCGCGCACAAGGCTTTGCCTCCATCAACACTCTCAAAGTGAAGATATGGTCGGTCGTGGAGTGAGGCGGGCTTAAAGCCCGCCTCGCCAATTGCCCACACCCCGCCTCCTCGGCCCACTTAGTGAGTTTTTCTTCTCCACCACCCCGCCAGAGCTTTGCAAACAAATGAGCTTACCATAATCATCCGGTAATTCACGGCTCATCCTTATTACCCGCTTTTATGCGGGGAACAACCTTACTAACCATCCACTCCTGGGGGAGCCCCTCGCTCAGAGCCTGGTTGATGATCACCGTCAGGGGCCCTACCACAGATGGGCCACCCCATTTCAATAGCTCGGCCTGCAGTCCCTGTAAATCCTTTGCCTTGCCATTCGCCAGATGCCTGAGACCCTGCTGGACATCCTCCCGCGTGAGCTGCAGCCATGACCAAATCATCTACCAATTCTTGCATGTTGGAAGAGAATGTTTTAAGCACTGTGTGATAGAGAGAGGATTTTAAGTCCTCATGTACAATTGACATTCTATCGTGCTATATCATTTGTGACGCTAAAAAGTCCCTTCATATCTATGCTCGCCAGATGGCACTCTACCATGACATAGTGGAAAGAATATTTTAGCCTAGAAGGAAAAACATTTTTAGTAAATCAATCTCTTCCACCATACCATAATGCAAAAAAACAAATGCTTGATGCTAAGCTTCAAGATAGAAGCTCCAGGAATTATCAATGCAATAAATCACCGCAGTAGTCTATGTAACTGATATGTGTTCTATTCACATGTGAATTAGAATGCTCGTTGCATGCAGAAATCAAATAGCACATTCGAAGCACGTTTGGATCACCTAGAAATGATTGATGACCTGCACACTGGTGTGGAATATCAGGTTTTGATAGAGCTACAGAAGACATATGATAATAAATAATAAGGCCTATTGAAAGTATGCAGTTTATGTACCTACTATGAAAGCCCTTCAAACAATGGCCGGTAATGTCTCCTGGCAAAGAGCAAGTAGTAATGAGCAAGGAACATTGGACGATTGTGCTCTAATCAATAGTTGAAAAGGAAGCCCAATTAATTGCCAGTGAAGCATCAATCCATTAAATAACATTTCTTGTCTTCTCAAATTATCTACTAGAACACTTATAGCGATAGAAGAGAAAACTCCTTACATTCCCATTCTCGAGGTCCTCAAAAATACTTATTGCAAATGGTGAGCAGCTATAGTGCCATGCCTATTTAAGTCATGATCTGGCCAGCAAATTCTGCTCGCACTCTTGATGCATGGCACAAATGGTAGAAACGAGCTTTTCATCTTGCGTGTGGCTGGCTTTTATGGTCAATCTAGAAGAGCAGAAGACTGCAGATGAGATTCTTCTTCAGTGGACACAGAATAAAATTGTTATGGCTTATAATTGTTCTTCTCTTGATCAAGAGAAGAAGTACTGATTTGGCATACTTACCTTCAGATTCATTCGTATTCATAGACAGGTGGATGTGCTCAATTGGGAGCAATTTGTTCACTAGGGTTATAATCCTATCTTTGCATTTTTATTTATTTATTTTTTGGACGTCAGCTTTACTAATAACTCTCAAGACACATAATACAATGCAGAGACAGGAATAAAAAACCCAGTGGACAAACTGATCCATTTGAGCAGTGCCACCTATATAAGGATGACAACATAATACAAATCAAATTATTTTCTCGCAAAAGAGAAGAATAATATGCATATCTTCGATATAAATAAAGCTAACCAAGTTGATGTTCCAATCCATAGAGTCACTAATAGCAGTTGGATATGTCCTCTGATGTCGCAATGCCAAAGGATCAAGTGGAGGGATGTCCACTATAACAACAACAGGAGATACTGGATCTACAGACTGAATTGGAGCAGCTTGAGGAACAGAATAATTCTTGCGACATGCTGCCTTCCTCATACGTGGAGGAGACCACCCTTCTTCCAATAGTTCTTGTCTTGAAGGCGAGAACATTGTTCCTCACTAAGAGGGTCAGGTGACATAAGCTAAGAGGAGGATGAACTAGAAGGAGGTGATGGTGCAAAAAGAGACTCAACATTGGAAAACATCTTGGCAAGCTCTGGTCCATTAAGAAGATGTAATTTGTACTTGAAGAAAAGAGGGCCACTCTTAACCATAACTGGTAGAGGAATAGAAACATCAGCAGGAACATACACATAGATTTGAGGACCATTAACAATAGAATGGGCGAGGTGCATACCAACAAGGCATGCACAATACACCTATGACGCTCCCAGAGTCTATACGATGCTCCCGTCGTACAAGTACGAGGAATTCCCCTCCCATGGCGACTACATCACCATGGAAAGGCCCTCCGTCCGACTTGGACCACTTGGAATGAACAAGTGTCTGGGTGAGGATCACGGAGGTGTCATTCATCCCACGTCTTCTATGGGAATCCTATACAGCAGAAGCGTACATACATATTAGCACCTAACAATCATACACAGAATAATATACCATCACGAAGGGTGGTCCATCCATCATCATATAAAGAACAAGTACAAGATAACATAAGCAATATACCATAAATAAGGGCTCTACCTCGGGCTCAGACTCCAAAGGGTCGACTGACGGTCAAGGCCTCAAGATAACAACAGACCAAGATATAACATGGCGTTGGCTGGCATAGAACAATGGCTAGGGTAGTCCACTCCATCTACCCCTCCTGTGCACACTTTGCAAATAGGTTAAAACATGCTATGGCGTGGGTAGTCCACTCCATCTACCCCTCCTGTGCACACTTTGCAAATAGGTTAAAACATGCTATGGCGTGGTTGTAGCCTCATGGAATCATCCTATGAGATTACTCCAGGTTACACCTCCCCAGTCCGATGAGGCAGGTCAGGGAGGCATCCCCTCCCCTGGCATGATGGACCCCTGGTTGTGCTAGAGGATACGTGCCACATCAGCAGCCCCCGCATCCGTACCTGACTTACTCCCCTATATCTAAAGGCGGGCTCACCGTGCCCGTTTGTGTCTAGAACATCCATATAGGCACTCACCCTGCGGCCCAGGGAGTGTCAGACCTATACCTGACACTCTGGGGTGATCGGCTATAAGCCTAGCACACTATAGAAATCGTTTATCCATGCTAGGCAAGATCCCACCCCTGTTTCACCATCATACCCATTATTTGATGCTGAATCACAACATAGCATCCACAGCCAGGTGGGCTCTTATGCACAAGCCGCAATTACTGGGTCTTAAGGGTTCTAGCTAGAGACATATCTACTTCTAGGAAGCTTTCAAGTCTCTACCCACCCTTAACCCAGACACACAGAAGAAATAGAAAGAGAGAACATAATCATAAGCAAAGTAACCATCATCATCTTAACAGTACATAATAGAGGAATTAACCATCCATCTAATCATACAAGGGTTAGCTGAAGCACAAGCTATCTAGGGACTAACCGGTCTCTTGGCTAGAACCGTTATCACGGAAAGCTTCCATTCTTCTGGTCTAGTTGCAGTGGCTGGTAGCTCCTCCTTCCACCAACTCTTTCCAAATCGATTTGGGGCAGAATTGGGGGTAGGGATCCAATTTGGACCCGAGTATTAGCAAATTCCTCCTGACCAATCAATTCGGGCCAGGTGGCTCTCCCTAATTAGCTAATATTACTAATTAAGAAGATTAATTAGTCTAATTAGGTTATTTAACTTATTAACAACTTAGCATAGCTAATAAAAGCCCTTTTAGGTTAACCCAAGTTATCCCCTAATGACCCATAAGGGTCTACCTATACCCTGGTGATGTGTCATAGTATGTATATGTATACCATATAAATACATAGAACGTCACATTCTCTCCCTCTTGGAATAATGATGTCCTCAACATTGGGGTTAGTTTAATAAGGAAACAATTAAGTTATAGAAGATAGACTTACTTCATAATGTAATACAGAAATAACCAGAGTCCATTAACAACAGACAATACAGATTCTCAACACAAAATTATAGGGAAACCACGCATGTAAACAAACTGAACAACAAGAGGCGGCTTCAGACAAGGCCAAAATTCTTCTGCGCTACTGGCTTGCAGAATTACAATACATCAGTACTAATAAATAATTAAAATAGTGTGATTGAAGGCACCACCCCCTTAAAGAAAAAGAAATAGGAATGAAGGAAATCCTATCATGCCTATGGCTTGCATTTGGTCTCGGCGTAAGGAATGACAATTCCCATTATAGCCGTAGATGAATGTGTCCTGTCATGAATGCCTATATGCTCATTTTCTCATCGAGGATGCATTTAAGCCAATGCCTTATATGATCCTTGTCGGATCGAACACTCACATGACCCATGTCGGATCCATAATGTAGTGCTTACCATTAGAGTTGAAATCGATCGCATCATGAATGGTTCGGCCCTAGCATTGCCCGCATAAAGTCTGGGTAAGCCTTATCCAAATTCGCTTTCAGAACCCATGTTGCATCCCTTGTAAATGTTTCCACTTAACCAAATACTGCAATATTTGAGTCCTGTGGGTCTGCTTATATGCACGATCAAGGAGAGCCACGTGTCTGGAGTAAGGCATTGATAGCCATAGTTGATCATAAAAGGAGACATCCTTGAAGACTCATGTTTAGTACTGTTATAGGCAAACTCCACCAAATGGATATAATGTGCCCATTGGGATTGCTTGTTTCAGACATAATTACGTAGCATATCTTCTATTATGCGATTGGTACACTTGGTTTGGCCATCTGTCTGCAGGTGGTAAGTTGTGCTCATGGCAAGCTTAGTTTGAATAGTGCTAAAGAAATCCTTCCAAAATGCACTAACAAAAAATAAATTAATAATTGTGCCACTGTTCAAACATATTTTGCTTCTTCCAGCGCCTAGACCTTATGCTTGACTTCAAATCCTCTTAATCTGCATTACACAAAATGCTTCACTTAATTTAACATCTAGGACAATGAACTGAATTTATCCCTTGGACTGGTCCTCTCAAAAATGAAAGAAATAAATCAAAAGAACAACATGCAGCCAAACGATCTAGAACTTGAGATACATTGCTTTCGATTTCTAGATTACATATAAGTAGGAGACTAATACCATAATGAAAGGATAAATAGTCTGTCGTTGGGATGAACTGTATTGTGCATGTAATCGTGCGCTTATCCTTATAATTGAACATGGAAGATGACTCAGACAGAGATTTGCTACAACAAAAAAATGCGTAGTTAAAAGATCATCTTGAATTCAAAATGTATGTGCACCTCGAGAGAGAATTCGATGCCCTCCATCAATAGCACAAAGAATTAACAATGTACAAATGAGTGCAAAAGGCAATTTGTAATACATGGAAACTGGTTAATTAGGCATTCATTAATAAAAGGTACAAACACAACTGCACAATCCAAGAATAAGGAAAATGGGGGATTCAGATTGTACAGATATAAGTGGCCAAAAGCTTAAGAACAATGGGGCCCTGTTGAAAAGACGTAGCAGGTAATGTAATAAAGAAATCCAAATGTTCATAATTCTTATTAGCAAAGGATTGAATGCAAGAAATTGGAAAATGAAAACTTTGTCACAATAGCAGACTTTCCATTTACAGACCAAGCATATTAAACACAAGGAATAGAACAGAGAATTCTATTTTTGGCACAGGTTAGGCACCGAAATGGGTTGGCTGGGATTTAAAAGATGCAGCACTCATGCATAAACAATGTGCCCAATCTAAAAGAATTTATCCTTTCAATATTTTTATGATATAATTACTGCATGCGCATATATGTTTTAAACGCTTTCAATTTGACTATCTGAAGCAATGCAATAATAATATGAAACATAACCCGAAATTGATTCAAACCTGGGAAAGCAAGTTGGGCCTGGACAAAGAAATCTCTGCAATGCCTTCTGGCATGTAGCATTAACTAACGTTGTGCCTCTTCAAAATTGAGCTGCACAAACTTGTAGAAAAATTTGTCCTGAAAGTTATGCTTAAAACAACACAGATTGAACAATTTGAATAGCAAGCTTATAGAATAATTTCAATGGAGGCTAGCACCTTACACCACATTATCAAAGAACCAAATGGAAATTTAATAGTCCTTCTAAAAGAGATTTTGTATGATGCTTTTGTTAAGCACTCATGTATGTGTACTTTCAGAAATACTGTATACAAAGATATAGCAAGTAGCAGCATTTACTAAATTCCTTACAATAGGCTGAGAACCAATGCTGATGTTCTTATAAAGGTTAAAGATGCTAATATTTTTGAGGGATAATGGTTTGGATAATATGAACTCCCAATTGCACCAGAGAGACACACAAATGATGTTGATGTTTCTTGTAAAGGTCATAAAGATACCGATGTTTTTGAGATAACAAACCTCATGGTTTGTACAATATGAAGAGTCAATTACCAGGAGTACACTAGAATTTTTTAATCTTGATAGAAATTTCACCATGCAGGGTAAGATTGGAGAAAAGAAGATGGAATCAATCAGAAAATGGGTTTGCATAAGAACAGGTCTTGGTAATCCAATCCCTTTTTGGACAAGCAACACAAGCAACTCATACATAAGAAAGCCATCGACATTTAAAGAGAAAATGTCCTACATGAACTTTCTGTTGAGAAGGCAGATCTTGACTGCAAGGAAATGGGAAATTTATCTGTTCTAAGATACAAGCAAGCGGACAAATGGATATGGAGTTAGCATTTGAAGTCAAACTCAACAATAGTAGCAGTGGGATATTATAGAAAGAAAGGATGTGTCTGGTCTAGAATGTCATAGGATTACTTTTTCATATTGAAGGATTGCCAAAATGTTGGTCTTCGTCTTGAGGGAATTGGGTACAGACAAGCTCGGAATGGCACCTCTATTTTCTGGACAGAAATTAGAGACGTATTCAAATTGTACAACTTTGCTGCTCTTGCTAAGAATATGTACATTCCAAATAGCAGTATGTTCATTGTTTATGAGAGAGTAACAGTCAGAAGGCTTTCAGAAATGATCTCAGATGGAGATGGCAGACCAAGCAATGGAGATATAATTTGATCTGGTTTCAATACTATAACCTCACATGAAACTCAATTGCTTTCAGACATGATTTCAAATGAAAGGTTTTGGAATATTTTATATCTACCATGACAAGGATGTAAGTAGCCAGAATATATGGTCAAGGACAATTTGGTTCATCGGAGAAGCCTAGTTTGTTAGGGATGTGATTAACCAAGTGAATTTCACAATAGTGCAACCAAGCATCTCAAATTGTGAACCTATAAAATACCTACTGCTTTTTGTGCATCCTCCATGGCAGTATAGAGAATAAACGCCACGCCTTTGCTTTGTCAAATTGTGAACCTATAAAATACCTACTGCTTTTTGTGCATCCTCCTTGCCAATATAGAGAATAAACGCCACGCCTTCGCTTTGTGACCTTACCTTTCATAACTGTAACCCTACACAGAACAAATCAATCTTGTTAATTTGGGATTTTCAGGTTTGGCTAAAAATGTTTTTGGAATTTTTTATAAGTCTATTTCCTAAGATTTTAGTGGTTCTACCTACCGGAAAAACTTTCAGATTTGCCAAATATCGTAGATTTTGTTGAACTATGATTTTGGTCATGGATCTCCTCCCTTATCTGATCGAAATGGCTTAAGTACCGCATGATGCCACACAAAACCAGCATGCATGCAGCTCCGTGGCATCAATAAGATATGTTCTTGAAAAGAATTTCGTTTGCATTGGCAAGGATAGATTGGCCAAGACTTTGCCGAAGAACCCTAATAGCCGGAATTTGCAGTGCACCGCATCTAAATGGCATTATTTTTGCCAGCATGGAGCACGGTAGCTTTGATTTGCTTGCAAACAAGCCCGGTGCGAATGTGACATCTATTTTCCTTTAACCCATCCAGTGTTGTGATTTGCAGTCGTTATGCAGGTAGAGCTTCCTACTTTTTTGAGCCCCGCGGGTTTTATATTGGTCTAGATTCGTTTGCTATGTGAAGTTGATTTCTGACAGATATGAAATATTGATGATTATAGTTGCCCTTCGTGGAGTTGAGAGCTGCCAGGTGATGCTTGGGTATAGAGGAAAAACAAGGTTAGTCTATGCTAGAATAAAACTGTATTAAATACTGAGTTAGATTCTTAATCAACCTGGGTTTAGCCATCGAAGCCCTTTCTAAATGATGTCAGGCTGAAGGTTAGTATTTGCAATGCTAATTTTGAATTTACTGAGCATTACGTTGTAGATTCATTTTGTAGACTGGGGCATATATGCCTTAAAATTGCAGAGGTCTTTGAAGTCGTCTTTGATATTTTGGGACTGTATTTGGAGCTTGCAGTCATCTCTGTGCCAATTCAATAACATCTAGATGGAACTAAGTGGACCGTTCTTTTTAAGTTGTCCACAGTTTAACCATTTAATTTAGGTGAAATAGAAAGGATAAGCTGGAGCCGATTGAACCATTTTGTAGAGTAGTGAATCAGACGAGATTGAAGATAATTTGTTTCTTTTAGTTGGTTAAGATTGAAAGACTTGCATAAGCAATTGCAAGTTTTGAGGACAGCGCTTGATCAGTGGAGATGGACGCTAAGAAACATACAGATGGTTATGGTAGATGGTTATGGTAGATTTCCTTCGCCTTGCAAACTGAAGGATCTTTTAAATTGAATGATCATCTGCTCAGAAGCACCGATCAAGTTCTCCAGGCAATTTGAGGTTGTACTTACCTTTGCAAAGTGAAAAGAGATCTTCTTTGCTGTTAACCAATTTTCCTATGGCTCTTTGCATGCTTGGTCCGATCTCAAACAAATGATAACTTTTTAAATGTGGTGTGGCCACTTTAAAATTCCAGTGAGAATGTTATGGGCATGGCACTCTGGACATGACATCAATACATTGTCTAAGTTTATCTAATGCTGCCTTTATAATAATCCTAAGCTATTGAGATTTCAGATGGAATGCCAGAAAGTGGGATGCCATTGTATAGAAAATCATGTCGTGTTCATGACTAATAAAGCTCCTTAGCCATTGAACATCATGTCCTATCAGCGCTATTAGTAGTCTACATTGCTAGACTGGGTTGTTGCAAGATTCTGCCAACATTGCTAGCATCAAAAGTAAAACCAGGACACACGGAGACCTAAAACAAAGGCAATAAGAGCTAAGATAACGACATTGCATATCAGGAATTACGTCTTGGAAGTAACTCAAATTTGAATACCCTTTTGAATTGTAAGTATTTATTTTGCCATTATTAACTTTCATTTTAGAGATGGAAGCTCGACTTCATTTTTGGATCTGCATCTGGAGGTTGACTGAACTTTCATGTTCTAAACTTTTTGGCTTCAAAAAACCAGTGCTCTGCTCTACCATAAGGGCTTCCATCATGGAAATATACTTTGTAGCCTTTCACACGTTTAATGAAATTTAGAGTTAATAATTAGAGTTAGTCATCTCTAGGCTACAAGATTCACTGTTTGCGGAGTTTGCACAAGTTGCTCTTTATCTGCTCAATGCTTAATGCTGGCATCCTAAATTTCAAGCGAATTGCATCCATGCCCATCCGCCTAATGATTTTATGTTGGGATCCATCTGAATTGTCTTGGTTGCTTCGGAATTCTGAGGTAAGAGATGCGACTTTCTGTTGTAGATAATTGCCCTTCAAACTTTTGGAGGCATTACATGCATCTTTGAGTCATATTGACTGAACTTCCATCTTCAAACCATTTCATATGATCTGCATATGGTAAACTATTAAGAAGCTATTATGATGCTCCGAACATCGATGCAGATTTCCATTTTCACTTAGTGGATGGAAAAACCTCATTACTTGCTCCGAGCTCTGTTTCCTTAGTTGCTTTTGAAGCTAGAGACATATGGCTTCTGTAACGATAGATCCATCTATACACACCCACATCGATTTAACTGTATTGCTGTATTGTAAGTGCAATTCTTCAGGTCATCACATAACTGTAGCATTTCAAGATCTGTACTAATTTCTTATCCGGTATCACTGCAGACTCATCGTCATACACATTTTGCAGAATACAGACTTCTTACTATATTTTTGAAGCCGTTCTGCCTCCAGGTGATTAACCTACTTCATTTGCCGTTAGGATTTAGGCTCGAGATTTAGGAACAAAGTGCAGCAACATTTAGCATTGCGTTTTGTTGAATCGTTACTGTACCTTTAAGACTATCTTTCACTTATATTTGGCTTTATTTTTGGGTAATCTTTGAGGTAAAAATATTCCTTCTATGTAATTTGTAAAAAACTTAAAAGCCAGGTCTTGGACCAGGTTCATGAGATTGATTGCACAAGAGTGGCATTGTTTTTCTACTGATTGTTTCAGCCTAGGAATATAGATCATGTATCAAAGTTTTTCTCTAAATCTGTATCAAAGCTTTTTTTCTATATTATACAGTCTTGGCCTCCAATGCCAAATCATAAGCATGCACTTGGAATTTGGGGCGTCCATGGCCAAATTGTAAGGATGCACTTGGAATTAATTGCTTAGAAATGACTTAGTAGTGTACATTCTTCATGTTTTCTTTTTTATTTTTAGGCATGGGAACGTTTTTCAGACTGCTGGTCTTTGGCTTATGAAACCAAAACCAAACAAGCATAACTGTGGCTGCATTTGCCAATAGAAATGATGAGATCTTCAAGGACTCTGATGCTTCAGGCATTGTACTTACACCATTGTATCATTGTACTACTTGCAGGAAATGTGAGCAGGTCTTTGAATCTGACATGGTGCATCCAGCAACCAGCCAAAGTACTACTCTAGCATATCTCTGTCACCATGGTTTGAATGTAGAAGGTTAGGGCTTATAACATGGATGAGCTTTTCTACTCTTGATGTGTTGTAAGCATGCATTGAACACTTGGATCTGTTTATCTAGATGGTATACTGGCTAGAAGTCATGTAAGTCCTCCATGCAAGCATGGCTACAAGCTCATATTTTGATCAACTTTTTCCACATTGTGGGTTTGCCATATATCAAGTCTTTGATTTGATTATAATTTGATCAAATTTTTTCGCATTGTGGGTTTTTGCTTGCAAGTGAGGGCACTCAATACCTATGCATTACACAACAACAGAATCTTTATCTGTAGGGCAGATAAAATTTTGTGTTTTATAAGAGCGTTGCTTCTCACAGGCTTTGTTAGCGCAATGCATTGAGGTGATGATCTATGATCTTGATGTTTGCCTCTTCCAATGTTCAGAGGGGTCGATCAACTAAGAGACCAAACACATTTCTTTTTTAAAGTAAATCCTCAAATTACAAATAGAAGTATAATGACTCTGTGGAGTTTGTAATCCAATTTCTAGGCACATCTATGTTTTGTTAGTACACCATTGTTGTGAAAATAAGCCTCCTCCAGCTCGGGAATTTTAGTTTGCTTGTGCTGGCTATAACAATAGATGATACAATTTTAAGGCAACTATTTTCTTTATCGTCCGCGCTGTGAAAAATCTTCATGGAGCCATCTTAATATCATGTGAAGGTCATGGTTATTGTATGCGTACTGTGTAAATCCGTAATCCATCATTTGGACATACAAAAGAAATGAATTGACATCTTCTCCTCTAATTGCTTAGAGGCATTCTAAGCAAAGGAGACACGAGCTGGGAACAGTTGTTGAGATGCCGCGAATGGATCCTATTATTGTTTTTCTTATGAAGATTTTAATGAGATTGTATAGTATATCAAGCCATAAAGAGACATAAGTTGCCTAGAACAAATTGAATGCAATTATATTATATGAACCATTTAAGAATCTGTAAAACAAGGTATTGAGATAGGCTTATTTGAAGGGAGAATGTCTAGGTTCAACTAAACCATAAAGCACTATTCTGAGCTTATGATGGGATGAATGCTATCTTCAAAAAGGATAGTGAATGATTTTCTTATTCTTAAAGTAATCACAGTCACATGTTTGAGTTTTGGTCGTCTTCTCAGATATGCTATCCAAATCAATGCCTATTTGTGCTTCAAGGCTGCGATAATTATTTCATCCACTATGTAAGATAGTTCCTAAAACAATGCTTCAAATAAACCTTAACAAAAACTCCTTAGAAAATAACACAATGTCACAATATGATTTAACTTCAAAATGAACTACAACGAAAATTGTTCATATCTTCAAGGTATGAACTTCACCTCAAAATCACGATCAATCAGTACATTTTTACAGAATGAATGTTTCTACTTAAATGTATTAGGGGATCACCGCAATCCGGCAATCCCCAGATCTTACCCTTCCGATAACCCAGTCGGTTACTAGATCTATGCATATGTTTCCACCTGGCCGGACCGAGCTAAGACTTAGGGGCGTTCACGAATATGAGTTACAAAAATAAGGTTAACCATTGAACCTTCTAAATATTCAATGAATAAACTGGCTCCAAGATTTCAATGGTCGCCCACCTTATATCTCCATTCTAAATTCATATTCTCAACACTTCCCCATCATTGAATATTTCAGCTGTGATCTTATGATTGCATATCTGAATTACTTTCTTCTATATTCTGCACACCTAGCAAATGCTTTAACATGTTAAATCTTGTCTCCCTGAGAGCCTTGGTTAAAATATCAGCCATTTGCCTTTCTGTAGGAACATATTTGACTGTTATTAGTTTTCTCTGAACCATCTCCCTTATAAAGTGTTGCTTCATCTCAATATGTTTAGACCTCTCATGAAGCACTGGATTTTGACTCATAGCTATTCCACTTGCACTATCAGACCACAATGAAGTAGATTCATGCTTTCTTACACCAATTTCTTCTGTAAGTCTACTTACCCATAATATTTCTTTGGCTGCCAAGGTCAAGGCTATGTATTCTGCTTCTGCACTGGACAAAGCCACAGTATTCTGTTTTTTGCATTTCCAACTCACTAGATTCTTGCCAATCATGACCACATAACCTGATGTTGAATGTCTCTGATCTGCATCTCCTCCCCAGTCTGCATCCGTATATGCATCAATGTTATATCCAGTATCTTTGAATGTTATTCCATCACCTATAGATCCTTTCAAATATCTCAGAATACGTTTGGCTGCTGCCCAATGTTGTCTTCCTGGGTTATTATTATACCTGCTCAATAGATTAACTGCAAAAGCAATGTCAGGTCTTGTAGCTCCAGATAAATGCAGAAGACAACCAATCAGACTTCTGTAAGGAACCTGCTTCATGTATTCAACCTCTTCAATAGTTGTAGGGCACATTTTCTTACTGATCTTGTGCCCTGGGACCAGAGGTGTGCTTACAACATTACATTCTGCCATTTTAAATCTATTAAGCATACCTTGAATATAATCAGCCTGACTCATGTTGATGGTTTTCCCAGCACGATCTCTCACCACTTTAATACCCAAGAATTTCTTTAACTCCCCTAAATCCGTCATTTTAAACCTGGATTTGAGCAACTTCTTGCAGGTTTCTAGACAATCCAGATTATTCGAAAACATTACACAATCATCTACATAGAGCGCAATTATGCAAAAGTGTTCATGCTGCTTGTATACATATAGATTCCCATCTCCATTTAACTTCATAAATCCCTGTTCTGTCAGATATTTATTCATGCAAGTGTACCATGCTCTGGGTGATTGTTTAAGCCCGTATACTGCCCTCTTTAACTTCCAAACTTTGTTCTTCTTTTCTTCAAATCCCAGAGGTGGTATCATGTAAATTTCTTCATCTAATTCTGCATTGAGAAATGCAGTGCTAACATCCATGTGATGGACTTCCCAGTCCATTGAGTTGGCCAATGCTAGCATAATTCTTATGCTTGATAATTTCACAATAGGCGAATAAGTGTCATTGTAATCAACTCCCTTTTGCTGAGTAAATCCCTGAGCAACCAGTCTAGCCTTGAATTTTCTTGAACCATCTGGAAGCTCCTTTATCTTAAAAATCCATTTGTTACCTACCAGATTTTTATCTTCAGGCTGATTCACTACTTCAAATGTATCAGTTCGTTTGAATGCTGCCATTTCTTCCTCCATAGCATTTTGCCATTGTTTACTGTTTTTATCATTCATTGCTTCCTTATATGTTTGAGGCACATCATTTTCCATAGCAGCCATCAAATGTGGGACGATTTCTTCATCTATTGTCTCCAATCTTCTGCTTTTTCCATCAGTTTCTCTTCCCAACTCATCAACCTTAATTCCCTTATCTGCTAGTTCCCTTTTAAGCCTTTCTCCTTCTGTCATTCTTTTTCTTGGCCTGTCAGCAACAATTTCTTCTTGTACCACTTCCTGATTAATATTATTATCTGTTAAGTCTGTTTGTGTCACTTTATCTGAATCCCCTTCATCATCACTATCAAGTTCAGTGCCCTGGTCTGATTTTTCTATTGCCTCTGTCTCCCTTTTATTTTCTGTTTTCAGGTTTTTAAAATCCTTATACAATTGTTCTTCAGAGAATACAGCATCTCTGCTTATCACTATCTTTCGTTTACTTGGCACATAAAACCTGTATGCCTTAGATTCCTCATCATACCCAATTAAAAAAGCAATTAAAGCTCGGTCATCTAATTTACTTCTCAACTCTTCTGGAATGTGCACGTATGCCAAGCAGCCATAGGTCCTAAACTTTTCATATGATGGCATTCTTTTGGACCACAACAATTCTGGTACTTCCCCTTCAATACTAGAACTTGGAACCCTGTTTTGTATATAAATTGCAGTCTTTAATGCTTCTTCCCATAACATGTTTGGTAATCCAGCATGCTTTAACATTGCCCTGACTGCATTTAGACATGTTCGATTCTTTCTCTCTGATACCCCATTCTGTTGTGGTGAATACCTGCATGTTAATTGCCTCTTGATCCCTTTCTCAATGCAAAAGGCTCTAAAATTCTTTGAGATATACTCACCACCCCTGTCAGACCTCAAACATTTTATTTTATAGCCTGTTTCTCTTTCTACTTCATTCACATATTCCTTGAATGCGTTCAGGGCTTCATATTTTTTTCTCAAACAATAACATTTAGCTTTTCTAGTATAATCATCTATGAAAGTAATGAAGTACCTCTTTCCAGAGTAACTTCTTACATTGAGCGGGCCACAAATGTCTGTATGGATTAATTCCAGTGGTGTTTCAGCTCTCTTTGTTCTCCTGCCAAAAGGTAGCCGAGTGCTTTTTCCTATCATGCATCCCCTACATACAAAATTCTTTGCATCTTCACCTGCTGTATTAATGTATCCCAATTTGTTTAATGCTTTCACATTATTTATGTTTGTATGCCCCAAACGTTCATGCCATGTTTTATAATTAGGAATTGACACTTGGTTCACTGCTGCCACATTATCAGAAATATCTAACTCAAAGAGATCACCAACTCTTTTTCCCAAAAAACATGTTTTATTATCCTTCACAATTCTGCATACAAGCTTGTCAAATAGAACCTGATAATCCAGGTCAACTAACTGACTCACAGAGATTAAGTTTTTCACTATAGATGGTACACAGAGTACTTTCTCAATTTCTACAGGATTTCCTTGCAAGTCAAACAACTTTAACATTCCTCCAACTTCCACTTCTTTAATTCTGCCATCTCCTAAACGTATGCTTCTTGTCTTCTGCTCCTTATCACATCTTGCCAGCAAACTTGGAGACTCTAAGATTGTTCTTTCAGCTCCCGAATCTACAACAAAAGATGTTTTAGACCTTTGTACTTTGTCCAAATAATTGCAAAAGGAATTTGTTACCTCCTCTTCTGAGTCTTCCTCCTCACAATCCACAACAGCAACATTAGTATTTGCTGCCTTAGTGCTTCTGCCCCTACCTCTATTTGCATAATTATACCTGCCCCTTCCTCTACCTCTGCCCCTGCTACTATCCTTTGGACTTGGGCACTTTGATGCAAAATGTCCCACTCCTCCACATGTATAACATGTTTTCACATTTTGTGCATTCCTCGGGCAATTGTACTTCAAATGTCCTGCTTCCCCACAGCCATAGCATGGGCCGATTTGCCTACCTCTGTCACTAGAGGCCTTTCCTTTCTTTATGACCAACACTTCTGCAGAATCTTCATCATCATCATTTTCATTATCATTCACAAATTTCTGCTCTATTTCAGTCCTGGCTATCTGCTCAGCCTCCTCCTTAGTTCTAGCAACCGTTCTTATCATTGTGGCCAATGTCCCATAGTTGCTAAACATTTTAGAAATTGCCAAGATCTGGTGACTCACTGACATACTTACACCAGCTGCTTCTAAGTCTGCACAAAGACAGTCAAACTTATGAAACATTGTGGTCAAGTCTATCTTGTCATCAAATTTCATCTTCCTAATCTCCTTTTCCAAAACATCAATCTGGGATGAGCTCTTTGTTTCATAAGTTTTGATTAAATACTTCCATGCCTCTCTAGGACTCAAATCCCTCAGCTTCAACATTATACTTGGTGCAACTTTGCACATGATTATAGCTTTAGCCTGGTTTATTTTTAACTCATCACTTACCTTATCACTGCTGACACTAACCCCTTTGGATTTTGCAGTTGATTCTCCTGATTTGGTTGTTGAGGTTTCTCCCACTGCAGAGCTGCTTGTTTCATCATTCTCATTAGTACCAGGTTCAATTATATACCACAATCCTTCAAATTTCAAAACTTCTTTAATTCTTTCTTTCCAAATCTGAAAACCTCCTACTCCCTGGAATACATCTACTGAGCTCAAAAGAGTAGCTCCAAAACGTGTGGACATTGTTCTGCTAAGCTCTGATACCACTGTAAGATAGTTCCTAAAACAATGCTTCAAATAAACCTTAACAAAAACTCCTTAGAAAATAACACAATGTCACAATATGATTTAACTTCAAAATGAACTACAACGAAAATTGTTCATATCTTCAAGGTATGAACTTCACCTCAAAATCACGATCAATCAGTACATTTTTACAGAATGAATGTTTCTACTTAAATGTATTAGGGGATCACCGCAATCCGGCAATCCCCAGATCTTACCCTTCCGATAACCCAGTCGGTTACTAGATCTATGCATATGTTTCCACCTGGCCGGACCGAGCTAAGACTTAGGGGCGTTCACGAATATGAGTTACAAAAATAAGGTTAACCATTGAACCTTCTAAATATTCAATGAATAAACTGGCTCCAAGATTTCAATGGTCGCCCACCTTATATCTCCATTCTAAATTCATATTCTCAACACACTAAAGGAGGTAAGTTGATCTGGAATGCAAGAAACAAGACTTTGTTGCTTCTTGAATCAAAATAATTTCTTTCATACACAATTTATGATGGCATTTCCTCTTTCATTAATGAAGGTTGACCTCAGTCATATCTATGAAACATAAAACAATGCATTCAAATCAAATAATTGGCTCCTAGGAGTTGTTTTGCATTATTAAAATTGTTGTAAAGGAAGAGATTATAAAGGAAGGAAGGAAGGAAGGAAGAAACTTTTAATGTCCACGGAACCCAATCGGGTTATGGGACCACAAGTACAAAACGGGACCAAAGTCCCTAACCAGAACAAGGACCGAAGCCCACAGAACAAACCATAATCACCATGGCCCAGATTAAAAACCACCTGGGAAAAAACTGTTGCCAGGATGACTACGCATCCAAAAATCCATGCTATTGCAAAAAGCAATAAGCATACCTCCAACAGACAAGACTTCACCGAACGCCTCGGAACCGTAACCTCTTCACAACTGGGTGCTGGAAAACCGACACCCCCAACGCCAATCGCCCAGACGCGCAGGGAAGGCGGCGCTCAGAGAAACCGCTCAGGGAAATCGCCTAGTGGAGGTGCCTCCTCACTAAAGCGCTCCACCGATCCAGGCATGCTCTCAGGCACACACGCTCAGGCACGCTCTCACAGGCAGGCGCCACCCATCACTGCACCTCCCTGGCGCCATCCATCACTACGCCTAGACAACCCTGAAGGCGCCCAGGCGCTCAAGCAGGCGGCCGGGGCGGCGCTCAGGCAGGCGCCCAAGGGACTTGAGGCCTTTTCTAGGGAGGGGATAATTAAAAAAAAAAAGGAGAATCTAATTCGACTGCTAGATGGGATACAATTATAACTGTTCCTTCAAATCCCATATAGTATAAAAAATCGAGAATACGAAAGGATCAATAAATGTATAAGGCCATGAACACGGACACACGTCGATTCTTAGGAATCAAGTTACAAAAACGTAAAGTTAGGAGGAGGAAATTTCCATGTATTACCTGGATTAAAACCTATAATGTCTTTGTGTACAATGTTAAAACGGATGCGCAACCTTTCCTTGAATTTGGGGTCAATTATTAGTACCACGTGGCATAAAATTTCCTCCCCCCTAAACTTTATGTGGGAGGAGGCAATTTTGACTGGTTGGGATTATCCTTAACCTAGGATCAAAGAATACATTGCCATTACATATAATGATATCTATGTTTGAATTTTTACAACATGGGTGTCTTTCTTTATTTTTATGCTAACACGATTAAGACGTTGCAAGACAAAAAATACCTATTCCAACAGCATAATAGAAAAGGTACCTAGACATTTGATGATATCTATTATATCTAATTTTGCTTTACCATCCTTTATCCGAAGTAGATACATTTAAATGCATAAATTATAAGTCTATGTTCAGGTTCAATGTTAGTTTGTAAGTAGTTGCACTTGATCGAACATAAGATAACCAAGTTCAAGTCCCAAATACCACATACACAAAATATATATATTGAATTCTATGTCAATGAATCTCAAAAAGTTCTAGACTACCCTTGCGCTATCCATGCCACATTGTCTATTTTAGCTAGCTATAAAACAAATACCTCTTTTAATTGTCACTAAGCCCGGCAACGCCGGGCACCATAACTAGTTTAGACTTAAATTCGAAATCATTCGGCCATATGCATATACTAGCAAAGCACAAGTAGAAGAACCCAGCTACTTACTTGCCAATTTTCCTGAAAGTGCTGAAGAGGGTGAAGCGTAGATACAGACCTGACAATGCTTCTCCAACTCTAGGTATGCTTATCTGACTCATTGAAATTTGCAATTCCTCATCACTCAAATAGCTTCGAATGCGTGCCTTTGCAGGTTTCTTTCATCATTGCTTAGGAGGAGGACCAAGCACCGGTTAGCCAGTTTCCAAAGTGGCTGGCCAGTCATTGACATGTGGGCATATACTGGCATATACCTGGAATATGTCATAAACCCACGGGGACGAGGGCTTCCCCCCCCCAGGGGCTGGCAACCTAAAAAATTCGATGTTGAACCGCGTCCTTTTAAAGCGAAAAACCTTTGAAAATTACGTCAAACCCTAACCCTAAGCCGAGCGTGTCGTTGTGGACGCCGGAGGAGCGCAAGTATGGTGAGTTTACTGTTCATCGTTCGGCTTCATTTTATTACACTGTATCTAGGCTCAGGATGTCAATTCATTTGTTTTATATTTTATCAGGCGTCGGAAAAGAAATCCCAGAATTGCATGCGGGAGATTAAAGTACAGAAACTGGTCTTGAACATATCTGTTGGTGAGAGTGGAGATCGTCTTACTCGAGCTTCAAAGGTTTGCTTCTTTTGCTGTTTTTTATTGTAGGTTTTTACTAATATGCAGATTTGATTGCATCGCAGGTTTTGGAACAGCTTAGTGGACAAACTCCTGTCTTTTCCAAAGGTAGGTATATTTGGCTTTGATTCTTTCTTTTAGAAGTTGTGAAAAATTGTTGAATTGTCAACACAGCTCGGTATACTGTGCGATCTTTTGGAATAAGACGTAATGAGAAGATTGCCACTTATGTAACTGTCAGAGGTGAAAAGGCAATGCAGCTTTTGGAAAGTGGTTTGAAGGTTAAAGAGTACGAGTTGCTGCGAAGAAACTTTAGCGATACTGGCTGCTTTGGCTTCGGAATTCAAGAGCACATTGACCTAGGAATCAAGTATGTCATGGCATCTCGCTTTATGTGTGAATTCTGTAAATGACTTAATTACGTAGAAGTTGCTTTCTTGCATTTTAGTGTGATCTCATCTATTTAATCTTTTCTTTTTATCCCTCGTATCTCAAAATGTGCAAAACGTTTGGTTTATCCATTTAGAAGTTTTAATTTGTGTTTACTTAACGTGACCTTGGTTGTCTGCTTTCTGCCACATTTGAACTGTTGTTTTTATGTGATTGCAGGTATGATCCTTCTACTGGAATTTATGGTATGGATTTTTATGTGGTCTTGGAACGACCTGGCTATCGAGTAGGGAGACGCAGGCGTGCAAAGTCGCGTGTAGGAATTCAGCACAGAGTAACTAAGGAGGATGCCATGAAATGGTTTCAAGTAAAATATGAGGGTGTCATTTTGAACAAATCTCAGGCAATTACCCAATGAACTATGCAACTGTTTCAAACTTGAATTGATCCTTTATTTATTTTGGGTATGTGATACTATTAGCCTTGTCATTTGCAATTATAAACAATCCACCACGGCCTCTTAACACCAAAAGATGCACCACTTTTGAACGGGTATCTCACCTATTTATGACAGGATGTCTGCTTTTCAAGAGGAAAGTTTTGGAATATAAGAAGTTTTTCTTTCAGAATATAAGGCACACCGGCAATTCAAAGCACACCGCCCCAAATTGTCATTTTGGTTTGGAGGCTGTTTATTTACAGCAGCCAGGTTCTGAGCAAGTGATGATGCCCTGACTTCTGATCTTAAACTAACAAGGTGTCACCTCACTATGAAACCCTCAAGACCAATTATGTTGCCATTTGAGGGGTTACTCTTTTGTGGCATTTTCAAGCACACTGCAAAAAGTATTTCTAGGAGTGGTATATGTTGTAGTGTTTTGTGTAGACAATAAAAAAGTTTTATCTATCTTTTTGGGTTGCCTGATATACGCTCCAAAATAATGTTTTATTTGATGGTGGATTGTGATGCTGGCTCCAAAATAATATTTTCTTTGATGGTGGATTTGTTGGTTGTATAAATTTTGATGGTGGAGATTTGGCGTGAAGCTAAGTCACGGGAATTTTGGTGTTTCCACTATTTTGAGTGTTTGTGAACTCAGACCTTCGCTGAGATTTATAGAAGTCGATGTTTGAACCTCAGGTTTTATACCTCGGGCTTACAATTTTTGCTTTAGATAACTTTGTTTTCTTCTTCCCTCATTTCGGCGTGCCGTAGTAAGTTGCTTTTCTTTGCCTTGTGCAAATCTATTATTTGCATTGCATGTGCTCTGCATCATTTGGTTCATGGCGCGTCATATCTTCTTTATGTTCAACAATGTTAACAATTTTCATAAATTTAGACTTGCCAGAAAGCTGCAAGCTGTCCAAAAAGGTACGCCAATGCTGACATTAACATCTAGACTTCTTAGAAATATCATGAGGAGTTTCCAATACGCAATAAACTCAGGACGCATTGGCTCGAGGGCAAGGGATGTAGCTCTAGCAACCATTTCAGAATTCACGCTATCAAGTCTTATTTCACGATAAATGTTGTTAGCATAATCTCTTCAAGACTTATTTCATGGCAAATGTTGTTAGCATAATCTCTTGGAATCTCAGAATCAGGTTCGAAAGAACTAACGCCATAACTATCACTAGAGCTTCTAGTAGCTTATGTCCTTGAAGGCTCAAAGTGACGCATTGAACATAAATTTTTCAAAACCTTCGTGTAAGCCTTCGTTTTTCCATGATTCTCCAATATCCAATGCCCTTCTAGCTAAGGTAATTTAATCCAAGAACCAGTGCTACCTAGTCAATACTAGTTGAGCTTCTGCCTGACATAGAGCACATCCTCAAAGGCATGTTCAACACAATTTACACTCGTTACAATGCCAATTTCATGTGGCTTTGTTAAAAATCCATTCAATTCAATTCAATTCAATTCAATTCAATTCAATTCAATTCAGCTTTATATGGTAAGATATGGATCTATTTATCATAATAAGGAACGAATATGATATGATTATATAGGTCATAGATTGTGTGTTCTAGAAGGTTGTCTGTCCTCGTGTATACTAACAAACAAGTTATTCTGACGAAAGCAGTGGACTTTGATTGGTGGAGATTTAATTATCTCCAATTTCGCTCTTTATTCTCTGATACTTGCTGTTTTCTATGTGAATAAGCAACTGAGCTGTGTTGCCTCAATATCTTCGTTAATTACAATCCGATGATTTCGACTAGCCATTCCATCATCACATATCTCTTTTTTTTGGTACTGATTGAGAAGATGTGTCATTTGGTAGTGATTTACTGAATCATTATTATGTTGATATCCTTGAGTTTGGCGCATGGCTTCATGTTGCATGGATGTAGTTGCATTATTGAACTTAAAAGGTAACTTTGGATCAGAATGCATTAGCCCCACGTTTTTTTCTACTAATTTCACTGCCATCAGTTCTCTTTGTCTCCCCAGAATGTTCATTTCCACTAGCAAGTGTAGTGGTTGCCTAGGTTAACCAAGTGTAGTGGTAAACCTGGACAAGTTAGTCTAGTGGTTGTCTAGGTTTACTACTAGTGGTTGTCTAGGTTAACCATTGGACTAGTGGTTGCTTTGGACTTGCATGTCTAGGTTAACCATTGGACATGCATATCCAGGTTAACCATGGGACATAGTTGTCCAGGTTAACCATGGGACATACTTGTCCAGCTTAACCACATGGCTTGCATGTCCAGGCTTACCATTAGACCTGGTTGCCCAGGTTTACCACCAAGTGGTTTTTCTAGACAACCAAAGTGTAGTGGTAAATCTGGATAACTAAATCTAGTGGTTTGCCTAGACATGGAACCCAGGTGGTTAACCTGGACAACCAAGTCTAGTGTTTTTTATGGATAAATAACTCTACTGTTTTGCCTGGACAACTGAGTATAGTGGGTTTTCTAGACTATCAAGTGTAGTGGTAAACCTGGACAACTAAGTGTAACGTGGACAACTAAGTGTAGTGGTTTCCTAGGTTTACCTAGGTTTAACCATTGGACTAGTGGTTGCCTAGGTTTATCTAGGTATACCATTGGACTTGGCATGTCCAGGTTAACCATGGGACATGCCTGTCCAGCTTAACCATGGGACTTGCATGTCCAGGTTAACCATGGGACATAGTTGTCCAGGTTAACCATGGGACATACTTGTCTAGCTTAGCCACAGGGCTTGCATGTCCAGGCTTACCAAGTCTAGTGGTAAACCTGGACAACCAAGTCTAGTGGTAAACCTTGCATGTCCAGGTTAACCACTACACCTGGTTGTCTAGGTTTACCACTCGACTTGGTTGTCCAGGTTAACCGTAGGACTTGCATGTCCAGGTTAACCATAGGACTTGCATGTCCAGGGTAACCACTAGACCTAGTTGCTTGTTGTCCAGGTAAATGTCTATATCGATGGTAGGTAAATGTCGGCTCGAGGGTAGGTAAATGTCTATATCCAGGGTATATGTTGGCTCGATGGTAGGTAAATGTTGCTTTTTTAGTGTAGGTATATGTCGGATCGAGGTCAGGTTCCAACTTCTGTAGATTCTTTCTTTTCTAACTTGGTGTGGGGTTTCTATCTTGGCAGAACATGCTTGAGAAGTGAATCACTCGGATGCCCCCTCCTCCAAATGATGAAGAGAACTACGAGACGAGGCTCCAACAGATGAAGGTGTTGAAGAAGTACTTGATTGGTGAGAAGGCAATGAGGGCACTGCTGGAGGCCAATGAGTTGCCTCGAAGGATGAGAGTGCATCTCGAGGAGATGGCCCAAGTTTGGAAGAACCATAGAAAAAGCACGGTAAAGATGATATTGGAGTCAACTATAATCTGGCCGGACTTTCTCGACATGGAGCTGTGGTTCAAGGGTGATGGCAAGGTTGAGGACTTCACGGTAGAAACCGTGAATCAAGCTCGAGAGGAATACAGAGAGTTGTTCGGGTGAAGTTCACAAGTACTCTTGGTTTCTTCATAGTCCTGTGGTTAAGATTGACATTTGGTTTTTTCATAGTCTAATGGTTAAGATTTACACTTGGTTTCTTCATAGTCCTATGGTTAAGATTGACACTTGGTTTCTTCATAGTCTAATGGTTAAGATTGACACTTGGTTTCTTCATAGTTTAGTGCTTAACCACTACAGTCACAAGTCTCCTGGTCAATCTAGACATCTAAGTCTAATGGTAAACATGGGCAACTCTAGTGGTTAACCTAGACAACCTAGTTTAGTGGTTAACCTGGACATGCAACTCCAATGGTTAACCTGGACAGCCTAGTTTAGTGGTTAATCTACACATCTTCACTTAAATCTCAAAAAAAAATTAACGCCAATGTTCACATTTCAAGGATCAAGCAAAATCCACAAAATCGTGTTATTCTCTCCAATTAATGAAATCATGCTTTCTACTCTCCATGATATTCAACTGAATGCTCTAACAAATTTGTAAAGAGCAAGTCATCTTCTTATTCTTTGATCACATGTTTGTACAACCATGTAGACTACTATATGATCGTGTACGGTTTAAAGCAACTGTATGTGTTTCAACTAGCATGGAAGGAAATCAAAGCAAAAGTTTTTTGAAAACTTTGGGCAATCTGCAATATCTTTAGCATTCTAAAGTCCCAAAACCTGAGGTCAACCCTCTAAGAATAAATCAAATACCAACATTGCCTGGCTAGAAACTATATATCATGTTTTAGGAATTTGTAGATGTGACAAATTTTGATGCAATTGTTGTAATTGTAATTGTGATCTTGTAGCTTGAACTACATCAAATAGGAAATGGGAATAAGCTGTCTGATTTAATTACTGGGCAACAGGAAACATTCTTGAATAAGAAGCAGCCATTGAGCAAAGTTAAGGAGGTTTACTAGTTGCAAATGTAGTTGAGTTTCCTTCCCATAGTTGCATTACGTCAAACAACCATCATAAATCAGGCTTTCAAGTTTGAACGTATCAACATCATAAATGATTGGACATTCCCAATCATTTCTATTAGGCACCTGTCATCAACATTTACAATCATTTTCTAGCAAAAGCTAGCTGCATGAACCATACCATTTCCTTCCACATGCATAGACATTATATGCTGATACATTTTTCTTGCACGAATTGGCATGTGTTTAGCAATTAGCTTGTGAGATGACATATTTCTAAACTTCAAGCTAGATCAAAATTAGATATCAAGATTTAGACCGGATGTGATCTGCCATTCTAATCTGTGGCAAATACATATGGGAAAAAACCAATATTTAACTAAAACTAATATCAGGCATTAAATAAGATGAGGTTTACCACATATTGCTTAGGATTGGTAGGTGTGTAGTCCATGATTTGTTTAGATGAATCTACACTATAAAGATCAACCAATAGAATAGCAAGGAAATGAAATAGGAACACAGTCATAAAAGTGAAACAATCCCAAACTCTAAAAATGCACGACTTAACATTCATTGAAAGCATCAATGGCATGGTGGCATGTACGCACTTCATTGGAAAACATAAAAAGGTAAAAATAGAGAGATTGTTCTTTGTTCCTTAACCTGGTGCATTGCAAAACAGTAACCACCAATTTCTCAAAAACGACCATGCCACTTGGTCCCAATCCTATGCAGTCTGGACACATGTAGTAGGGAATCCAAATTCTCGGCTCAACAATGGCACTATCTTTCTCACGTATTAATCTCTAACATGGGAGGGCACTTCTTCTAAGTTCTTTGGTAAAACGACAGGACAAAGGAAGCGCAGGCTCTGGATGGACTGGAAGGAATGTGAACAAACACAAAGAACGGACAAGCCTAGGATCATCACAATTTATTTGCATAATTCAAATGGTTCTTCAATATTTGGAATGCTTTTCCGGCTTTATGATTTTTGCTGCATTATTGCTTCTATATGCAAACAAATTTTATGCTTAACCAATGACTTCCAAAAGAGAACCATATGCAAACATTTTAGGTGAGTAGTAATTCAGCCCGAGTACAACCATGATGACAAAAAATTGGTAACTTAGCCTGAGTACAACCAAGTTCAACATAGACATATAGAAAATAAAATATTGATTTGATCAGGGTTGTCAAGATTACATGTCTATTTTATATTATATCCAACAACATAAAAAGCACAATCAATATAAAACTTACTTATGAAAGAAGAGTCGAGAAAATAGCTCAAAAAGTAAAGACCAAGAAAAAGAATGATTAGATTTGCAGAATTTAAGCTTTTACTATGTGCACAGATGATACTCTATAAAAAAATTACCAAGTGCAAATCTAGTTGCAAGATTTCCATCCTGATCTTGCACCACCTACTCCATTATGAAAAGACATTACAAATCCGTAACCTCTAGAAACTGCACATCATCACGTTGTCATCCATAAGCATTTCGCAAGAAAGTAAATCTAAGATACACACAAAATCTAAGATATGCACCGTTAAAAATTAAGAATGTTCACTAAATATGCATCTATTGTTTAAGCTATATCTTGAATGGCAAATGGTAATGATGATGATGATGGTAATTAGCCACATATTTCATAGAAGATAAATCAGAGACCAATCCAGCATTTACCTGTTAATAACAATCGCATCCATAGGCGATTTGGAAGGGTTTATCGCTCATAATTAGTCAATATGAAGCAAGTGGATTGGGCTCCATCAACCTGCATTATCCTATGTTAGCGAGCCATTGCAACATCTAATCTGCAGTTCCGACAGCTCAACGATAGAGGAGCATATGCTTTCTTAAAGGGAGCTTATGCTTTGAATGCAACATTTCCTCAGCATATAGGGAGGATGCTTCCCCCATAATGGTCATGGGGAAAATGTATCCCATCATGCCTCAAATTAATGCATGTCTAATGCTGACACCCTCTCTTACCCTTGGCATAGGAGGTGGCTTATCCCCCATAATGGCCATAGACTCCGGGTGGTTTCCTATCATGCATCCTACCCATGATCCCTACTCTAGGATGAATGCATGCGCTTCTTTCCTCCAACCCTGGATGAAGGGGGTCCATTGGGGCCATGCACTTGCCTTCTGGCTCGTTGTCGACTACATCCGTGACGAGCCTATTTTTGCATTGCTCTATAAACTCTGGGTCAACTCAAAAGGGCCCATCCACCTGGATGCAAAAGTTTATATCTGCAAGCTTGTGCCCTGGCAGGTAAATTTGTTTGGAGAACTTTATCTGGGAACAATTCTGTAGCTTCAATTTTCATTAGGCATTGACTCCATTGCTCTTATCCTGAAGGTCATCCAAGTGTTAAACACTGTCTGCCAGAGTCTGCCCTCACTTATTTGCACCCAGGTAGGAATTCCTCTCCTCTGATGCAAAGCATAATCAAAGCTTGGAATATAGTACACAGATGTTATGACATCCCCTCAATTCAGGATCTCAACTTGAATTCCTCCTTATTCTGGTCTCCTTAATAATGGTAACATCCCTGCTTTAAGGCATCCTAAAACTTATAGGAAATGGTTGGATCTCGGTATCACTCATGTTAGACACCTAATAAGAAATGGTCATGTTATTTCCTGGACTAATCTTAGAAGGCTTCTTCATGGTACTTCAAGTGACAAATCTATCCTCAATCACTTCAAGAGCATCTTGTCACAGTCTACAAACCTGTTAGTCAATCAGGATGAATTTACTCTCAAGATAAATGGCCATGTCAAATACAAAGTCAGCTTAGTATATAACCTGCTTAATCAAAGGGACACCTCTGCTAAAGCTGGGCTTAAATGCTCTATCTCAGAAAGGGAATGCAAGTCTTTGTACAATAATGTCTGGAATTCTTACTGTCCACCAAAAGTCAACTTTTTCATCTGGTTAATTGCTCATAAGAGTCTTCCCAATCTTGCTTCTCTCTCAAGAAAGATTCCTACTGTTCAACCTGATTGTCATTTAAATTGCTCTCAAGATGAATCCATGCAACATATTTTCCAGTGTCCCAAAATCTTGGATTTTTTGTCATGGTTCTACAGAAAGTTCAGTGACCTTTTTGTTGGACAACCTCATGGTAACTTGCTACAGCATATTCAGAATAATGATGCTTTTTTGAATACCATTGTCTTTACTGCTTTATGGAATATTTGGAAGTCTAGATACAGGATTGTCTATGGTAAGAAAATTTTTTCTATCTTTTGGATCAAGATGAACTTTCAACTAGATTTGGAAGCCTTTGTATCTGCTCACAAGAGCAAATTGGGTGACAATTATGACAGGAAATGGGACTCTGTTGGTAAATTTATAGGGGTATTCAATTTATATAATTCCTGCTTAAATGTCATTAATTCTAATGCTCCCTTTTCTGACCTTATTGATAGAATACCTGGAATTCCTGAAGGGAGAGGGCAGGAATAAGTTCGACACAATGCTAACATACCAAGAAGCTACACTCTACTGCAACAACACAGGGGTCTCAAATCTAGAGCCACCAGGGCCAGATGCAAGCTCGGATGATATCATGTTATATAAGGTTAGAAGTACCAGTAATGAATCTACCTGGGCAAAGATATATTGCAGAGAAGTGGTGCAAATGTACTGTCTGTTCAGTTTTCTGTTCATGTACCATTTCTCCTTGACAGAAAGACAACTCAGCAGGTACAGAGAACTATATTACTCTCACAAAATGCTCTCTGACCTTTATGGAACTATACTCCTGCTAATGGCCAAAGAGGATGTTCATCAGCTGCTCATGGACAATGGATCTGAGCATAAAAGTTACAAGTTTGGTACTGACTCAGGGTTCTACTGGGTCTACAACAAAATCTTTGACCAAATCATGAAAGCCCCTTAACTATCCTATCAGCTTCCTTTTTCCTGCCTCAATCTCTATCTGCAACAATACTTCTTGCCATAATCCCAGTTGCTCAGAAGATAATCATTCTCTTGTCTAACACTTCAAACAGGTACTTGGAGATCAATTTTGTATTTGCAGGATTTTGGAGCTCGTTTGGCCAAATGAAATTCTTCAATCGAGCAAATGTTCCAGCTTACTCAACTGGTGCAAATCAACATTTTGGATAATATTCTACTGCAGAACAACATCACTTTCTGGCTGTACTTTTGGTGTCACTTTACTGTCTAAACATTATGCTCATTCCATGTTGATACTTTTCTATTTCATCCCTAAGATGTAACTAATGGGAAATCCTGTTCCCTCATTAGTTACACATATGTATGGCTTTTATTAATTAATGGAAAAAACATCTCTTAACCTCCCAAAAAAAAAAAAAAAAAAAAAAGTGAGATCAATCTGGACCGTTGGATCACTAAGATATAAGTGAGCCATAGGATCTTAGACCAAGGTTCAAGATCAATCTGGACCGTTGGATCACGTAAGATATATCTAAAGCAACGTGAGCCATAGAATCTCGAAGATGATCCATCGCAAGTGAGATCAATCTGGACCAAGGTTCAAGATCAATCTGGACCGTTGGATCATGTAAGATATATCTAAAGCAACGTGAGCCATAGAATCTCGAAGATGATCCATCGCAAGTGAGATCAATCTGGACCGTTGGATCACGTAAGATATATCTAAAGCAACGTGAGCCATAGAATCTCGAAGATGATCCATTGCAAGTGAGCCATAGGATCTTAGACCAAGGTTCAAGATCAATCTGGACCGTTGGATCATGTAAGATATATCTAAAGCAACGTGAGCCATAGAATGTCGAAGATGATCAGGATCGAATCAACTTGGATTGTAGGATCGATTACATTTGTTACATACAAACTTCCAAAGTCATAGGATCTGCAAGTGAGTCATAGGATCTCAAATCGACCATCATGATTGAATCAACCTGGACCGTAGGATCGATTACATATGCTACATACAGACTTCCAAAGTCGTAGGATATGCCTAAAGCAATGACAGCCGTAGGATCGCATACTGACGGTGTGGATCGAATCAATTTAAACCATAGGATCAACTACGTATGGTACATACAAACTCCTAAAGCCATGTGGGACGTAAGATCCGTCCCTATCACTACATATGTAATGCAGTTTGCCATTTTTCATTTTTGTTTTTGTTCCTTCCTAATTTTTCCGCGCCGCAATCTTTTTCTTTGTTTACATGCCACGAGTCGTCGAAACCATCTACTCCGTTGAAGTGCTAAGGCAGCCGACAGTCTGGCTCCTTCTGTCACATCTTTCTGCAAAGCGCCGATTTCTGCAGCTAAGGCTTTGTGTCAAGGGCCTCTGTTTCTATGGCGTCGGTTTCTGCTTTGTAGTGGAAATTTCTCATTCAATAAGCTTTTGTGTATTCGATGTAGGTCTAGATTTTTGCTGGGCAGATTGCTAGAAGCGTGCATGAAGAGCAGGCAATCATCTAGGGTTCATCTAGATGATTATCAAAGGTTCATCTAGGATTATCCAGGGTTCATCTAGGCAACAAAATCGTCTTAAGTTCATCTAGGGTTCATCTAGGTGGCAAGTTAATATTATTCGGCAGTAGGATGCAGAGATGATCTCGGTCTTGTTGCTTCTGGATTTGCTGTATTTTGAAGTAGCTTCCGAGCAAGAAGAAGTAAGGTCTACACTGTGTTCCAGTTCCATAAGCTCCAATTTGTTCAAGATAAGTCATCTATTGGAGCTTGCCAGCGAATTTACCTTGCTTTTTTTTTTCTCTCTGTTTTCTTCCTAAACCCCTTCTATTTTTTGCCCTATGTTGTCTCTCTTTTGGAATAATTTTATAAGGGCAAGCTTGAACAGAAGAAAAAAGAAGCAACAATCCAAAAGGCGTCAATCCAGGGATGAACTGCGACAGTCGAAAAAGGCGTCAATCCAGGGATGAACTGCAGCAGTCGAAAATCTTTTACCTCTGGGTTGATTGTATTTCATGCCAGAAACGGCAACTTGTGATGGCATAGCCATAAGCGACATTTGAGCTATTTAGACGAGCTCTGATTCGAGTTTTACCGAGTTTGTGTCTGTGTGAGCGAAGCATTTAAATAAGAATTTGACCCCTACAAAAAATGAAGGAGCTGAGTTGTGTTTACCAGAGGTGCTCTTTAAAATATTTCATTCCGTGCTGCTAATTAGAAGAGACTTTCAAAATCAGCTATTATGCTCCCTCATGTGTCAAGGTTACAATCTGTCAGGTGGCTTTCCATATTCTGGATGCCTTGCCGTAAAACAGAGATAAACCCCAAGATGTAGTTGGTCCTTAAGCTTAGATTAGCCTACCTTTATCATCGGTCACAACGACAATGGTTCCATTGAATAGAAAATCAAAATGATAAAGTCGGCAATATCTACTATTGTTCCGAAACCACAATATATAAACCCCAATTTTTTGGTGCTTAACATTGTCACAGTGTATTAAAATTAGTAGTTAACTTGCTCCCAACACTAAAAATGAATTCCATAGGGTTTAACAACCCAAAGTGCAACATCTAGCTTCGATGATAACATGTGTGTGGCAAACATGGTTAAGGAATTTAAGTTTATAGATAGGCTTATAGTTTGAAATAATGTTTAACTCCTCATTCCTCACCCACTATAACTAGCGTTTTATTCACTTCCAACAAAATTTTGTTTTAGCAAGCGAGTCGGTTGAGGAAAATGCTCACATCATCACACATTTTTTTTTTGGGGGGGGGGTGTTTGGGGTTCGAAAAAGAGAAATGTTCTTGTATTTACATCAAGCTCGCGTGCATGATATACAATTTGCAGTCCTGGCCATTGAGGGCAGAAATGGGTGGCACAAATTGGCTGGCGGGAATTGACATATTTGGGCGCATCTAGACCATTAGTTGAGATGAGGGAACAATGACAGTCGTAGGATCTCAGACTGACGGTGCAGATCGAATCAACCTAAACCATAGGATCAACTACGTATGGTACATACAAACTCCTAAAGCCGTGTGGGCCGTAAGATCCGTCCCTATATATATAATATTTACATCAAGCTCGCGTGCATGATATATAATTTGCAGTCCTGGCCATTGAGGGCAGAAATGGGTAGCACAGATTGGCTGGTGGGAATTGACATATTTGGGCGCATCTAGACCGTTAGTTGAGATGAGGGTGGACGATTCTACAGTCCATATTGATTTTGATCTTGATCGTTGATCTGTAAGATTCGCGATTCTGATCGTTGGTCCGAGATCATATATGCTCACGTTGATTTAGATATATGCCATGTGACGTGATCTCAGCCCTTGATCGGATCCAAGATCCTACGGCTCAGGTTGCATGCTTGGATGCTTGGCCCTTAAAGAGAGGTTTTTTAAACTTTTTATGTTGTTTTGGGAATTTGAGCCATGATCTGTGCCCCCAAACCCCTTATCCTTACCACTAGACCAGGCATTAATTTATTGAAATGATTGGGAGTTCAAATATAGTTATGGTGTGGTCTAATCAATTCTAAAATGTGCTTGTCCAAACCCTGTAGAAACGTTCTTGCCCAAATATCCCATATGCATTCGTGCAAAAAAGAGGCCCCTCTTCCAGTATATAAAAGGGTCTTGGATCATTTGTTTTGGGTTTGTTCTTTTAGTCTCATTATTTCTTCTTTAGCTTTATTGTTTTATTTTTCCTTGCTCATAGTTTCATTGCTAATCTTCTTGACCTTCGTTTTTACTTGTTCTATGGCCTTGCGAGTCAGACGTTCATGCTTGCTTATCCTTGTAGTTGTCTTTATCCGGGTTGCCCAATTCATTAGTCTATTTTCATCACTTTGCTTTGTTAGTATCATTTTCTATGTTACTGTTTGGTTCCTTGTTTGGTTCTTTTGTACAATCTTAACCTTATAAAAACCCAACCATATGGTGTTTTGTATTCAAATTGAGCCCAAACGGTTTTCCATTTATTAAACATTTGGAAACAATTTTTAACGTACAGTTACAAGAGGGTATACAATGATATAAACCAAGATACCAATTAAAGACATCAAATTTTGCAACCTATTCTTATGCTCTCACCATGTGTCGATCCCAACAACCACTTCCAAAACCACATCCAGCATTGGGCAATCCGTGTGCCTTGGCAACCCCCTTTTTGTCCTTAAAGAGGGATGGATATGCATTTTTACACTGAAAGAGTTCCAGATTGGGTTCCTCTCCAGAATTTCGGGTTAAAGTTGTTAAAATCCGATTTGTAAGGTAAATGCCGGGAAATTTTGGATCAAAATTTTACAAAATGCTTGTTAAATTGGGCAAAATCTAAATTGGAGGCAATTTGATAGGCGACACACTTTGAGAAGCATTTTTCTATCAGGCCAGCTTACCTTTCGACTTCTGTCCTACACCAAGTTTTCTCTTGCATATATCCAGTGAAGGAAACTCAAATTGAGTGACTTAAGGGGTGTTTTGTGCTTTGGCATTGGGGAGGCCAACCATCTATAGATGACTCAATGGAGCTGTGCCATGCGTTTGTAGATCAACTTCGTGCGTAAGAAGAAGACAATACTTGCTGCCATACCAAGCAAGCATGCTACTGCCAGCCACAACAACCCAAGACCAAAACACCTCTGACCATAGCATTCCATGGGTATGGTGGTTCTGGTGGAATTCTTATGGTACAACACGCTTTCTTTGTCATAAAGGAAGCCCAAAACTTTAGCCGAAAGGAGATACGACGCAAATGTTGGAACTATCCTGCAGCAACCAGACACTAACATTTCAGGTAAACTATAGATATTCAAAGAACCAATTCAAAATGTCACTAGGCATTCTTGGCATACTGCCTATCCAGGATGTACTAGCTCATTTTGCATATATGGAAAAGAACATTCTACGCCATTTAGTGCTCCTTACTGTAATAGCTAGTCGTCAATTGGATTCTGCTGATTCTGCTAAATTAGAACTTACGAGACAATCTTATATAGGGCAGCAAATTGTTGTGGACCAAACACCTCAGAAACAATCGTAGGAGTAAGTGTCCAGTAGGCACCATAAGACAGCCCTGTCAGCGCCGATCCAAGATACAAGCAAGGAACAGCTGTCCAAAATACCAGTCTTTTCTTAGCCTGTAGTCGAAATAGAATGACAAATCTTCTCATGCTTGCAATCAAAATGGAATGACAAATCTTACAGCCTGTAGAAAGAAGCAAACAACAAGCCGTCATACAGAGCTGGGTCATCGAAAGGCACACGGGCCTTGGATAGCCTCGCCTTAACAAGTAATCTGATCCAATGCTGCAATTGAAGTGCAACTAATGAGGAAAAGGTTACGGAAATAATTGAGCATTTTGTTTGAAGCATTATATCCATGGTTGAAGTACTTAATAGATAACAAACCCAGACAAAAGACGGCCAAAACAACTCCAAATGCTTATCAAGCCAACATATGTATTTGCTCCATTGCTGTGTAATGCTTTTCCAATCTGCACAAATATAATAATAGTACAAGGTAAAAACTTCTGCCAGAAAAACTTGTACTTGGAGAAGTCTTAAGAATTTTGCCTGTGAAAAGTTGTTTATAATGGCGATTCCTGTTCCCGCTCCTGTTGCCAGAACCACCACTACCAGCCTGGAGAAAATAAGAAGGTGGATGACATTATTATAATCTTTTGAAGGTCTTTTTTGTTTGACATGTTCTTACTGGCAAATTTCAACTTCTCTTTGACACCAAACTGCCACATCTAGATCTTTTAACATGGAGGGTAGCATGATAGCAAAAAAAATGCCAATCCCTGGATAGTTCGCTAACTTTAATGGATGAACTTTGCTGCTTACCAAACGTCAATGCCCATAAGGCATTGCCAGGTTGTCAATTGACGAGTATTTCTTTTTGATTCTTCATTAACTGTTTCCATCTCATGGATACGCATGTCTGACACCAAGGACTGCATCTCTCCTCCATCCAAGTCTTCATCTGAGTTATGCCATTTCTTCTCAGCAACTAAGTCCAAGTCTACCAACACAGGATTTTTCTCAGATGACAGGCTCTTGGGGAAGCATAAAGGGTTAAAACTGAGCTGCAGTTCAACACGTTTACTAATTCAAGTCATGCATCTCTCTCTTGTATAACTGATGGTAATACCAAGAAGATATATATGTATGTTACCGGCAATATATAAATTGTGAGCAATATGGCTATCATGAGGTATGCCATCATCATTTGGACTGACCTAATAATTCGCATATATCCCTGTCCATTTTGACGTTTTCAATGTTAGAGAATATTACCAAGTTCTCACAACAAATAGGTTGTCTTTCGTACCTTAATAATCATCAAAACCATTAAGTAAGCTCCAAGTGCAACAGTAATAACCTATAAGGCATGATTAATTGATTGTAATCGATCTTTCCATAGACATAACAAGTCTGTTTCCATTCTGTAGTTTCTCTGAGAAAAAACTGTCTTACATAAGTTTTTTTGAACCGATGACTGACATCTGCCTCATCAATGTAGTTTTCAAATGGCTTGATAAAATAAGCTAACACCATGTATGCAGCTGTTGGTGCCAGAGTTACCAGAAGGATAAAGTAGTCTACAGTTGGTGCCAAAAACACTTCATACAACTGTAAGTGACAATCATCAGCATAGGAAATAGATCTGAAGAACATGTACACATCGTTTATACTGGATGCATGCTATGTCTATGCCATAACAAATCCTCTGGTGGTCACTAGTGCAGCCTCTGTGGGCCACATAGTAACATATGTATTTGAATATGCAAAGTTCTCTTTGGCTTAATCATCCTGACCATCTCATGTAAGTTGCAATGAATTTTGAATTTTTTTGGATTGCGTTCATAGCTGCAGGTTTAAACAAGTCTTGTGTTTCGGTTCCTGTGGGGACATGTATGTTCCAGATAAACCTGTTCGGAAAAAAGAAGAAGTTGGGCTGGGGGATCGCCAAATCGGTGTTTCTGCATCTAGTAGCTATCCCATCTAAATGCCTAATTCCTTAACATGTCTGAACTCGCATTTTAGATATTCATATTTATGATAAAATGTAAAGCTCTGGACTCCTATAGCAAATTGCATGGTGTGGCTGCTAACAAGCAGCAAAAATGAAAGGCCTGCAATGTGTGACTTACAGGTCTGGCAAAACCACTTCAGTGGTAGACAATTGTGTCAAAAGGAAAAGATAATATTTTTGTTAAATTTCATGTTTATGTTTATTTACTTGTCATACCTGACCTTGCAAACTAATGTCGATGTTCACGGAGGATTTCAGGTAACTTGCCAAAGAAAGAATCATACCGTAACATATATTGCAGCACTTAATCCAACTTGAGATTTCAGAATTCCCATAGCAGTCCCTCTATGGTGTTCGAAGTTTTGCAAGCTGAAAGAACAGGAGAAAGTTTTTATAGCAAACTGTACAGCTATAATTGAACCAATCGATGTTGGGATACCTTGTAGTAATGCAGGCTGTATCCACCCATGAATCTCCTCCATTACCAATGGCAAAGTATAAGCACAGCTACCCTTCCAGAGCATAAGCTATCATTGGTAAAACTTCTAATGCACTGAATAAGAAGTCTCTAGACATACCAGCCAAAATGATGGCGCAGCTTTGCCAATGAGCGTCAACCAGATCTGAATATATAAGAGAAGGAAAAGTATGAGACGGTTGAAAAATGCTGCTAAACTTTAAATTGGAAGTATATACTCACCATGCTATATCCAAAAATGTGCAAGAAAGCTCCAACAAGGACCCAGAGCCAGGGTGGAAAGACATTATAGAACAACCCGGAAGGTAGGCCGAGAAGAGCTCCAAAATCTTTTGCAGCTCCAATATCGTCTGTCTGTTCTTGCGAGAAATGCAAGTATTGTTTCAAATGATCGCTATAAACAGCATATGTGTACGTCAAACCTCCACATGACTGAAGAGGAGAAAAGAGTTACAACCATATAGAAGCAGATCTTTCTAAGAGATTATACATTACCATCATAACCATAGCTGCAGAAAGGGTCAGCCATCTGTCGATCCGGGGGACTTGACAATTCGCCATTGAAATGGGGATCTACAAATTGCCAGAATTAAGCAACTTGGATTGCAATTTCTGAACTGGAAACTACAATGGTGCAGGGATATGGGAGTGAGTTAGAGCTTCTTAGTCACAGTAGTAAATGAACGTCACATTCCAACCGGCGGCCATCGCCCCGTGGACTGGAGACAAGAATTGCACCTTCTAAAAAATGATTTTAATTTATCAATCTGTCTACATATTTTGTCTGCTCTTTTTTTTCAGAATTTCCGCGTGTACGTGGAGCGTTGAAAAAATGGTGCACATCCCGTTACCAGGAAACGGTTTGCATCTCCGAGATTTTTTGGTCAAGTACAAAAATATCTAGATATAGTTTAACCGGTATCGATCCGGGGGATCAATAGCTATATGGAACCCAATTAAAGAGAACAATAAACATATTACTCTCAGGATTAAACCCCCTCTCCTGCGGAAGGTTTTCGAGGTAAGCATGCTGACAAACCCCCTCTCTTGCGGAAGGTTTTCGAGGTAAGTTCTATGATCTTTTGAAGATATGATTCTAGTAGCCCCACTGATGCTATGTCTAACAGCTCATGAAGCGGTTGGTTTAGACGAGACCAACTCAACATAACGTGCCCAGATATAGTCGAATGCCGGACAAATCGGAAGGGCGTGGCATTCATCCTCAATAACTCCTAGTTGGCAAACACTGACAAAGCTTGTCCTCGCGTGTCTCCCGAATCCATCTGTATGTCTCAATGCGGAGGCAATGCGCACCTATGAGAATGGAAGCGATCAGTCTTTTCATGGGCAAATGTGCACGAGGTAGCGTTGTGGACCTCGTGCGAGCACGAGATTGATCTGCTGCCTGGTAATATACCCTTTTGACATGTTCCAGAGCACCAGTATCCCAAAGCTTGCTAAAAAATCAAGATACTGCCTCAAGTGATGGTGAGCTTCTTCGATTTGGACCCGTATGCACTTGTGCTCCTGCATATTCCATAGGAGAACCACTAGCTCCTTTTTCCTTCCAGCAAGCTTTAAGGTTGCGGACCTATTGCCACCAGATAAGGAAGGTTGGGTACGAGTATCATCCATACTGACCACCATCTGAAAGTATCTAATGTGGCGGCCAATGCCTCTCTGGTACTACGCCGTATAGGAGAACAAGCTCTTAATATGGGGGTGTAGACTAAAAGGTCCACATCATCGGTGTATACGAGTTACATGATTATTTGGTGCATTAGCTGAACTCTTGCTCCTTCGTGTTTAACAAGCTAGCCTTTCAATTGTTCAACATATAGACCAAACAATATTGGAGAGGATGGGCATCCTAGTGGACCCCAATACTACTGATAATAGACTCTCCTGATGATGTCAGTGGCCTGAACATGCCTCACATAACTTGTAGGCATCCCTAGTGGACCCACCCCAATACTACTGATGACAGGCTCTCTTGATGATGTCAGTCGGCCTGAACATGCCTCATACAACTTGTATATTGATTGCATTTTACAAATTCATAGGAGTCCTCAGCTGCCTCAATCTTTCCCACAACTTGTCCCGAGGCACAATGTTGAAAGCCTTTGCAAAATCAACAAAGCAGCAGTGCAGGTCTAGCCAGCGATTCCTATTGTCTTCAACTAAGGTCTGCAAACTGAAAATATGATCAATGGTGGAGTGTCAGTGGAGTGTCAAGATCTGAATCCTGCCTGTGAGAGAGTTCATACCTCTGCTTCCTCTATCCATATCGTCAATTGTTGCTTGAGAATGTCGGCCAACAATTCTGCAAAGAGCGAATTGACCATGATTGTGCGATAATTGACTGGACAATAAGGGTCGTCTGCCTTGTAGATGGGAACAACCTTGCTAGTGGTCCATTTTAAGGGAAAGCCATTCTATAATGCCATGTTGAACAATGCCGTGAGGATGGGTACTATCGGTGGCCCTACCATTTGAGAAGCTCTGCCTACATGTTGTCCAAATCCGATGCTTGCCATTGGCAAGATGCTGTAAGCCCTTGATAACCCCTGCCTCTGTAATGACTAGTAAGGGCCCATTTGTGGGGGTATTACCACTTCAATATAATAGGGTGTTTTTCATCGGGTATAATGTCAGAAATTGACATTGTGTGTATTCTCAAAGGCCTATTAATGTCACAGATTGACGATAAATATGCTATACTTTGGTGTCACATGGACATCAACTTTTGCGTCAAGTATTGTGTCACGGATACAAAATGCTGACACAATAACTACATTTGTGGCAATTGCATTATATATTTATGTCGAGCTTATATCCACATTATTTAATAAGTTCGACCTATTTTGTATCATATTAGTCTCAACTATGGAACTAAATCATTACACTATATCGACATCCCTATCTTTCATAAGTTAACATCCTTTGCGTCACATTCGTAACTCCCCAATTTCTGTCATTTTGTTATGGAATTTATAACAAGCTTATGTTATTTTTATAGCATCGTATCATTTTCACAACATATATAAAGCAGCTTGATTTTTTGTTTGATGGCAATATTTCCGTTCGAGAAAAAAACATGAGAGGAACACGTGTACTTAAAAAACATATAATAAAAAAATTGAAAAAAGTGATATCAATGATAGGGAGCAACGAATCTGGACGGATCTATTTTTGGGCTTCTCTCTGCGGCTTCTACCCAGGGATCTATCTCAGCAAAAAAAAATGCACATCTCGGAACATCTGGCCAATCTGTAGAAAAATAAGCCGATGGTTCAATCTTAGCAGCATTTTTTGCCGATTCAACAGAAAATGCTGATCCCCCGCCATAACAGAAAAGCTTGGCAGAGTGAAGGAGATGCTCTGCCAAGTAATGAAGAGCAGCAATGGGGCAACAAGTGCTACCACGGTTTTTTCGATGGGCAAACATCCATCTTAGATAGCTTGGATGGGAAAGGCAGCCCGTCGTCACGGTCAGGAATTGCCGTGACAGGCCCAAGTTCCTCTTCGACACTGTTTGCACTCTCACGGATATGCAACAATTGATACCGATGGCCCTGATGCTTACCAAGTAAGTTTTTTTCTGCACTAGCCATGCTGAATAACGCCTGTGAACCAATGAATGGCAGGATCGTTTTCATTTGCAGTGAAACATTCTGCCATGTTGGAGCAATTTTCAAGAGTTCTTTCTACAAGAAGGTTATTAAACAAGTGTTTGTCATGGGATTGCCCTATTATTTCCCCTGCCCTTCATGCCATTTTGATGCCATGCTAAACAACGCCAGGAACCAAAAGCAGGATCATTTTTCATTTGCAGTAAAACATTCTGCCATGTTGGAGCAATTTTCAAGAGTTCTTTCTGCAAGAAGGTATATTAAACAAGTGTTTCAAGCATTAAGTTTAAAGTTTCAACTTAATGCCAGATCTGATCAGTCCAGAAATTCAGTTGCGCCACATGGCTAAGCACTCTTGCCATTCTATACTGCAAAAGCAAGCAATGCATCTGCAATAGGATCTAACTAGATATGTGAAGATAACGATTCATAATTCCATCAGAGTCATTTACTCAAATAGTTGAATGTTAGAGCCTAGACTCTAACCTTCCAAGAAGGATGAAAAACCCAACAATACAAGCTCAATCTATCAGAACAAGGCAATGCACAACACAAAGAA
The DNA here is from genome assembly GCA_021234155.1 of Isoetes taiwanensis. Classification (NCBI taxonomy): domain Eukaryota; kingdom Viridiplantae; phylum Streptophyta; class Lycopodiopsida; order Isoetales; family Isoetaceae; genus Isoetes; species Isoetes taiwanensis. Next base: position 5,380,147 of record JAJEKV010000028.1, on the reverse strand, counting down.
TCCTCATCTCCATAGCTAGATCAAGAAAATAATCTCCCTCAATACACCGTCTCCCTCTCTTCTCTCTCTGCTCAGATAATACAGTGGTGATAATGGCTCCATAATGCATACGTGCAAATATCCTGCACGCGTGCATGCGCATATATCACTCTATATACGGTATATGATGAGTGTGGTGAGTGGTGACAAGTGTGGTGAGTGGTGAATGGTGTGGTGAGTGGTGACGAGTGTGGTGAGTGGTGACGACCCCAACAGTGGCGACCACAGTGGGAAAATATGCCACGCCGTGGCGGAGAACCCACAACAAAACATACTACTATGGTCCTTGGGACATGTCCCCAAATGACCCATTTACACCCTTCTCAAATCCAAATGACTGATACAAACAAACTGGTCCAAAATGACAGTGACGAAACAGAGCCTCTGTAACTGTGGCAAACTTTGAAAGCTGATATCTTGAGTTCCAGACCTCCGTTTGACCTGCACCATAGCTCGTTGGATTCGTATCGCCGAAACACATCTTTTGATGTAGGATAGATGAAGTATTTTTGAACTGTCATCATCTGTTTTTACAGAAAAACGACCTGTTGTAACCCAAAAATTCTCCACAAATTCTCTGTAATTGGAGCTCTGCCAAGTCTGAATTCCTTAGAATAGCACTTCTCTTTCAAATAAGGCCTGAGATCCTTGCCATTTCGAGGATTAGGCAACAATTCCCCATCTGGAGTCATCAAGTAGAAAGCCCCACCTGGTACCTCTTTATCAATCAGAAGTGGGCCTTCCCATGGGCTTTGAAATTTAGATAGATGCTGCTTAGTGGTCCTGCACAACACCAATTGGCCTTCCTCAAATGGATTGACAACCTGTAACTTGTCTTTGATAAGCTTTACTTTCTGTTTATGCCTCATATTGAAGTCTGCTGCTTCTTGTCTCATCTCCTGTAATTGCAACAAATCATCCATCCTATTATGCACTTGATTTGGAGTTGGAACTTCTCCTAAATTCTCATAATAAGGTAGCTCCACAAATGAACACAAAGGAATGTCTAAATGAATAGGCATCACAGCTTGCACTCCATAAACCAATTCAAATGGTGTAAATCCTGTAGCCAACTTGTAAGTACACCTAAAACTCCATAATGCACCTGTCAAGGCTTCATGCCAATTTCTTTGATTATCCTTCACTGTTTTGGCCAAGATAGCTTTCAGAATTTTGTTAGTAGACTCAACTTGCCCATTGCCCTGTCGATAATAAGCAGAAGCTTGCACATGTTGAACACCAATCTTTTCTGTTAACTGAGCTACTACTTTTCCCATGAAATGAGTTCCCCGATCAGACAAAAGAATGGTTGGAACACCAAACCGAGAAATCAAATTATGATAAAGAAAGCTTATCGTGGTATTTTTCGTAGCATGCTTTCTTTGGAATTGCTTCTACCCACTTCAGTAAACATGCATGTGGCTGCCAAGATATACTTATGACCTTTGGAAGATGGAGGATTGATAGGCCCAATGTAATCCAATCCCCACATATGAAATGGACCAACGCTCAAAATAGGATGGAATGGCATATTATTATGGCCTGTTAACTGCTTGTGCCTTTGACACTTCTCACATTTGCTAACAAAGTCTCTAGTATCCTTGTAAAGAGTTGGCCAATAATATCCCCAATGAAGGATCTTCCTAATTTGTGGTTTCCGCTGCAAAATGCCCCTGACAATCATGTGCTTGCTGCAACAAATCATGAGTTTGCTGACCAGCAACACACCTTAATAAGAGACCTTCCATAGTCCTCTTATAAAGAATAGCCTCATGCACCACATAACCAGCTGCTTGTACTCTAAGAGCATGCTTTTGTTGCTTCGAAAATGATGAAGGATAAGTCTGATCTTGTAAATACCTGTATATATTGGCATACCAAAGATCCACGGTCTCAATGAACCCTTGTAATACACCATTATCCGGAACTGCTACTGGCTGGTCTGTTTCCTCTTCTATTTCAGCACCACTACTCAAATAGGCACTTGGATTATGAGCTCCTTGAGCCATCTTAACATACTTCAACTCAAATTCTTGTATGATAAGAGCCCATCTTGTAAACTTAGGATCTTGGACAGTCTTGTTGTAAATACATGGCAATGGGTTCACATCCATATGAATGTAAACATACTGTACATTGGCTGAATTCCATTGTGAAGGAAGAAGATAATGTCGAAATTTATTCAAGGCCCACTTCAATGCCAACCCAAGATGCTCCACATGAGTCCATTTCTGCTCTTGTGGAGTTAACAACCTGCTAGCATAGTAATTCACATCATAATGCTTTTGATGATTTTTCTGACATAGTGTGACAGCCAAAGCTTGCTCCCAAACTGTAAAGAATAAATGAAATGGCTCACTCATTCTTGGAGGAATCAGCAAAGTTCTCTCCTTCAATTGTCCAAGACACCATTCAAATGCTTCTTGAGCATCCTCCTTCCATCTAAAATTCTGCCCTTGCTTCATACAATCCACAAGTGGCTGGGTTACTTTAGCAAAATTATGCAAATACCTCCTACTAAAACTGAGTTGGCCATATAAGCTTCTCACTTGTGATACATTTGTAGGTGGTTTTACCTTCTCCAAGGCTGCAATCTTACCATGATCCACTTGTAATCCCTTTTCTGAAACATAATTGCCCAATAGTTTTCCTCCTCTAGTGAAGAAAATACACTTAGCAGGATTCAAACTTATGCCATACAATCGGCATCTTTCAAGAACTTTTCTAAGATGATCCAAGTGATCCCTTCTTGGATTCGAAAACACTGTCAAGTCATCTATAAAAACTCTCAAAAAGTCTAAAATATCATGAAAAGCATATGTCATAGCTCTCTGAAATGTGGCTGGAGCATTTGTGAGGCCAAAAGGTAATACCTTGTAAGCATAGATGCCAAAAAGGTGTTCGAAAAGCCGTCATTGCTTGATGTGGTGGATAGATTTGGATCTGATTATATCCTGAGTAACCATCCAAGAAAGAATAGGCCTGATTTCCTACAACAATATCCAACAAGGTATCTATGAATGGTGTAGGAAAATGATCTCTTTTGGTAGCTTTATTGAGATCCCTGTAATCAATGCATACTCGGATTGAGTTATTTGGCTTTCTCACTGGTACAATAGAACTGATCCAATCTGAATTTGGCACTGGTACAATAAATCCCGCCTCCAAAAGCTTCATGACTTCAACCTTGACTTGCTCCTCTATTGCTGGACTCATTCTCCTTTGAGCTTGTTGGACTAGTTTTGATCCTTGTTTCAAATCAATGGTATGAACCACAACCTCCGGTGGAATGCCTTTCAATTCTTTGTAATTTCTTGCCAAAACATCCCTGAATTCTCTTAACAAAGCTATCAAATCACGTTCCTCCTCTTGAATAAGATCGCCTCCAATAGTAACCAATTCTTCTTGATTTCCTTGAGAAATATTGATGTTCTTGACTAAATGTAGTGACTGTAATGAATGTGATGAGTGTGATGACAATGACGAATGTGGTGAATGTGGTGATTGTGGTGAATGTGGTGACAGTGATGAATGTGGTGAATGTGGTGACAGTGATGAATGTAGTGACTGTGATGAATGTGATGATTGTGATGAATTTGGTGCATGTGGTGACTGTAATGACTGTGGTGAATATGGACTGATCTGATTTACCTCCAGAATGTGCGCATGCCACCAAGCTGTTTGTCCTTGTATAGTGGGCTGATTTCTGTTTACCCCATCCATGCTTGATGTCAAAATCAACATCTCTACTTGATCTTGATCAATTCCTTGCTGAAATAAAGTGTCATCAATGGGTCTTTGAATGGACTCTTCCTGCATGTTCACAAGAGTCTCTTGTAACTCATCTTCACCAATACTCTCAAGTCTTTGGATATACTTATCTGCAACTTCCTGCTGTAAATGACATATTTCTGAATTTTGGGTACCTTTTAACCACTTGTACAAAGTCTTATCTTCCCTGTCACCCACTTCCAAGACATGAAAACAACTAAGACCTTGCTGTCCTGACACCATAGCATTCTCTTTGCTGATTTCTAACTGCGGGCTGCTCAAAGAAAGATTGCAAAGAAAGGTACCTTTTGCTGATTTCAGAGGATGATCTATAGTAACCTTGTGTTCTCCTTGAAAGATGTTCATCTCGCGCTTCCTCCATGAAGTCTCAGCTTGTACGGCATCTAACCATGTCCGGCTCAGCAACAAAGTATAAGTTTCAGCATGCACACTCTCTGGAAATTTCAAAACCATGAAATCCAAGATTGCTTCTACCTCATAAACCTTGCATAAGACATTTATTATGACCCCCATAGGCTGCACCTTCATTTGATTGAATGCTTTAAGCATCATAGTTGTCGGTTCCATCATTTTCAATCCAACTTGAAGCATTATATGGTAAGGCATGACATTCACTCCGCTGCCGGTATCTATGTTGGCCTCTTTGATTAGATAACCATTAATACTCACATCACAAAGAAATGGCCCAGGATCCTTGGATTGCCGGGCTGGTGGCTCCATTCTCCTCTTGTCGGTATCATTTGACATGATTTGTTGGACTGAAATTTTTGATTTTGTTCTTCCCCCTAACTCTTGCAACAAATTTGGAGAATAATGCATCAATTGCTCAAGAGTAAGTGTAACTTTAGTGGCCAAAACTTGGCTGATCACATCATCTTCATTTCGAATTTCCTCATCCACCATCGGAGGCATCACTATGGGCTGATTTTCTTCTATAGACTGAAACTGTTCTGTGGGCAGCACATTGAATTGCACCTTCTTAGGTGCTGATACCTGTCCCTTCAAAGTCTTTGGAAAAGAGGTCTTAGTCTTCTCCGCAATTGGCACTACTCTTGGTTCTTGAACCACCTTTTGTGATCTTGTAACGGCATTTACTTCTCCAATCTCTTCTTCTTGCTGAAATGGATCGCTGTCTACCTCAACAAATCCACAATTTACTACTGATTTTGCCTTCTCTTGCTTCTTAAGCTCCTCAATAAGAGCCTTAACTTGAGGATTTTGAATGTACTTTGCATCTTGAATGCGAACATCATTATTAGGAAGAGGTACTGATTCAAACACTTGCTGCTTTGGTGGATACTTGTTGGTTGCCCATTCTGGGTTTCCATGGATTTTCCAACAAGTAGTCTCATCATGCTTGAATTTATCACATAACTTGCAATATAAATGAGCCTTACTTGGATACCATCCCTTTTTTGGCTGCACCATTGATGTGGAACCCATTGGAACTTGTTGGGCAATTGGAGCTTGTGGTATCATGGGCACTTGTGGCATGATAGGTGCTGCTTGCATTGGTTGAATAGGAATAGGTGGTGCTTGTTGCATAACAGCAAATACCGGATTGGCCCTCTCAAAGAATCTCTTCTCCCTACATTCTTGATCATTATGGCCCTTGATTTGGCATCTTGAGCAGAATTTCAGCAATCTACATGTAGTATCAGAATGTCCAATAGACCCACAATACTCACAAGTCATAAACTGCACCTCCCTTGGCTTCTCACCAATTGTAAGCTTAGAAATCTTGGCTGCAATATCCTCTGTTTTATGCTCTGGAGCAGCAACTTCATGAATGTATCCTAGCTTATCTTCAGCCTTGAGAGCATAGTTTTGTGCCTCTAGTAATGTTGTAGGCTGTTTAGCCTTCACCTTAAGAGCAATAGCTCGTTTCAGCCCCTTCACATACCATTGGATATCCATTTCATCATTCCTTGCAATCTTCCAATGAACCACGGCTTTGAGAACCGCAATGTACCTCTGATTATACTCTCTAATTGATTCATCTTCCTTTTGTGTGAAACTGGTCCACCTTTCCATAGTCTTATCCTTACCATGAACTTCTTGATAATTAGCAATAAAAGCTTCTTTCAATTCCTGATATGTCATGGTATCTGGCTGAGTTTATGCCCATTCCTCCACTGAATCTTGCAAAGAACTATGAAACCAAAGCAAATAATCACCAGCCGGTAACTTACATTGCTGGCAATACCTCTCAAACTTCACAATATGCTTCAAAGGATCCCGATCCACCAGATCATCAAACTTTGAATGCCCATTGTCCTGAAAACCCCATACCATAGGTGGTAATACGACCATCTCTCGCCTCTTCTTGGGTTTCTTGAAATTGGAAAAACGAAATTGAATCTCCCTTCAATTTGAAAAACGAAATTGGATTACCTTCTAGATCGGTAAATGGAATCAAAACCTCCTGGATCTGAGAACTAGACCCCAGATCTGCTCCCAAATCTGAAAACGAAATTGAATCTTGATGCAATTTTGAGCCCAAAGATTGACTCACCGGTCCCCTTCTTGTTACGATGGAGCTTGGTGGGATCTCCTTCTTACTTCTCTTGGGCATAAAACTATGCTCCCCTTGTCAAATTTTACCCCACAAATCAATTACGGCAAAATTCCCTTCACACAAGAAGTTGCTCCTTTCTCAATGGTGTCGTTCTTTACCGACGATCACCAATACCAATGGTAACAACTCCTTTTTCAATGGAAATTCTTTCCGATCAATGGTCTGTCGAGCACCGTGGTCGCCAAATTGTTAGAGCCTAGACTCTAACCTTCCAAGAAGGATGAAAAACCCAACAATACAAGCTCAATCTATCAGAACAAGGCAATGCACAACACAAAGAATCCTCATCTCCATAGCTAGATCAAGAAAATAATCTATCCTCAATACACCGTCTCCCTCTCTTCTCTCTCTGCTCAGATAATACAGTGGTGATAATGGCTCCATAATGCATACGTGCAAATATCCTGCACGCGTGCATGCGCGTATATCACTCTATATACGGTATATGATGAGTGTGGTGAGTGGTGACAAGTGTGGTGAGTGGTGACGAGTGTGGTGAGTGGTGAATGGTGTGGTGAGTGGTGACGAGTGTGGTGAGTGGTGACGACCCCAACATTGAAATTATGTAGCACTCTTAGTTTCTTCGCAACTATTATGGCACGATTTCTCACTTTTTTGGCTGTCCCGATAGCTTCACAGTCACGACTCTGTGTCATCTAGTTTGGCAAGGTAGATTTCACCAAAGGATCCATTCTCAACTCCTTGCCCAACAAGGTAAGTATCCAACACCTTTCTGCCAATACTTAGAGAATGCAGATTGTCTTTTTCCAAAGGATATTGTTGAAGAACGGAACAAAGCCCCAAATCATGGCACTGCCCCAAATCATGGCATAATTGCCAGACCTACTTCTACCTAGTACCTACTGTACATGTGGCGGTAACGATTTGAATACTAAACAAATATCTCTGCTCTTGAACTCGTTGTGTTACGCACTAGCATCTCTAGTGATAACCAACACACCAAAAGGGCGGATCCTTCAAGGAAATCGTTATCCAATGGGCCCCAACCTTTCCAGGCTTTATCCCATACCCCACAAACCATATCAATTCCTCCCCTTCCTCGAGATGCTTGCCCTCAAGCATGTGGAACACATCAATGTTGCCACGAGGAATTGAACCTTGGCTCTGATACCAAATGTTATGCACTAAGCCCCCTATCACTCTTCTGGCTATATCTCTCTTATTCGGATGACTCACAGAATGTGCCGCCCCAATTCGGAAACTAGACTCCGAGCCGGTTCCAATGAAGTAAGAATCGCCTCAATCGGAGTTCTGGTTGCCGAGATATGTGTAACTGAAGTTTAGGCTCTATTTATAGGTCTCTGCTACGACTTTAGCTAATATATCTTCCCTGAATCTTTATCTTAATCTTTAGCCACAACAGTTGTGATTGTCATAAATAGTTGGTGCTATTTATGAGATCATAATCCTAGCTTTGGTCCTTAAAATGAATTGAGTTGGTGCTCATGTATAAATTGAGTTGGTGCTCAATTGGATAAATTAAGTTGGTGCTTAATTTGTGGTTTACAACTGAGGTCAGTTGCTTCCAAAAAGGGAAGAATTGATATGGATATGGTAGCTCGGGGGAGTGGTCTTGGAAGTTAGTCTTGGTGGACTAGCGTGGGTGTCTAAGTTTGGCAAATTATTGGCAAGGAAAGGCAATGAAGGCAACCTATGGTCTATATTTATGAAGCTAAAAAGGCATAGCTAAATAAAAAAGGGCGGATCCTTCAAGGAAATCGTTATCCAATGGGCCCCAACCTTTCCAGGCTTTATCCCATACCCCACAAACCATATCAATTCCTCCCCTTCCTCGAGATGCTTGCCCTCAAGCATGTGGAACACATCAATGTTGCCACGAGGAATTGAACCTTGGCTCTGATACCAAATGTTACGCACTAGCATCTCTAGTGATAACCAACACACCAAAAGGGCGGATCCTTCAAGGAAATCGTTATCCAATGGGCCCCAACCTTTCCAGGCTTTATCCCATACCCCACAAACCATATCACGTTGTGGGTTGCTTTTATGCAAATCCTACGAAACAAGCATCCCAGTAGCCTAAGGAAACCATTTTCGAGTATGTTGAGGCACTTTCTGTGAATTCGCTTGCATTAAACTACCAAGCTCTGCTCCGCATCAGGAGCCTCTGCTTCTAAGGTACCATAGCTTCTGTGACGCCAAACATAATGATCAGCTAGCGCCATAGCTTCTGTGACGGCAAGCAAAAGAAAATCTGTGCAAGCAGAAACAACTCTCGCCAAAACAGGGACGTGCTTAGCAAAAAACTAGGCATGCAGTGCTGCCACAAAGCCCTCGTTCCTTCAGTTAGGTCATTGGTCATCTGAATCTTTCTGCTTGCAAAGCCCTCATTCTTTGTATGTCACGAGCCGGGCATTCTCATTTGATTTCTAGAGACAAGTCCACTTTCAAGCTTCAACAGCTTTCATGCTTTGCAAGTCATGGCAAGAAGAAGATGTGTAGTCAATTTTGCATCAATATTGCAACTGGAAAGATCATATAAAAACAACCATGTTTAAGTTGCTATAGTATTATGCGATAATTGATAATTAGTCTAGCTATTGACGCTAACTCATTCATTATAGCCAATTCATTACATCCCAGAACACACGTAAATAAAAGTTATACATTTTCAAATAGGTACAACCGAAAATATTGTAATTGGTCCAAGAACTTTCATTACACACCCAAAATTAATGTGCCCTTTGCATCGAAGCTTAACATCTGCCTCTTCCACAACATTCTAAATTGAAATAGGCATTAAGGGACTTTGGGTAATCCGAATTGATTTAGGCATTAAGGGACTTTAAGCACTAGTGCGTAGAGCCCCTCAATGTTTTGACATCACACAAGCCGCCGCGATAAATTTCTTGTTATAATAATTGAGTATCAAAATTGTGTCAATATTAAGGTACTTTTTTGACATCTAAATGTCAATTCTATGAGCTCATATGATACTAGAGTTGTCAATTTTGTGTCCAAATCACATGTCCGATTGTGGCAATTCTACCTTTCATTCATACTCGTATTTTAGAGCTTTTTTCTTGTGTTCATGTGTTAGACCTTTTACCATGAGAAAAAATATTTTTTTAAATTAACCAGTAGTTTGATCTTGAAACATCTAAAGAACTCTCCATAACCCATTATCATCATTCCAGATTGATGGACCTTTATCCTAAGATCATTTCATTCTTCGTCTTCGCTAACTTATTTAAAAAAGAGAATAAGAATTGTGCTCATTTTACCATGCAAAAAGAACATAGAAAACCAAAGAAAACAAGGGTAAAAACATGAAAAGGTGTACGTACATCGTAATGAATTGAAGAACAAATTCATGCTTTTTTTTGCTACATTTTGGATGTACTCCAATTTGTCTTTTTGTGGCAACTCCCCAATGATTGTCAGAACATCCCCTGACAAACCACCGCCGGAATTCTTGGCGCACCGAATCGAACTCAGTTTGAATGAATCCGTCCCTCCCTTTCCAAAATTTCTCCCTTCCCAGGTTCACCAAACAAGAATTCCACAAGAAAGATGGAGAATTTCACAAAAATTCTACAAGGAATTCCAATCAATTTCATTTTTGCAGATGGAGGGCGAGAACTCCACTGGAAGTGCTGGTTCTAAATGCAGATATTCTGACATTGGGATGTGTTACGCCACAAAACAAATAAAACAGCCTGTTGACAGGTCGATGGATTGCATTCTCAGACGTTTACAACTGCTTCGTCCAGATCAAAGAGTAGTTTTTGGTGCTCGTTTGTTGCAAGATGACATGCTTTTTTTTTTTTTTTTTTTTTTGAAACTGTGATTGGAAATCCTTCTGAAGTTACTGTTATGAAATCAATAATCGGGAACTTGAAAGATGGGCTTCAAAACGTAAAGTCTGCTAATAGCAAAGACAAGTTGTCTGCAAAACATTAGTGTTATCAATGATTGTTGTAAAAAAGGAGATATAAACAAGATTGTTTCTTCAAAATTACTAAAGATACAACCAAGAACCAAGAAGGAAGATAATGTCATTAAGTGGAGCAAACATATGGGTTTTGGCAGAGAGGAGGCCAAGATCGAATAGAATCGTTGACTCAATCAAGGGTCAAGTTCATGAATTTTGGCTAATACCAAAGTTTCACCAAATGTTAGAGATGTCATGAAGAGGGGAATACAAGCCATACAATACCTTGACATCTCACAGTTTGTTCTTGCAATTGAAGCAATTCTCATTGGAATCTACAATTGCTTCAATTCTCATTGGAATCTTATGTTTTCTTCTCAATTCTTTCATGATCTTCTTGTGTACAATGCAGTACAGTTTCCCAGTGACCACTTAATGAATGCACATGGTTTTCATGACATGTATTGCATCACAATGTTTGTTACATTGTTTACATGGCAGCAGAAATCTTGCAGTGATGTGTTATTAGCTACTTTTTAGATGTAAATCCATTTACATTTACGTGTACATGCACCTGCATTTAACATGTACCTACCTATTATATTTACATTCGTCTATACTTAAATGTACTTTTAGGTAATGAAGCCAAACAATTTTAAGATATGTACATTCCATATACATTTACATACACGTACACTATATGTATATCTCCAACATCAATTGAATAGTTGGGTGTAGTACATTTGTACATAAAATGTACCACAAATGTACTGATTAGTACTTTGGATGCATCTTCTTGCTTACATCAAATTGTTAACATGGTCTAATACTTGTGCTATTGTAGTCTGAGCTTTATCAACAGTTTGTATATTACAATCTTGACACCAAGATTCGCCTTCGACAGTTCAAGTATCTGGAATCTGAGTACATAAGAAAATTGAAAGAGAGGAACAGTACATGTTGTTGTGTCAAACATGAACAAGCAGATTTGTACAGAAAGGCCTTCAATGATATGAGAAGGGCTCTACATGTTAATTGCGATTGCTGCTACAGTATTTGTGCATCCCAGGAAAACAATGGAGCATATCCAACAAACAAGAAGACTTTTGATAATGTCAGCATCTTGTGGAGGTCAACAGTTTGTGAGAAATATGTGATAGATGAATGGCGTAAATTAAAATGTATTAAAGTTGAATGTGAGGAATGTGGAGTGAAGACGATAAACATTTGTCCAAAAGAGGAAGATGGAACATTCATGCAGGATGTCAATTCGCAAGTATATGCTTATGTCAATGAGCCATCCAAGAAAGGTACATCCAGTCAGCATGACAAAGCATCTGTCTTGTTAAAGAATATGAAAAATCAGCTTGCTAGGTTTACAGATCATAACTTTACTGCACATTGGCAGAGCAAACAGTTCAAAAGATGTATTGAGAAACTCCCTAATAAGAGTGTGTTATCTGTTGTTGACTTTGCAGAGAACTTCACATTGAAGCCAGGGACAGAATTGCAATCAGAGCATTGAAATTTTGATTAGATTACGATTTTGGTCCATATTTCAATGATGAAAAAAGAAGGCAATCTTAAAAAAAAGAAAGTGCATTTCTTTGTTTCAGATGACAGGAAGCATGACACTCATTTTGTACAACATGCTTTTAAATTATGTTTGGAGTGGCTTAAGAATAATTGAGGCAATGGCATAAACTTTCATTATGTGTGATTGTACGGTTGTACATCTCAATTCAAATCTTCCTGGGCATGGTATGGAACTTGCAAATACCATGTTGGAAACAAAATTCGAGTGATACGGAATTTCTTTGGATCTGACCATGGGAAAGGCGCACATGATGGAGAGGCTGGTATAGCCAAGTTGTGGCTTAAGAGCAAGTAAAGAAAATAAAACGGCATGCCAGTGACAGGTGCAGCAAGAACTTGTACAATTTTAAGGACCAAGGACTCGAAGTGTGAAAGGATATTTTGGGAGGTTGGAAAATTTGACGTCGACAGGCAGCAAGCATCTAATTGCAAGAATTTACCTGGTACTCAGCAGATACATTCCATCTCAACCATAAACACAAATGACCCAACGAAGTTGCTCTGCGAACCACTCTCGTGTTTCTATGATGTGTGCATTAACTTCGATTGGCTGAATTGTGAGAACATACAATATTGTGGTGAATGGTCCCTGAAAAGTTTGGAGCCCACAGATCATGTTGCCCCTCGTGGGGAAGCAGAAAATGATGTGGATGTGTGTATGCAGAAGACGAGCCCGGTTTAGATAGCACTGTAGGAGTTTCTGATGTTTTTGTATCATTTGCAGCACAAGACAATGTGGAAGGTGTTTCATACTATGTTCTAATATGTACAAGGGAAAAGCATGCATTGGAAGAAGATTCGGTTGATGACTATGGAACTCTGCTGGTACTAATGTCATTGGAGTTTGAAGGGCAATATTATGAACTGATTCGAGGTTGCCACAACAAGTATAAACTGTTTCCTAGTAAGAATGTTTTGGTACCTGCTGAATCCGTGATTGGGAATTCCATTCAACAAAGAAAGTCACAGGCTAAAGGGGGCAACCACAGTATATCATTTGCCAGATGAAGTTCGAGTCATTGCTATCAAAACTTCCAACAATTGTAGATGTAATGGACTAACTCAGATCTGTAAATGTGAATATACACTTACATACATCAATAGAACAGAATAGAGTAGAATGGCTTTTATCGTCCATGGAGACCAATCGGCCTATGAGACCCAATGAAAGAGCACAGCTGGCTTATTACTGTCCGAGTTAAAAAAACCCCGCCCTGAAGGGTTTTCGACGGAAAAAACATGGTAGTGATAAGGGTGCTATCAAACTGTACAAAGATACATATCATGAAATATACATACAAGTCAGATGAGTGTCCGAGGATATAGCTAATCCTACACATCCATGACAAGACCCAACCAATACAGTAGGGGTAATGCCATACTCTATGTGAAGCATGTATCTAAATAATCTACTCTTCAAAGTCAAAATTGTTGAGTCCATTTTTATAACTCTCTACATCATTCTTGATATATACCAGAAGATAATTGTACTTTTAGCCTCAAACTATATCATGTAGCCCCTCTGCAATTTCTCTGCCTTTCCTCCTCCACAGAAACGGGAAATTGTTTCCCCCACCATAGAGTTAGCCATACATGTTTAAGTACCTCCTCGGATCATCTAAAGCAGAGGAAATAAAAACAGAGGAAGCAAAGGAGATCGTAAACAAAAACAGAGGTCCTGTTTTCTGGGTTGAATATATGGCCCCTACAAGAATGGCACATATTTATATCAAGAAATGGTCGAAAATTGCTGCTCATCGTAATTGGAGCCATTGGCATTTGCACTAAGAAATATTTAAAGCATATTTTCTCCCCATGTGCCCTTTGAAGCAACTCAGAATACTGTTGCCGCATTTGTATAAATCCATACCTAGCACTAACTTATCCTTTTTGAAATATTTAAAGCATATTTTCTCCCCATGTGCCCTTTAAATGTATGAAAAGTTAACAAAGTTTGCATGTGCATAAATGTTTGTGTCTGTTGTGCATAATGGGACATACCAAGAATGCTGAAATTAGGTGGATCCCAGGGGCCAATAATTGCCTTTGTTTACTTCCTTCTGCGAAGCTATGCAATGCGATCACCATTGAAAATGTGTGTATTAACAAGAATCCCAGAGACATCAAAGCTGTCCAGAACACATTAGAACTGTATTAATCTCCAGCATACAGTCAACCTTTAAACATTTGTGAATAGACCTCACATTATTGGGAGATACATGGCAAGTACATCAAAGAAATTAAGGATCCGATACAAGTACATAGACAAAACGCAAGTGACAGAGAATAACTTTTTATTCGAGAGATACAAAAGCACAAAAGTAGGTCAGAACTCCTGGCTGGATTGCAAAAATCTGGCCAGGAGTAGTTACAGAAGGAAATTTCTTTGATTGCAGCTTTGGCAGAAATCGATTGCAGAGCAGAGGCGTTAGCAGATTAGAGAAATCCGAGATCGGTGTCGTGCAGAGAAACTAAGAAGTGGAGCTTCATCCAGAAACTGGGTTGTAGAGCATTTATCCTTTCGCCGGAGTTGCAGACTCTGCAAGAAAGAGCGCCATTCTGCATGCAAAGTGGGAAGAAGCAGTATTTATAGTCCGCGTTTGCCTTGGAGGCTCTGTCTGTATTGCCAGTTATCCCTGTTCAAACATCAGCGGCACATAACGTCAGGTGACCGCCAGTTTACAGGGACAATAGGTTTGGAGCAGTCACCAGCATATCCTAGGTATATTCCAGCATATACCTAGGATATGCCACAAACTCATATAAGCGAGGGTTTGCCCCTTCGAGGGTTTGCCCCTTAGGGGCAACCCAAAAATGGAAAATAAGCTTAAAGAAAGGGTGAGATGTTCATTCTCTCTAGTAGCATCAACCGAGGGCAGCATTTTCCTCAAATGAATGGACCATTAAATTCGACCCGTGTTACCAAGCAACATACATGCATTTTTGTAGGTTACATGTTTCCTCATTTTCTCATTTTCCTCATTTACATTATTTTCCTCATTTTCTCATGGCAAGTGTTTTAAGCAGATGCACTAGGCACTGGACAGATTTACATTGAAACGCCAAAATATCTCAAGGAAATAAATGAACTTGGGATATGAAAAAATGCAAGCGCCTAAAATCTTGCATTTTTTGTCTTTTACCTCCGTTTTCTGTCTGAACTATTTTCTTGGACTTTTTTGAGAGAAATTGCTCGATCACCTTGAATTGGCACTCGAATTCTTCCAGATTGATAGCTAGCCTTGTAGGGGCTAGCATTCTGCTGAATTTAGAATGC
Source organism: Isoetes taiwanensis (assembly GCA_021234155.1). Lineage (NCBI taxonomy): Eukaryota > Viridiplantae > Streptophyta > Lycopodiopsida > Isoetales > Isoetaceae > Isoetes > Isoetes taiwanensis. The sequence continues at coordinate 5,364,949 of JAJEKV010000028.1, read as the reverse complement.
AAAGATCTATCGATGGATACCCAGTTGATTCTGAGGACAATTCTGTGGAGAAGATTGACCGCTCCAATCATTTCCAGGTACTTGCTAGCTTAAATGTTGAGTAAGATTTAGATTTGTTATTGAGCAATAAAGCAATTAAGCTTTGTCAGGATGTTCCTTTAATTCCTAAGGAAATTGCCCATGTCCATCAACAGCCATCATCTGACCCCCTAATTGACTTTGATAATGTGCCCCCTCACACTCCCAGTACCTCCTCTCCTATTTCAAAAGAAATTGCAGAGCAACTGGCAACTCTTCAAGATGGTCTCCTCTTGGTCCCTGACAGTCAAGACATGTTGATTGCTAATGTGACTCCACAAGCAGTGACTGCTGAAGTTGAAATGGTTCAAGAAACACCTGATCAGGGAAAGGCTACAGTTTCAGAAGAATGCTCAGATGTGAATTTACACTGCTCGAATACAAAAAAATTGGAAACTCCACTCGGATGCAACTTTGAATATGTTTGAATTTATTCCTAGTGGATGCTCTGACAATGAGTGTGAAAGTGACAAAGAGAATTGGGGAAAGGAAAATTATCTGTCCAATGACTCAGTGTCTAAAAAGCCTAATAATGACTCCAAGTCTAAAAAGAAAAAAAGGGCCTATGCCAAGTCAGATATCTTAACCTATCTCCATAAAACCCCTGTAGGAAATACTAGAAGTAAAAAAGAACAGGAAAAACAAATAATTGTGTTCTTTATTTTATTTCGGCATACTTGCTTGTTCTAATGAAGATAATTACATGGAATGTTAGGGGGATTAAGGGTCCAATTAAGAGAAGGAGAATCATTTCTCAGCTCAGACCCTACAAGGCTGACATTATCTTGCTTCAGGAAACCAAACTCCCTAAATTTGAGAGCTCTAATCTCTCTGGCTGGATTTACCCGGGTGCATCCTCTATTTGGATTGAGGCCTCTGGAACTAGTGGAGGATTGACCATGATTTGGAAATCTCTGTCTAACTTTGGTGTTCTTAATATTTATGCTCCCACTAGCCCAAAGGATAGAGAATCTATTTGGCCTGATATTAACTCTTGGATATCCTCTCAGCCTCATATGGACTGGGTTGTCTCTGGAGATTTCAATAATACTCCAAACTGGGATATGGAATTAGGAAACAGAATTAATATGTCTACCACTGAGAGAGCAAACTGGGATACTTTTATCTCTGATACCAGCCTGATCTATGTGCCATCATCAACTGCAAATTACACTTGGTCAAATATTCAGGGGTCTCCCAGTTGATTTGTGGAATTCATTTATATTCAGGGGTCTCTTCCCTCATCATAGTTTCCAATTTGAATGCTCCTTTGTCCCGGGCTGTGAGGAATTTGAAATACAAATTATTGATTCCTGGCTAGAAGAATTTCTTGGAACCAAGGATATTGAAGCTACAACTATTATTCGAGCATACTATGAGCAACTCGACTCAAAAATTACTGTCAAATTGTACTCAGAAACTAAATTGGGGGAATTCTCATCAAATTAAAAGAGTATTCATGTTTTTCTTTCTCGCAATTCCGGCTATGAGGATGAATTCCAGTCATCTCTCTTATAGATAGGATCTTGATTCCTTTTTCCGACCCAATTTCCCTTTTCCTATCATCATTTTCCCATCATTGCTTTGCTCTGCGTTTAAATAGCCCTTTGTTACTTTCACCTGTTCTTTTTCTAATGGACAAAAAAATTTGCATTAGCCCTAAATTTCTTTCTCTGCTTCATTCCTTCTTTGCTTTGTCGCCTGAAGACCGATCTGCTCTACTCTACAAGTTAAGCTCTTTTCACAAAAATCCTAAAGATTTTATTCTCTTTGGCAATTTCGCTAATTCTGCAGATCAAATCCAGGAGATGGATCCTAAAACCTTCAAGACACCAGTCTGGGATAATTTCACCAAGGATCCTGATATATGGGGTCGTGTTCCTCAGCTAGGCCCTGCCTCTCAAATTCCTGTTCCATATGGGGTCCCTAAGCCATCTGCAGAGATTCAGCCAGATGATACATATGATGCTGCCTTGAAGGAGCTCCGGCCAATAGAAGGAAGCAAACAAAAATTATATCATGGTATTTCTCTTGATCTTCCATCTGTTCATTCGAAAATTTCTTCCCCCAGAGATACTGCTGTTCTTATAAAAGTTACTAAATCTGGCATTCAACTGGACAAGCTATGGTCTTTCTGCCTTAACCTTCAAAAGGGTGTTCTTATTAATGCCATGTACTGGCTAAATTTTCCTTACATCATGGTAGAATATGGCAGCCAAAAAACAGCTAACTATCTCCTCAAACCTGGCTTCCTAACCTTTGAATCTTATCACTTGGCATTCCTAAAGTGGAACCCGAAACTAAACTCAGAGAACGTGGAAAATTTCTGTGTTGCTTCCACAACCTTGCATGGATTGAATCCTGTCTATTGGAATGAAGAATGCTTTAAGCTTCTTTTTAACTCTATTGGTTTTAAGCCAAAGAACAGCTAACTATCTCCTCAAACTTGGCTTCCTAACCTTTGAATCTTATCACTTGGCATTCCTAAAGTGGGACCCGAAACTAAACTCAGAGAACATGGAAAATTTCTGTGTTGCTTCCACAACCTTGCATGGATTGAATCCTATCTATTGGAATGAAGAATGCTTTAAGCTTCTTTTTAACTCTATTGGTACTTACATTTGCACAGAATATTCCACCTCCAGATCCCCAAGAGCTTTCATCTAGCTATTCTCTAATGCATTTGGCCAAAGCTCCTATCTATATCTGAGATGGTCTGGTTTACCTCCTCAATGCCAAAATTGTCTGAAAAGGCATTTCTGGTACAATGAATGTTCTATGAACACAACTATGGATACTCAGTTGGGAAAGAATAAGGAGATACCAATCACCTATGGTGATGCAAGCAAACTCAAGGGAGTACACATATCAGAAAAGTCAGACACCTCAACCTTGACTAATCCAGAGGTCAATCCTGGTCAAGGACATCAATGTCACAGGGTTAATGGAAGTAAAAATAGAATTAGGAACAATCAACTCAAAAAGCAGGGAATTGCTCCACAGAAGACAGATGCTTATGACAAATTAACCTATCATCAAAAGGTAAATTTTGATGCTGGTAATTGCTCGGGAATTAAGGTTCTTCAAAATTATGAAAGGAATAGAGATAAAGGGAAAGCTCCAATGCAAGAAAACGAGTCAAGTACAGATAAACTTCATATCATGTTCAATCAGGTGATTGGTGAGTCCAAACAAAAGACACACACTTTGTCTGATCACTTAACTCGGGCAAAAGTTAAGAGTGTTCCATTAATTAATAAAAGCCATGCTTGTCAAAAACCAGCCATACTTAAGGGCTTGAAGATTTGTGATCAAATATTGGCAGACAATTACACAATTGCTACACAGGATGGATCTAAAAAGATATATCCACCAATAAGGAAAGTTTTGCACAATGCCTCAGAAGATCTGCCTAATGACACAGGTCACCCTAACAGAGACAGCCCAGCTCTCACAAATCAGGGTACTCCATCAACAACCACTCACAAGGTTATTACTCATCTGCCATCACCAAGTCAAAAAAATGCAGCTAGTGGACCAGATTTCCTAGCAGAATTGAATTGTCACTCAGACACACAGAATGATTCTGAGGACAATTCTGTGGAGAAGATTGACTGCTCCAATCATTTCCAGGTACTTGCTAGCTTAAATGTTGAGTAAGATTTAGATTTGTTATTGAGCAATAAAGCAATTAAGCTTTGTCAGGATGTTCCTTTAATTTCTAAGGAAATTGCCCATGTCCATCAACAGCCATCATCTGACCCCCTAATTGACTTTGATAATGTGCCCCCTCACACTCCCAGTACCTCCTCTCCTATTTCAAAAGAAATTGCAGAGCAACTGGCAACTCTTCAAGATGGTCTCCTCTTGGTCCCTGACAGTCAAGACATGTTGATTGCTAATGTGACTCCACAAGCAAAGGATCTGCTGAAGTTGAAATGGTTCAAGAAACACCTGATCAGGGAAAGGCTACAGTTTCAGAAGAATGCTCAGATGTGAATTTACACTGCTCGAATACAAAAAAATTGGAAACTCCACTCGGATGCAACTTTGAATATGTTTGAATTTATTCCTAGTGGATGCTCTGACAATGAGTGTGAAAGTGACAAAGAGAATTGGAGAAAGGAAAATTATCTGTCCAATGACTCAGTGTCTAAAAAGCCTAATAATGACTCCAAGTCTAAAAAGAAAAAAAGGGCCTATGCCAAGTCAGATATCTTAACCTATCTCCATAAAACCCCTGTAGGAAATACTAGAAGTAAAAAAGAACAGGAAAAACAAATAATTGTGTTCTTTATTTTATTTCTGGATACTTGCTTGTTCTAATGAAGATAATTACATGGAATGTTAGGGGGATTAAGGGCCCAATTAAGAGAAGGAGAATCATTTCTCAGCTCAGACCCTACAAGGCTGACATTATCTTGCTTCAGGAAACCAAACTCCCTAAATTTGAGAGCTCTAATCTCTCTGGCTGGATTTACCCGGGTGCATCCTCTATTTGGATTGAGGCCTCTGGAACTAGTGGAGGATTGACCATGATTTGGAAATCTCTGACTCATGTTTCCTATTATAACAGTCCTAGCAAATGTTGGCAGGCAGTAATTTTTTCTATCAACAACTCTAACTTTGGTGTTCTTAATATTTATGCTCCCACTAGCCCAAAGGATAGAGAATCTATTTGGCCTGATATTAACTCTTGGATATCCTCTCAGCCTCATATGGACTGGGTTGTCTCTGGAGATTTCAAAAATACTCCAAACTGGGATATGGAATTAGGAAACAGAATTAATATGTCTACCACTGAGAGAGCAAACTGGGATACTTTTATCTCTGATACCAGCCTGATCTATGTGCCATCATCAACTGCAAATTACACTTGGTCAAATAAGCAGAAAAATTCCAATAGAGTCTACTGTGCTCTTGACAGGTTCTATGTTTCCAACTCTACTAGTTCATTTTGGGACAATTGCTATGTGGTTAGTGATGAAGCCATTTCCATTTCTGATCATCAACCCCAATTTCTTCACACAAATCACTTGTTGAGCCTCCCTAGAGATGGGAATATTCCTTTCAAGTTTAACTGCTCCCTTCTCTACAATGACCAATTCTGCTTGGATTTCAAGCATTTCTATCATACTATGCATAATGGCCACAATGCTGCTCACAATTCAAATAGCTCCCAAACTATGAAAAATTTCTATTCCAAGATTAAACAAATAAAATCTTGGATTAAGAATTGGTCTAATTCCAATTTCAAAGAGAGATCTAGGCAGAAAGATAGCTTTCTTGCCCAAATGAGAGACATCAGATCTCAGCTCCAGAATGATCCCCATAATCCCATCGATCCGAGACATCGGATCGCCATTCTAGAATGGGACGAGCATGCATGTTTTGCATGCATGCGGGCGGCGCATGCTCGTTCTGGTTGGGAGTTCGCTATTTTAGGCGCGTTTCTGCTTCGACTTCTCATCGGCGCTTCCTCTTCTCTCTCAGCAGTACCTTATTCTCTTTGAATTGTTTCCAGGCAGGGGAGGGGCTTCTTCCTGCCTGGTTTGGCCAATTTGGCGTTTCTTTCATGCTGTCCTTTCTCGGCCTTTAGCCTTCATCCTGTGACCTTCGTCCTCGATTTTAATTTGTTAAGGAAGTCCTTTGGTATTCGGGCGGTTTGTTGGTTTCATGCGAGTCCCATTCTAGAATCCCATCGATCCGAGACATCGGATCGCCATTCTAGAATGGGGCGAGCATGCATATTTTGCATGCATGCGCGGGCGCATGCTCCGTTACAGTTGGGGAGTTCGCTATTTTAGGCGTTTACGCTTCGACTTCTCATCGGCGCTTCCTCTTCTCTCAGCAGCATACCTTATTCTCTTTGAACCCACCCTCCCCCTTCTTTGTTATTGTATTTTTTATCGCGTGGCATGCGCCGTAATCAGCCCTCCACTCACGGGAGGTTTGTTTTGTCTTGTTGTTTTGTTGGTGATGCGTACGTTAGCGTTAGCGGCATCCGTTTCGACTTTTCCATTCGTGGGTTTTGGGAGCGATTTTTATGCCTTACGTTTGTCCAAGCCCCTTGCCGAAGGCTTATCACTAGGGTTTTTCCTCGAAAACCCGAAAGGGCGGGGTTTTTTAATCCCGGTGATAAGCTTTCGACAGGTACACTAGCCCAGTCTCTATTAGCATTATATTTTGTTGGGGTCCAAATGATATAATTGGATTTTCCCTTTATTTTTTATGGGTAGTTCGCATGTGTGCGGCTACCCACTATCCACCATTGTAGAAAATCTGCTGAGATGAATGAGAAGCAAGTCTAAGTCGGGCGGTTTGTTGGTTTCATGTGAGTCCCATTCTAGAATATCAATCTTCAAGTTGGTGAGGAAATCCTAGAAAAGCAAATTAAATCTATAGAGGAGACTGAAGCCAAGAGTTATGCTATAAAATGTAAAATCAAATATAATAAGGAGATGGACCTTGGTAGCTCAAAAATTTTCTATAGGATAGCCAGAAATAGAATGCTTAACAATTATATTGTCTAAGTGCAATCTGAAAATGGCAATAATATTGATACTCCCTCTGAGATTAAAAAGTTCTTCCATGATCAGTATGCTACATTATTCAATGACAAGGCTAATAGCACTGAGATCTCCTCAAAGAGAGACAAGTTCATCTCCCTGATCAATCAAATTATTCCAAATAGTAACAGCTTAATGGATAACTCGATTGATGCACTCCCCACTGAGAATGAAATTCATAAAGTACTAATGAGCTTCAGCAAAGGGAAATCTCCAGGAACTGATGGCATTCCCCCTGAATTCTACATGCATTTTGGGATGTTTTAAAAGAAGATATTGTCAAATTGGTCCATGGTTTTTGGATGGCTGATCATTTGCACTCCTCCATATCTGCTGGCTTCATCACTTTCATTCCTAAAGTTGACAAGCCTTTATCTTTCTCTGATTGGAGGCCTATTTCATTAACCAATTCTACTTACAAGCTCTGTGCTAAGATTGTTGCCAATAGGGTTAAGCCTTCCCTCCAGGAAAATATTGATATCAAGCAATCTGCCTTTTTGCCTAATAGATTATTCTAGACAATTACATTGTGGCTATGGAGGGATTGCATTGGAACAAGATTTCCTCTCAGAAATGTGTTCTCTTAAAATTAGATTTCAAAAAAGCATTTGACTCTGTTAATTGGGACTTCCTTGAATTTGCCTTGAACAAGATTGGCTTTAATTCCAAAATAATATCCTTACATTTTGGTCTTAATTCCATGGCTAATTCTGCTGTCCTTATTAATGGCTCCCCCTCTAATTTCTTCAAGCTGGCTAGAGGTGTCGGGCAGGGTTGTCCCTTAGCTCCCTACTTATTTTTAGTGGTGGCTGAAATGCTTACTAGGGCAATCGACTTTCATCAACACTGTGGTAATATTAAGGGCCTTGATCTTCCAGACAATAAAGGCAGCTTAATTATTTCACAATATGCAGATGACACATTTGCATTTCTAGATTCGAATTCTGATAACATTGCCAAGTTTTTGAGCATTGTTGATTTATTCTCTGCTGCCTCTGGAATTGATCTAAATATTGGCAAAAGCACTATTATTGGGGATTGCTCTCAGAATTATCTATGTGACATTAAAGTTCTAAATGCTATGCAAGCTACTAAACTTCTTGGTATGCCTTTATCTCTTAATCCCAACATAAAGGGATTATGGGATCCTATTCTTCAGAGAATTAGGAAAAAGCTGAATATCTTTAGAAATACTTTATCTCTGGCAGGTAGAACCTTAATTGCAAACTCTGTTCTTGCAGCATCCCATATTTATTTCTCTTCTGCTCTTGTGGCTCCTAAATCTATCTACAATGAGCTTGAGAAGACTATTAGAAATTTTATCTGGAAGGGAAGCCACTCAGTCAATTGGGACTCTGTCACTCGAGCCAAAATTTATGGAGGTTTAGGATGCAAAAATTTATATCTTCAAGCTTGTGCATTGGCTGGCAAGTTCATATGGAGAACTTTAGCTGGAAATAACTCCATTTTTATCAGGCACTAGATTACATGTTCATATCCAGAAGGTCATCCATCTACTAAGCATTCTCTCCCTGAGTCTGCTTTATGCACTCTTCATTCAGGTAACAACACTTCTCCCCTTATGCAAAACATGATCAAGGCTTGGAATGTCGTGCAGAACTGCTTTGATGACCCTGAATTGCAAGATCACCATATGCATTCCTCCCTCTTTTGGTCTGCTGGATTCAAAGATTGCAATGGTAATATCCTGGCTTTGAGGCATCCCAAAATTTACAGGAAATGGAATGATCATGGCATTACTCATGTCAAGGACTTATACCCAAATGGACATTTAATTTCTTGGACAAATCTCTGGAGATTAATCCATGGCACATCCAGTGATAAAGCTATTTTCCTACACTTCAAAAATATTCTCACTCATAATACCAATCTGGCTGACTGTGACAATGGTCTCATTTGGGAATTTAATGGGATCAATAAATATAAAGTTAGTAAAGTTCATGCCACTCTTAATCAAAAGATCAACCCTGTCAAAGCCAAGATCAAGTGGTCAATTACAGAGGATGAATGCAAAAGTCTGTTTAAGAATATTTGGAACTCCTACTGCCCTCCAAAGGTAAATTTCTTCATCTGGTTGATTGCTCATAAAAGCCTTCCAAATCTTGTCTCCTTGTCTCAGAGAAATCCGACCATTCTGCCAGCATGCCAATCCAACTGTTCAGAAGATGAAACAATGCAGCATATCTTCCAGTGTCCTAAACTTGCTACCTTTTGGAATTGGTTCTACAATAAATTTGGTTAATTTTTCTCTGTTCCTAATCAGTGGAATTTGCTCAAATGCATTCAAAATAATAATGCTTTCAAAAACACAATTATGTTCACTGCTCTTTGGAACATTTGGAAAGCAAGAAATAGGATTGTGCATGGTCATAAAAATGTCTGTACATTTTGGATTAAAATGAACTTTCAGTTAGATCTAGAAGCTTATGGTACAGCTCACAAAAGCAAACTTGCAGACAATTATGACAGGAATTGGGATGACATTGGTAAATTTAATGGTGTATTCAATTTATTTGTTTCATATCTTAATGTTATCCATTCTAATGCCCCCTTCTCTGACACTTTTGATAGAGTATCTGGAGTTTCTCAAGAGGAAAGGCAAGAATAAATTTGACACAATGCTTACCTACCATGAAGCTACACTGTACAGCGACAGCACAGGGGTCACAAATTTACAGTCTCCAGGGCCAGATGCAACAGAGGATGAGATCAAACTCTATGAAGTCAGACTTAATAGCAATGAAAGATCATGGGCTAAGATTTACTGTAGAGAGGTCGTGCAGATGTACTGCCTGTTCAATTTTCTGTTCATATATCATTATTCCTTGACAGATAGGCAGCTTAACAGATACAGAGAAATGTATTACTCATACAAGATGTTGGCTGACCTTTATGGCACCCTGCTATTTCTGATGACAGTAATTTGATCATTTTTATTACCCTAAGAACCAAAGAAGGCTATGCATGAAAAGCCTAGTTGAAACGAAACTGCAGCGAAATTGAAGAGCTGATCTGCCTTTTTCAGTGTTTGCTTTTATAAAGCCCGAAGCGAGTGTTTCTGAGGCTGATCCGACTTTGTAGCTGCTTGCTATTGCAATGCAAATGCATTTTGATAAAAGCCCGAAGTAGTGTCTCTAGTAGATGCAGAGATGCCGTGAATAGCATAAGCAAATGAACCCATCATGCTTATACACAAAAAAAAAAAAAATATCATTGCTCCAATGCCAATGCTTCCGATATAAAAGGAGAGGTCGTTTTTTATATGCCTTCAAGTAAAAATAGTGGCCAAACAATTCTATGCTACGTTTTGCATTCGACAAATGCATATATATGGTGTGATGATGTAGCCGCTTCCAAAAGAAAAATATACCCACTTAATGATTTAAATATCTTACATGGACTTAACTATTTTGTTTTCTATCTTGTAGTCACGTGGTTAGATAGAACTTGTGCATAATTACCATGTTATATAGTGCAAATCCCAACCAAATTGCATGGAGTTGAAAATCTTTTATCCTTATTATGGAAATGGAAAAGACATTATTCAAGATTGAAGAGTCTTAACATATAGGATTACATGACATCTTGCTCTATTTATTTGCTTTGGGGTTTAAGTTCGTGTCCCATATTTTAAAGTTTCTTATATATTTATTTTTAACCATGATGCATCATGCCTACACCAAATGCATGCCTGATAATAAGAATCCCCACTAGATGGTAAAGCAGTAATGATCGAACTAAATGCCTAAGCCATTTCTAAATTAAACATGTTAATAATGGGTCTCAATGTGGTTTGATATACTTTATATATTGGTATATCGAATTCATTATACCGGTTGCCCTGATGTTTTATTCAAGGCTCATGACTCATAATCCAACATGCACCCCAGTATGTTTTGTCAACTTGTCGTGAGCATGACCCTAGGTTCGTAATAATCTCAATTGTTCCTACTAGCATTGATGCCTTGCAATTCGTTGAATAAGGCATGTTTTAGGTAAATAGTAATCTTACACACATCATAGACTTATAGCATAACACCTAAATAATGGACATCCCAAAGTTTTTTCTTGGCATTTACTAAGGTTGCAACAATGTGCCTTTTGTGTTGAAAAGAAAATCTCTCTATAGACTATCGTAATTAAATTGATAAACCCATTTTTGTGCTTGTGTTTAGGTTATGTGCTTACAAAACATTTGTTTCAACAATCACTTGAAGCACTTGCTATGAATATTAGCCTTTTATAAAGATTCGCCTCATGAACTACAAAATTTTTGGAGATTGGTTGAACTTTCGCCAAATTTGTTACCTTGTTTGAGAAATATTCGCTAAAATTTTTACATCTCCCAAGACTAGAAAAAAATTAGACATTAGACACAACACTAGTTGCATCTTGAGAAAATAAACAATGCCCCTAAGTTTTCTAGGACAGACATACAAAGGGATGCGGTGTTTACCCTCAATCTTATTTGGAGTTGTTGCACATCAGCTAAAATTTTCTTTAGTTCTTCTAAAGTAGAAGACACAGACTGAGTATCATTAGTAACATCATCCTTAAGGGATATCAGCCGTCCTTTCAAAAATGGTTCATGCTGGAGACACCTACAATCAGATTCTGGAAAAATTGACGATTAGACTTCCATTAACGAAGGACCTGAGTCAATTCTGCAACATTGACACGCCCAATCCCCTCTTATTATGATCAGTGCTCCAATTTTAAGACGCCTAACTTGCAATTAAAATCAGGCTGACAATCTTGGAAAAATGAACTTGCAAATAGTTGCTACAAACATATAGGGAAATAGTGGTCATCGTAGTAGATTCAATTGCACATTCAGGTGTGATTTGAGTGGGTTGATTTTTTCTGACAAGATAGAGATAGACACAAGAATCAACCTCTTTTGCACCTTATGCTTTCAACATATGCCAAACGACCATATCGTGTACGAAATAGGTCCGAACCGGGTACCCCAGCAACTTCACCTGGGCCTACCCTTTCCATCAAAGTATGTGCAAACATGTTATCATATTTGGCCATAACCTGTGTTGGTGAATAACGTCGCCTGGACATCAATAACTGTTCTAACATATGATCCAACATGGAATATAAAAGGACAAAAGTACCTCATCCAAAAGGGCCAAGTATCTTGCTTCATACAGATGTAATGATTTTGTTGATGATGGAATAAAAACCTGGAAAAAAATACGTTTCAAGATGCAAAGGACGATCAGTTTTTCCTTTTCTGGGGTGCTAGTCATGACTTGCTCTAAAAATGAGGAAAAAAATTGCCGCCAAAATGCTGCTTAAATAGAACTTCTATGTCATGTATAAGAGGCACGGAGACTTGTTTGACAAAAAGATCATGCTTCTGTAAAAATAACATAGATTATAAAACTGCACCACAAATGAGCTGTTTATAAGACTAGCGAAAAGCAAATGATTTTACACCTAGATGTTAACAGAATTTTTGGGTTGCCCCTAGGGGGGCAAGCCCTTGTTGATGTGGGTTTATGGCATATACTAGGTATATGCTAATATATACCAAGAATATACCAATGACTGCTAAAAACTTCCTATAGGGTGTAAATTGGCGGTGGCCGCTATTGTTGGGCAGCCCGCTTGGAAACCGGCTAACCGGTTGTCCAGGAATAGATTCTTGCACAGCTGCAGCCCTGGCGATGGCAGTTGCAGATCCGACTCTGGCACTTCTGTTCATCTTCAGCCTGCTAGAATCTACTTGAAACAGGGGCCATATTTCTTCGTTGCCACAAAGGGGCACTGCTTGGCTGCTCTAGCGCTGAAGAACCAGTGGAAAACCCATTTCGAACACTCTGAGACTTGATCGCCGTCTTATTGGACGGATTTGAGCTCTGCTGATGCCAGAAGTCAAAATCTTTAGCATTTCTGAACCCGTCTATGCTTATATCTGTATTACCTCTAGCCTGGGGCTTGGATGATTTATCTTTCTTTCCTTTGGGCAGAAATTTCTTCAAAAAAAAAACCCCTCTTTGCTTCTTGGTTCTCTTCTGAAATGGGGCAGAAAATGGCCCACCTAATTTTTACGGTTCTCTTCTGAAATGGGTTCCCATTTCTTGGTTCCTCTTCTGAAATAGGTTCCCATTTCTTTGCCGCCGGTCTCCTACTGCCCAGTGCTTAAGATCCAAGTTAAGATCCTTCTACCAGCAGCTCTGGCTATGGCGCTGCGGCGCTTGGGGCACATACTTTTGGCTGTAGAAATGGTTATGCCGAGTCTCTGAATCCAGAAGAGCCATTATGCTTCCGGTAGCACCCACCATAGCCAATTCTGTCGACTCTGCTACAGGTGCAATGGTGGGGCATTCAAGGCCAGCCTAGTTGTGGGCGCAAACAGGTAATTAGATGAGATTTCAAACTGTTCTTACAGAGCAGAAGTTACATGAGTGCCTTTTATTGTTTTGGATTATTCTAGTTGGGCGTGCGACTGTTCCTGATATGGGCTATAATGCAAGGACTCACTATGCTGCTCCAAAATCACTATCAAGGACAACGTCTCTATACTCAAATTGCACTAGGGAAGGTTGTATTTTTTAATATAAATACCTCCTTCTGTATATAGAGTTGGCCATATTTTAATGGAGTCACAATTAGTTAAAGTAATGAGTGCTGGTCCCTATGTGCTCGGGTTCTGGATTCCTCCAAGTTGTGCAATCTAGCTATTAGCCAAGTTCTCTTCATATGTTTTACATATCTCAGTTGATTTTAATTTTATCTTTTAAAGTCCATATCACTTAATATGGCTTGCACATATTCAAAATTGTAGCAGCAAATGCGGAAGCTTTAAATCTGCGACTGCTAGATTTCAGTCCTCAGCTTTTGCTTGCTATCCTTTGTGCTTGAAAGGTATAAACGAAAAACGAACATAACCAATATCATATTCCAATATCCATTATCTCTGCAATTCTATCTTGAACCTTTGCGATTCAATACTAATTGTCTAACAAACCATTCGTTAGGTTCGCTTGTAATTTGCTATTATGGTAGTACTTATGGCTATATTACAGTAGTTTTTTAGAACTATCAATTAAGAGGTCGTTGAGTTTTTCTCTTATCCTGAAGATTAACTAAGAAGTCATTTTGGCCATCTCAGGCTGGGAGGATGGATGTGGTATGGGGTGAAACAACAGGAGTTAAAGGTTAGCTCTTGCTGCTTTATCCTGTTCTTTTTGTATGGCGGCATGGCCACCGGGACCACATTCCGGTGTGGACCGGTGGGGCCCCGCGACCGGCGGAGCCGGGAGCGGGTCACCGGCCACACCGGAATGTGGGACCGGTGGCCATGCCGGCACAACATGGAAAGTGGGAGCATTTTTTTTTTTTTGTTGAGGTCTGGCGATGGCGCTGGGCTCTTCGGCTATGGCGCTGGGCTCCTCGGCTATGGCGCCGGGCTCCACGGCTATGGCGATGGCGCTTGGCCCGCGGCGTTCCCTAACGCTGGGCGGCTCATAGCATTTTCATCCAGCATTTTCGTAGATTGAAGCTTCTTGTCCAGCATTCTCGGCCGGATCCAGCATTTTCGTAGCTGCAAGGTTTGTAAAAGGGGGCATTTTGCAAGATCGATCGTCATTTCTCTTTCTAGGTTCAAATCTTGCTGTTTCTTGAAGATCCGGTGTCTTTAATCAGTTTCTTTAAGAATAACATAAGAATAATCGGTTTCTTTAATCGGCATCCTTCTTGTTCATGCTCTGTTTTGGAATTTTTCATGCTCTGTTTTTCTGTTTTTGTTCTTGTTCATGCTCTGTTTTTTTTAATGGGCTCTTCGGCATCCTTCTTGTTCATGCTCTGTTTTTGAACTTTTCTTGTTCATCCTTCTGGTTTTTTTTACTTACTTTGCATGTCTGTTTCTTTTAGTTTGGAGCGGCAGGGGCAAATTTTGATGCCGCTGAAGAAACATTTCTCAAAGATTTGCTCCTAGTTTTCGGCCTTGAAGCTGCAACAGCGGCTAAACTGTAGCTATTTGCTCTGTTCCTGTATCTACTTCTGTGTAAATCTACTTCTGAGTTAAAAACTTCTGTGTAATTTACAGTGCCGAACTTGCTTCTTGAGTTAATCTACAGTGCCGAACTTCCTTCCTGAGTTAATCTACTTCTGTGTAAAGTTCGGCTTCCTGAGTTAATCTACTTTTGTGTAAATCTACTACTTCTGTTTAAAATGAAACGTGTGCTTATTTTTGGCAACCGGTTATAACCTGTTAATTTTTATATGCTCGGAATAGGCATCCCACTTTCCATTCCGGATTGTAGGGATATGCCACGTGGCGGACTGTGGCTCATTTTCAGGCAAAAAATGCGACCCACTTTCCATGTTGTTCTGCAGGTAGACTTTAACTGCTCTATCCTTAATACTTTTATATGTGTGTGCGCGCGCTTGTGTGTTATGTGCACATGCGTATGTATGTTGGGTGTGTTTCCATGGTTTTACATAGGAAGATTTTGCTTTGGTTTCATGAGAAGATTTCATCATATATGATTTACTGCGACATGTATCTGTTCACAGTTTTCTTGCATGAGTATGACAGTTCTCAACTGTTTCTAGGCATTTCAGTTTTTTATTGTTGTTGCTTGCTGAGAACAGCAGTTATGGAGGAAGTTTCAGAATGGCAGGTGAGTGACAAAGATTTGTTGCCATACGTGTGCTTCTTTTATGATGTTGACAAATGTTCTTCTGTGGCAGATGGTGGCCTGTGGTTTGTTGTTTATTGTGATGGATGTGGGGAATTTTGTAAATACAATTGCTACGCTTGCTCTGAAGTTCAAATTCAAGGCACAGATGAAAAGGAAAGTAAAGGTTGTGTGACATAAATGGGTAGGCTATTCCAGCATATTCGCAGCAATTATACAAAATAAAGGGGAACCACTATTCTGTGCAACTCAAGACCACAAACTGTCATCCTGCAGCACTGAATGGACCAGGATTCTTGCCCAATTTGGCTCTTTTGGCCAGTAATTTTGTCCGACCTTTGAAGAATTATCCTTGCTATTAACCTGGAAGGTGGCCAAGCCAAGGCTTCGGTTGGCCATTGATAAATATATTTATATAGAATACCTCGGCTGGTTTACCTTGTTTCATTGGTACATGAGTTATTTTACTAATGTTAAATTTGGAAGATCTGTAAGATACTTCTTATTTGCCGCCTCTTTGGGATGTTGCATGCATAATAAAACTTTATGGAGGCAGTGGTGGCCTAGATGGGGGCCCTAGGATGCATGATTCAAAGTAATGTTGATCAAGCATTTGCATGCACCTCTTCAGATTTTTATATAATTTGGGTTGTTTTAACAACTTTGTATTGCAACAGGCTATCAAAATATGTGCAGAGTGCCTGCTTACAGCATTACTTCACAACACTTCAAGGACGATAACCAGCTAATGCCCCTTGAATTGTAACATATTCATTGAATTAGTATACCACATACAGCAATGACCGTAAACTATGCTACACAAGTTTGAAGGAATTTTTGAATGTAGGATTTTTCAAGTGGCTCATCTGTAGAAGTATGCCATTGGTGTGCTTGCATAAAGGGTATGCATCAAGCACCTTTTATATGGCATGAACCAGTATTTAAAGTGCAAGTTTCACAGAGCGTTCCAAGAAAAAAATCACCTGCCAAACTTGAGAATACTTATTAAAAGTTCAAGAAATTGACAACTTTTTTGGATGGAAAATGCTCGACAGAAAATGTAAAGAGGTTGTTATAGTGTATTTATTATGAGTTCCATGTATTAAGAAAAAATAACATTTTCATTATCATATGAACAACAAGACTGATACAATGCTTTATTAAAAATTGTATCTATCTATCTTTATAACAACAAATGTTTGTATGCTATTTGGCCATCAAGTTCTCGTGAGGATGTGCAATGTAAGATGAATGGGGCAGGACTATGGAATAACACATGCATGTCTCATAAATTGGTTGGATACTAAAGAGCCCCTATTCTTTTTAACAATTAAAAATGTGCAAAAGCAAGGCATTGTGATCACAAAAAAACGTCTCATTGCCTTTGATTCTGGTGTCCACGTTGTGTGAAGATAAATATGTTTTCTTGCATAAAACAGATCAAAACTCTCACTGAATTTGTAAGAAAGAATCTCAATAAAAACATTAAGCATGCTCTAGAGTTGATCCTTAACATGGACTTTAGCTAAGTTGCACGTGAAAACAAACAACGATTTTAGCTCAATTTAAAACAAAGATCTCCCCCCTCCCCAATAAGATTCCTAAAGCAAATTTCGTGGAAAGCATAACATGTTAGCTTCTAATGTTATTGCCATTTGATGTTAAGTGATGTCATGTTGTTGGACTTATTTTGTAAAGCAATTATATGCAAAGTTGAAACTAGGATTCAATATGTCAATAGGTTGAGATATATAATTTGTTAAGTTTGCTACTTTGTTTTTTTTTTTGGGTTGCCCCTAGGGGGGCAAGCCCTTTAGATGTGGGCTTATGGTATATTCTAGGTATATGCTAGTATAGGCCAAGAATATGCCAATGACTGCTCCAAACTTACTATAGGGTGTAAACTGGCGGTGGCCGCTGTTATTGGGCAGCCACTTTGGAAACCGGCTAACTGGTTGTTCAGGAATAGATTCTTGCACAGCTGCAGCCATGGCGATGGCAGTTGCAGATCCGACTCTGGCACTTCTATTCATCTTGAGCCTGCTAGAATCTACCTGAAACAGGGGCCATATTTCTTCATTGCCACAAAGGGGCACTGCATTGCTGCTCTAGCGCTGAAGAACCAGCGGAAAACCCATGCCGAACACTCTGAGACTTAATGCCATCTTATTGAACGGATTTGAGCTCTGCTGATGCCCGGAGTCAAAATCTTTTGCATTTCTGAACCCGTTTCTGCTTACATCTGGGCTTGGATGATTTATCTTTCTTTCCTTTGGGCAGAAATTTCTTCTAAAAACATTTCTTCCTTTGGTTCCTCTTCGGAAATGGGTTCCCATTTCTTTGCCGCTTTGCTTTACAAGATATATTTTAAATCATGACAGTTGTAGAAATTCTTAACACTATGCTAAGTTCCTTCTTTCTGTCTGCCCGATGTATTGTTCATTATGTTTCATGGAGGCTGGACATCTTGCTCTTTATCAAGTATGCGGGTTGTAAAATGGAGGAACTCTACCATATTGTGCACATTCATATATAAAAGCACAAGTCTCAACAATAGGGCTTGGATTCATGGCATCGTGGCACATGCCTAAGCTGCATATTGATGGCTACTTATGGATTGGGAACTTGCATATTTTGTGCTGCCACAGGCTACATATCTACAGTGAAATCAACAACCCACAAGTTGAAGCGATGAATCCTCCACAAATTGCAGTAGATCTGGAAGGAGAAGAGGCAGATCTGAATTGTGGAGTGAAGAGGAGGGGACGTATTTATGCTCCACCTTGTGCAGGTGCAAAATGTGTGGGATTGCACCTTCTGAACAAGCACCGGTGATACTGGATACCCCTACCGACCCATCAACGGCCCCGACTCATGCCCACACCTCTGGAATAAACAATTTAGATCAGACTGCAGATTAAATTAAATTTCAATTAACTTGGTTGTGGCTATAGACTTGACAATGTAGAACCATGTAACAATGCTTCTTTTTGGGTTGCCCCTAGGGGGCAAACCTTTGCTCATGTGGGTTTTTGGCATATCCTAAGTATATGCTGGAATATGACTAGGATATGCCAGGAACTGCTCCAAACTTATTGTTGCTTGTAAACTGGCGGCCGTCAGTGTTGCTGGGCGGCCAGTGTGCAAACTGGCTAACTGGCACCACCATGTTATTTCAAGGAATTGACGAGAGCCCAATTCACGCAACTCAGCTCGGCTTGCCTACACTTGAATTGGAGCTCAAGCTTCAGCTTCGGTCTTGATAAATGTTCTATCCGTTGAAAATCAGTACAAAAGAAAAGATAAACATAGGTCCGTTAAGGGTTTTGGCTCTTCTGCACCCGACAAGCACTCATCGGCTTCTTGCCCATTCGAAGCTTTAGACCTCTTAGCTCAAATGCTTGAGGTAAAACATAAAACTATATGTTGAAAGTCCTCCTATAAAAGAAAACACGAGCTTTAGCTACTGAGCTCTACAGATGCTTCTACAACCTAGGTTGGATTCTGGCTCACTCTCAAGGTTAATGGTCCGCGCAATGACCATTGCAGTAGAAGATCAACTCATTGTCATGGCGCATACTGGTATGTCCATTCAATATAAATTGATTAACCTGGGATTTCTTAAACTTTTCCAAATGTACAGCAAATCAACATTGACTACATTGGCTTATGATTTTATTATTCTATGTTCTACATAGTATTTGTACAAATCAATAAGGTTAGAATTGTAGGAATTATAGTTGCAAAATCATTATCGTGCAAAGCAGGTATTAATAGAGGCTATAATCACATCCTAGATTGCAGGCCCAAGGATATTATGAGGTATATTCTCAAATAGGCAATCTTTCACTTTGACTGCATTGCACAAATCACTCTTCTCAAATGTGCAATCTTCTCGCTTTTGCCTTTCAGATTTTTCTTCAGAGCCTACTGTTTGCATTTGACACTCATTATGGCTGTAGCTTTTGTCTGTGGTCATGCACTTTGTGCACTTTGATTTACGGAAGATAATTCATCAACTAAGTAGCCAATAAGGTTGTCATTATGAGGTAAAATTCAAGAACGTGAGGTGAAATGCAAGAACGTCACGTAAAAACTAATAACAATGTCAACGCCTAAATTTATCGTAACTTGCTTTTATGCATCTTAAATCATAGTGCAACACTTTGTTCACTGTGCCCGTTCTATATCTCAAGTACCCGTAAATCATATTCGTTGCACAATATCAATTATGTAAATTACTTTGAAGTATTATTCTTTCCTCCCTCAGTTCTATAAATTGACCTTCATAGCTTCATAAACAAAACTCCTGCCCTAAGAAAAAGACGGACCCGACACGAAATGATGAAATAGAAACCATGAAAACACACTTTCGCGGCACTGGAGGGCAACCCCTCGTGCGTAGCACCTTGTTTTAGTGTCTTTGGTGCTATAGTAAAGCCGTAATGATCCAGTTTTGCAGGGGCAATATTTAATAACCACATTTGCATTCAATGAAAAGCTACAGAACTTAAAGAAACCAAAATTTATTGAACATGAGATCGTAAGTTAATATTGATATCGCGATGTGCAAGTTACAGTAGTTGCTTCTGTTTCTTTTCTAAATGAGTAACTAAACAACAAGAGAATACAGGGGCTACCATCTGGAGCAGTGGTCTGACAACATCGGGTCTTCCAAATCCGTCTGCTACATGCCTTGCTCCTGCTGTGGTCTGTGCTCCTGCTGTGGTTCGGATTTCTACAATCCGGCCAGGAGTAGTTACAGAAGGAAATTTCTTTGATTGCAGCTTTGGCAGAAATCGATTGCAGAGCAGAGGCGGATCTGGTGGAATCTGGATTTAGCAGATTAGAGAAATCCGAGATCGGTGTTGTGCAGAGAAACTTGGAAGTGGAGCTTGATCCAGAAACCTGTTTGCAGAGTGTTTATTCTTCCACCGGAGCTGTAGACTCTGCAAGAAAGAGCGAGATTAAAGAAAACCATTCTGCATGCAAAGTGGGAAGAAGCAGCATGTGTAGCCCGCGTTTGCCTTGGAGGCTCTGTCTGTATTGCTAGTTATCCCGGTTCAAACATCAGCGGCCCACAACACCAGGTGACCGCCAGTTTACAGGGACCAACAGGTTTGGAGCAGTCACCAGCATATCCTAGGTATATTCCAGCATATTCCTAGGATATGCCACGAACTCACATAAGCGAGGTTTGCCCCCTCGGGGCAACCCAAAAATACTAAACGTATAATTTTGACCTTAAAAAACACATAAATACCCAATGCTTCCTTGCAAAAAAAAAAACCAATCATAGTAACTTCCCAGCCCATAAGGTTTGCAAATCATTGGAAACTGGGACGTTTGATCCGTGCATCCAGGATTAACCACTAGACCAAATGCGAAGGGGCAAGGTAAGAAATATTTATCTGCTAAAGAATGATGTTCTTGAGGTACTTAATTAATTGTATAAAATACATGTTGTCTCGTTGGCTTTTTACGCTCATTCATCTTTGAAGAGAGTAGTAAAGTCGTACAAATTCGTTTCATTCATCTTGGAAAAAAGTGCAAGTTATACGCCACCAGGACCAAACGTACACCTAAACAATGACGTTCTTGAGGTACTTAAATTGTACAAAGTACGTGTTGTTTTGCCTTGTTACATGCATTGAATTAGAACTGTTGATTTTCCCACTGTTCTACTATTCAGATTTGCCTACTATTGTGCTATTGTTAACCAATTGGTTTTGCTATCAATGGTTTTGCTATCTTTTTGCTATCAAAGGTTTTGCTATTGTTAACCAATTGCTTTTGCTATCAATGGTACTATTCAATGGTTTTGTTACTTTTTGTGTAGTGGAAAAGTGTGAATATAAGACACGTCTTATATCAATAAGACGTGTCTTATAATAAAGTAATGGAAAACTGGTTTTTTTAAGACATGTCTTAAGTATGACATGGAGCCCAAAAGGGTGTCTTATAATTATGTGACAGCCATAAAATAAGACTGCCGTGGAAAAAGGGCCTAAGGTGCAGATTTGTTTCATTCATCTCGAAAAAGAGTGCCAAGTTATATGCCACATGGACCAACGCATAGTTTACGATTTTCGAGTCAAAATGTACAATGAGGTCCACTCCACAACAACTTGGCATTGCAAAATGGGCAAAACGAATTTCCTACATCTTGCACAGACCCGAGAAATGACTATGGAAAAGACTTGGCTAGAAAGATGCTAAATGTCTCCCATTTAGGTGCTTTTGGATGCATGCATTAGAAGATTGATGTTCATCAATGTTGCTTCAAAGGGCCGATAAAACATCCTTGTGGGATCAAGTGTGAGTGAATATATCTCTACACCTGTATAGAAGTGGTCCTTGATGACAGTAAATTTTTGCGCATATGGAAATAAATATCTTTTCTCAAATGACCCTATCTATGCTGAGCTTCATGATTTAAGGCTGGAATATTTGCAGAGGAAATGTAGTAGATGCACATATAATTCAGCCAATGACCAGAGGGCTAATAATCAACTTCAATCTGATTTTAAAACTACTGGAATGTCTTCTTAGCCTGATATGATATTCCATTGACCACCACATAGCAAGGAAGTTTAGTTTGACAGGTTGGTATTGAACCAGCAACCGTTGAGCAAACATTCAGTGGGTTCACATTGGAGAGAAGCAGCTGGGCAAAACTCACATCCACGCATGTGTGGACTTTACTAATTCACCCAATGCAGTGGATTGCAGGCGGGTATTTGAGGAAAAATATGAGGCAGATGGCAGCATAGACAAATAGAAAACTAGACTAGTTGCTTAATGTTTTCAGCCAAGTGAAAGGCCTTGATTATGATGCTTCTTCAAGGACTTGAATACGATGGAACTTTCACAACTATTGTGAAATCAACATGTCTTGCGTGCTTTGACAGCGGAGTTGAGCTGGGAGCTCTGCCAAATGAAAGATGATACTACTTTTTTAAATGGTTATCATGTGAGGATATTACATGGTGCAACCTCTAGGTTTTATGATATCAAACAATGAAGGTAAAATATGCCAACTCCACAAAATTTGGTGGCCCACTTAGACACGAAGGATTCCATGTCATTGCATTGCAAGGGATTCTAACGTGTACATCAAGCACATGGCATCACTGTTTGGTTTAAGTATGCTCATTATGGGAGATCTCTTTGAAGTTCAGGCATTAAAGCATACACTTCCATCAATTTGGCATGCTGCTTACAAGATAAACCTTCGACTTGGCGCTTGTTAACGCATATGCACCAAACAAGACCTTTCTCCCTGTTGTATACTTCTTTGGTAAACATAGTCTCCCCACAGATTCGGAAATTGAATTTTAGAACATACTAACCTTCTGAAACATTTTCTTCCAGTTTAGTTCCCCACTCAACGTCTTGGCAGTGTTTTACATATTTAAGTATTTTACCAGGATCTCGTCCTCCTTGGCAATCACAGTTGTAAAGAGGAGGCGCATGGAAACATGACTCTGTTGAGTAATCTCTTGAGCATGCAGGTTCAGGGTCATTGCCATCAGTATTCCTGGTCAATATAAATGGTTTCAAGCCAGCCAATCCCTGTGCAGCATAACCAAATGTAGACATTGGACTTGTAATTAGTGTATCGCAGAAGGAAAGCAAGAAAATTTCCATAAGTGCCTTTCTATCATGATCAGCCTTGTCAGTTTGTTGCCAACCTTCATGACTTGGCAAAAATATTCTCACAATGCTGCCATCAACTGTAGGATGTCTCACATACATGTCTTTTAAAGCTTCATAGTAGTCTTGAAATAAAGAGGTCACCAAAACAGAGGTTGGTTTTTTCGCAGTAATACTATAGCGAGTCAAGTCACTACTTCCATTGTACTCCACCCCAGGAAGCACTCCTTTCTCCAGAGCACATTTCACCAACTGATCTGAAATGTGCTTTGAACCCCCGACTTTAACATCAAATGTTCGTATCTGAAGTCCAACCAAGCTTTCAGAATCTGCGAGATATGTATAATAGAATCTAGTAATCAAACCCCAAACTGCATCAGATGGATGGAAAAGATACCGCCCTAGGTGGTGGAATACTGCTCTGTCAGGAAAGAGTTTTTCCAGCTCTACTTCAAATGATGGTATGAAATACAGGCTTGGAACATAGTAGCTATTTGACCTCACAAATAACCAAGGTGTGTCTTTTAGTAGTCTCTGCTCTTCTGCACAGAAGAATCTTTTATCCTCATCATTAAAGGTATGTGTAAGATGAATATAAGAGATCAGAGGAGGTCTGATATCACTAACATCGACTACACATTTTCCACCCCTGTCAATCAAATGGCCAAACCTGTAAGGAGAGGTTTCATTGAGGCCCTCAAGCCACTGATGAGAAAGATTTGGAGGTAGAAGCCAGGATGTTCCAGGAAAAGGTTCACAGAAAAGATCATTTACATCAGTGCCTTTATCCACCAGAAGTACTCTATCTGTGAGAAGTGCATATAAAAATGCAGCTACCAAAGTGACCATTCTATTTCCAAGGCCACTGTATGCAATCCACACAACAAACTTACAATCTGTTGTCCCTTGTCCTGATGCTGCTTGGGACGCCCATGACTCGTTGAAATTTTTTGCCTCCCCTGCACATCTACGGTGACGAGCTTCGTATTCCCTAAGTCGGGATATTAAGTATTTTGAAGGCTTATATTTGGATGCTTGACGACACCTCTGTGCTTCAAATCTACTCTGACACTGATCTTCCCCAGGGTGATCGGTAAGAAGACCATCAAGATACAGATCAATATAGGCTGCGAGAAAAAAGTTCATAAATAAATGAAATTATGTTTGAACAGAAAGTATAACCAAAATGTGGAATTTATATGCGTTTGTAGAGAGCTAAAGAGATTAAAAAATACAAGATTTAAGAATACCACAATAAGAAGCGCATTTAGAAATGCTAAGCTAATGCTGATTTGCATACCTTTCTGGCCATTCTGGCCAGAGCTCCTTCCTTCACCGATCTGGCCGCTTAAACTCCAGATCGAAGGTAGGGTAAAAAACGCGCCCACGAGAAGAAAAATAAGGGTGAATAACTTCAAGCTTGGTTTTCTTCCCAGATGTAGCGCATTCTGATTCAGCCCATCAACGCTCTTCCCGGTGTAAAGAGGCGTAGATTGCGAGAGCTTTCTAAGCCGAGCCATATCCATCATTGAGTTATGGCCTAAGCATGGCCCGAAAAAAAATGGCGTCCATCTTCAACACGAACAAGCTTGATCTTCATGATCTCAGATGCCAGGTTATGGCAAGATTTAACAAGCATAGATGGAACACCTAGATGGGCATCAATGGATCCTTTTGCGGTCTCTTTTTTTAATTTAATTATGATCGCAAAAGCACGTTATAGCATCTCTTTTCCCTCCTTTGTCGGAATGAGACTTAAAAGACACGTATGCAGTCAACGTGGCAAGCTTTCTGCAGTCCACGTTTAAAGTCTGGACCCACTTGTTAAAGGAATATTATCCACACAATTTGTCCTGACAACCTGACCACAAAGAGCGCACCAGGAATCTATTAGGAATCCGCCAAAATACTCGCCAGAATCGTTGACCCGCCCTCTCAAAGATTGGTATGTATAACACGTGGCTTGCATTCCGTCCTCTCAAAGATTGGTATGTATAACACGTGGCTTGCATTCCGGTGAGAAAGGCTGGCCGACGCGCAGCAACGTGAAGTCATTAGTGCCTTTGATTCAATGACACGTGTCACACATCCAACGGTTCAGGTAAGAATGTCATGCGCAATTGCATAATGTTAGGCAGAATGTCAGGCGAAATTCCAGAATTGTCAACGGAACTCTCAGCCCAACATTCAGGAAAAGAATCCGCGCCACGTGGCATGGCGCCATTGGCTGCGAGGGCTGAATCGAAGGCCCCTGGCTTTACGTTGCATACATTGTCTCATAAACCCATGCAACAACGAGCAGTCCAAGAACACTTAAACCAACAGGTTGAAAATGGCAATTTTTTGGTTTAATGCAGGGGAGGGTGACCCTCCTCTGTCGGATTACCACTTTACGACTTTTTAACACCCGTTATCTGCCAGTAACTTTTCCCATTTTCGTCCACTGTCGGAGTCCATTATTTTCCCTTCGTCCAATGCTTGGGAGAAGCTCTAGATGGAGCATCGATCAAAGGAGGCAGCTTCAGACAAGATGTGCTCAACTTAGACGTCCAAAACAAGTACTTTACCTCTTTCCTTTGCTTATTTCTTAGCAATTTGAACTGGTTCAATTTGACAAAACAGATAACTTAGCTTTTCTAAGAAGTAAAAGACTCTTATTTGGCCGTTATTCAAGGAATTATTTGCCTCCCTTGCTTTCCTTGTATTCTTGTAATTGAAATGAAGGAATCAAGAATCATATTTTTGGAGTTGTCTTGCTTAATTAAGAGAGATAAACAAGAATGCATGATAAGTAAGAATCCATGCTTTCGCATGATGAATAAGAATCTATGCTTCTTCATACACTTCAGGTTGCAAAAAAAATGGCCCTTGGTAAAAAGAAAGACCTCACAATAGATGGAAGAAAGAAAGATGGTTGAGGTTATTAATAGAATAGAAGATGGTGAGATCACAATTGGAGCAGCATCTAGAGAGTACGAAATTCCAAGATCAACCATAAGAGGATGGTTATATAGCAAGGTTACCTACAAGAAAGATTTTGCCCCTCGCATATTTTCTCTTGAAGAGGAAAATGATATTGTTAGTTTGTGTTTAGAACGGGCAGAGATAGGTCATGGTGTGACATTAGCACTCTAGAGTAGCAGAGGTATGTGCTGATAAGCCCACCACATTTAAGAATGGCGTTCCTAAAACCAAATGGTGGAGAACCTTTAAGAGAAGGCATCCACAACTTTCACTAAGAGCTAGATGTAGCAAGAGTTAATGCTATTAACAAGAGTAATTTGAATTTTTTTTATAATTCTTAGAGCCTGCTCTATCTTTAATCAATGCAAAAGCAAGCAAGGATCACCGACGGAGCAAGGAACACGGAGCGGAGCAGAGCAAGTAGCAAGATCAAGAGCAAGGAACAAGATCAAGTAGCAAGGAGCACGGGAATGAAGTAGCAAGGAATAAGGCAAGATCGAGTAGCAAGGAGAAATGAACAAGGAAGATCAAGTAGCAAGAAGATCAAGGAACAAGAAAGATCAAGGAGCAAGAAGCAAGGATCAAGATCAAGTAGCAAGGAACAAGATCAAGTAGCAAGATCAAGAGCAAGGAACAAGATTAAGTAGCAAGGAGCACGGGAATGAAGTAGCCAGGAACAAGGATCAAGATCAAGTAGCAAGAAGCAATGAACAAGGAAGATCAAGTAGCAAGAAGATCAAGGAACAAGGAAGATCAAGTAGCAAGAAGATCAAGGAACAAGGAAGATCAAGTAGCAAGAAGATCAAGGAACGAGGAAGATGAAGGAGCAAGAAGCAAGGATCAAGATCAAGTAGCAAGGTGAAAAGTGAGAAGTGAAAGCAAGGTGAAAGAATTTATAGCTACTTAATCCAATAATGTTGAAGTATAATACCAATAATGCCGACGATAATACCAATAATGCCGACGATAATACCAATAATCAAGTATTATACCAATAATTCTAGAACGACTATAAAAGCAGCTCCATTCTGGTGGTAGAAGTCATTCATCTCCCATGGCTTATAATATTTATGAAGATCGGTTTGAGACCATTATTTGCTCCATGAGCTACAATGATATTGTTGATTGCATACATAAAGGTGTTAAGTGGATCCCTATCCAAAGTCGATGGTCCCGAGTGTCATTGCCTGGCCTTACTCGTGTTGTGATCCATCTTCTTTGGCTTTCGAGCCATGCCTACGAAATAATGGGATCACGTTAGCGAGGGGAT
Organism: Isoetes taiwanensis; assembly: GCA_021234155.1. Taxonomy (NCBI): domain Eukaryota; kingdom Viridiplantae; phylum Streptophyta; class Lycopodiopsida; order Isoetales; family Isoetaceae; genus Isoetes; species Isoetes taiwanensis. The sequence continues at coordinate 5,337,734 of JAJEKV010000028.1, read as the reverse complement.
TGAAGATGGGTGAATCATCGACTCTATAATGCCATCAATAATATGTGCATCTAAATTATATGTATGCCATCAATAATGTGTGCATCGATGTAATGATGTGTATTAAACACCTATTATAAAAGATGTAAGGATGTAGTATAAGCATAATGAAAGCTAATTGATGTATCGATTGGGTATTAATTGTCCAAAATGCAAATGTATTATAGCAAAAAAGAAATTACATACATGATTATCGAGAACATCTTGAGATTGAGAGCTTTTTAGCTAATGCTATGCCCCCACATGTCAACAATGTATTTTGGAATCAAGCAGTCTTCGGTCTTTTGCCATTTGCATCCCATGCATAATGTATGGCATCTAACTTCTCATACCTTGATGGATCCGATGGATTGGGTCGCTAACGTTTAGTTAAGCAACCCGTATAGTCACGACCAACGGGCATCCACCATGATACATAAATGTGACCATAATTGGTAGACTCGGATCTAGGATGGCATCTTCTTACAGTAAAGCCCAACCACGTTGGAGTTTCATCGATCTCGGTCGGACTAAAAGCGAACATACCTTTCAGAACATGTGCATGAGGATCGAACTCATCCATAGGTAACACCGACGCCCATCCTGGCGGCCCACAATACGTAGGCAAAGGTCTTACAAGCCTGGCGGCTTCATCGACCTGACGGAGTAAATGCGGCTTTTGTAGAGGTTCTTGCCTTGTACGCAACCAAAAGTTATCATTTTGAGGTCGTCCTGGAGATACATCTTCTAAACACAAAAGAATCTCGTTCCAGTAATCCATAGTTGCTTTGTACTGTCGTGCAAACACACTATCTTCTTGATTTTTGCAGAAGGAATTCCATAATGCTACGTACTTGTTGATGTTGTCTGCCAGGCCAAGGAGATCTTTCAATGTCTTCCTTGGAGGGATATTTTTAGGCACCCTTGTTGGTAACGTTGGCTCACCATTTTCATCTTCCTTCCACATTCTTATTCCTTTTTCTGGAATCCACTCTTTATGGGTTGGCCGCATCTTATATTGCATAATGGGCCATTTCCCATCCATTTTAAATCGGAATAGCAATGGGTCGGTATGGCCTGTTAGACGTTGGCCTTTATCAGGGATATATCCCTTGACAAAGCCTTTCCAATCTGGAACTTCATCCACAAAATATGGAACAGGAGACTTTGCATTGCACTTGCTAAACAAGTAAAGCAACTAAGGCAAAGTTAGAGCATCCGATGAACTCATTAACGTCGAAAAGTTCCCAAACAATGCATCAATACTGTCATGAGTATGCCCAACCATCATGAAGCCAACCTGAATCTCATCGAATACCTTAAGCCATGTCAAATAAGAGAGGTAGGAGAACACATATCTATTTTTATTTTGACCCGATGCATTATCCAACTGTAAGTAGAGATTTCTAGGAAGAGGATTGAAGCCTTCTAAGTTGGCACTAGAAGATGAAGGCATCTTCTCTTGTGTCAAGGCCTAGCTTATGCCGCAGTTGGTCGAAAGTATCTTTTAGGGCTTGCATCAATTTGTAATCAGTAGTTACGCTTCCCACAGATCACCACACTTGTCTTCTTCAAGGCAACTCAAGATAGTGTAGGATCCTAGAAAGTGATCCAACATGAAAGTTTGAGTCATCCTTCCAAAGATCAAGAGAGAAATGGCCATAAGCCCGCCCACCATGACCATGTGTCAATGCTCTGTCAATTTGCTCTTCAAGCGATCTCCTCTCCAAACAGACTTTGCGAGATGGTGACTTCTTGGTGTGAGTGTTTTGACCTGATCTATCTTATCATGTATTATGCAAAGGTGACTTTCTGGCGAACGATGTGATAATGCACGCCAATGCCAATATTGACTCCTACAGGAACGTTGTTCCAATATATGTGCCCGCCGTTGAATTGAAAGGTTGCGCCTCTCCCTTGTATCTTTTGTTCTTTCCAATTTCTGCTTGATGACTACACATATGTTACACTTGGAGAATGCTGTATTTTTTGCTATGCTGACGTCTGAAAACTCTTTCTTCCAAATATTGTAAAAAGAGGGCAAGGTTACACTCTTTCCTGTCAATTCTTCCACCACGGCACCCACTTCCTTATGTATGCTCTTTTTATTAAGGATGGAAGGAAGTTTGCGAATATTCTCCCTTATATCATCCTTTCCTTTTTTGCTTCTATGTAGAATGCTCTCAGCATTCTCACTAATGAAGGTATCAAGCACACTTTCTGTAGCTAGTGTCACAGATCTAGGCTTCTTAGAGCCTGTATTAACCATGCTCCGCCCGTTTTCTACCTAACTCGAACCTCTTCCTCCAACTATAAAACGTAGACTGAGCAACTCCTAAAGCCACGCGCCATGCGAATTGACAGCACTCCACTCCAGGGACCACTACTTTCGCCTCCGACTGCCATGTATAAGTTACACTCAACACATCAAAAACAAGCGTAATCCATGCACTGCTTGATCGAGAATAAAATTCTTTTCTTAAGGCACATACTTGCTCTCGGCTGAGTTTTTTGACACATTCGTCCTTGCAGCATGTTGATTTTAGAGCACTCTTGATTGACTTGGAAGCGCACATCCTCTCCTCCTTGCTATCCCCCTTTGGTTCCCTCCTGACCCTCTTCACATATGTATATTTCCTTTTCCTCTTGAATTGCTTCTCAACATCAGCTTCCAAGCACTCAACTTCTAAGTCATCCTGTTCGAGAGCAGCTCGAGCTTGTAAATGTTGTGAAACTGTCCTACCATCATGAAGCAAAACATCATGGGTCTCCCAGGTTACTAGACTGTTAGCTAGAGGCCTCTCAGCACAAGCATGACATGACCTGATATTTTGGTTTCCCGTTGGATCTATTATGTTACCCACTGAAAGCCCGACTTTTGATACACCCAAGAACTCATCGTCTATAGCATCCTGAGGATCACTAAAGACTATATTCGCCTCCGAATATTTAGATCCAATGCAGGAGTGAAGAATATGGAGCACGTGAAGACCTTAGTGGAATCCTTTCAAAGAGACCCACATCCGGTGTTCACTCCTGCGGACGTGATTCTATTCAATCCCCTGATAAAGAAACTGCACCCTTGGAAAACTGAGGATGACCTCATGGGGATGCACTATTACATAGTGAATGGCAATCATTTTGTTATGGCCGCTCAGCTTGTATGTAAAAGACTCGGCACAGCAAAGTCCCAAGAACAAATGGCAAAGATTTATGAGTATCGGAATTGCCGAGTCTTGTCTGGCACGGTCAACGAGCAAGAGTGCCTGCAGCTCAGTTGTGAAGTCAATGATATCGCTGCCAAGACTATCTTCAAGGAGCCTTACATTGATAAAATAACCCACCTGCGGCAACAATATGCTCTTTGCGGGAAGCCTGATTCATCGGGACGCGGGCAATCACGCTCAGAACCATACAAGGTACATCGTTTTTTAAATGTTGGCAAGATTAGCAAATGGCGCCACAGCGCCATTTCCTCATCAAATGGCACCATTTCATAATCATTTGCATTCAAGACTGACTTCTTCTTGTTTCCAGCGTTATCTGGCTTTGGCTGAAGTTACCATGCGTGGTAAGCACCCGAAAGATTTCAGCCAGTGGGTCTTCATGCCAGAAGATATTTTTCAGCTATTCATGTCCCTATGGAACTTGTGGAAATCTTGCAAGCTAAAAGATAATAAGGGACAAACTATTACCTGTAACTGGGCAAAAGAGTGTGACTACTTCAGTCAGACCTACCTGAGGTGCATGAGGGGTATGGACTATGAAGACTGTCGGATTTTGTTCCAGGAAGTGCTGGATGGAAAGACCTACGTGAAGGTCACCATGATTATACAGGTAAGCAATTCTTCAAGACAAGGGCAAAGACACTACGATCTATATCGTTCTTGAAGAAGGAGATTTTTGAATATATGAAGGATAATTTTCCGAAGAAGTTCACATCCTTCACTGATCTCAGTACTGTCGTGGCGGGTTTCGAGGATACCGACTTGATTTCCATGGCCACCTTGCATAGTAAGTGGGTTGAAGTTGGAGTGACCAAGGAAGGAGTTTTCGGTAACGTGCCACCTGCCTTGGCAAGATTTATACGCAATGCTGTCTTGCAGAGGGAGGATCCGTTGCGAAGTTGAACTAACAGACAGCAGGGGGCAAGTTGTTTGCACTCCTGTACCAGCATCCTTGATAGCCCTGGACACTAGAGGCATAACTCCAATGTGGGACAAAACCACACTATCTAACTTCTTTAATACAGCTGTAAAGAACACCACAGCTAATTCTTTCTGGATAGTGTGCTTTGCAAGGCCAGAGCATAACTTTTTGATTTCATCTGTGTTGGATAATCTGGATTCCAGATCCAGAGTTTTTATTGGCATGTATGAGGACGAATACAAGAATCCGCCTGCCCCAGGAGTTCAGGAGGTCCATGCACTAGTGTACGCCACAAAAATTCAGGCCACTGCAGGTCATCCTATCGATGAAATTGACCTCAGATTCCCGTTTGCCGATCATCCTCAAGAACTACCACCACCTAACGAAGAAGACGCAGACGGGGAGACCGAGGCTATGGCCGGGAAGCTCTGCAACAGCAGATTCAGGTACAGTTGGCAAGGCTTGCCAGGGGACATAATCATGAGAAACCAGCTGGGGCCTGCCACATGCTCCTACCTCGTGCAGAAAATGGTTCTGCCAGGAACAGGAGTGTTTGATTACTTCTCCTGTGGTTCGTTTGGCCGGGCTTCATTGATGAATAAGAGATTTTGCATTGTGTTCGAAAGTGACCCTGTGTTCGAAAGTGACCCGATTAAGTGGCAGTGCCTACAGGGCATTCTTGGTAGGCTTGACTGCCTCCTGAATCCTATCATCGCTGCAGTTCCTGTGACAGAGAGACAAGGTGATGTTGCTGAAGAAGCTGTAGATCCACCAAATCCAGTGATACCTGAAGCTCAACCCGATGTGGACTATGATGTGATCAGGAATACACAATTCAATCTGGACGTTCTTGATGATCCCAATTTCACTGCCACAGCGTTCGAGAGCTTTCAGGGTGCTTCTTCTAGCCATGGCACTGGCGCTGCGGAATCTGATCCTGCTGTGGAACCTGATCCTGATGCGGAACCCTGAACTTTGTGTGATTATAATGTAAATTGTACAATAATACTTTTGTAAACATACTCTTTCTTCCGAGTCCTTGCCTGCTGTGGCAAATTTTTTGATATGCAAATCTATGAATTTAGAAATTTTAACTAATTTTGTGATGTCAAATTTCTTTAGCTTCATTATATGCACTGTTAGTATTTTTAATGGTGCCAATAAATGGCACTTTAGATGCATTTTTTTTTCTAAATGGCGCCATAATTGCTCAAAAAAACGGCATAAAATAGACTAAAAAGGATTTTCGTTCCTAATTGGAATCGCGAAATTTCTTATTTTAATGAAATTGTGCTTATTTGAGCAAAAATAGGAATTCTCACTGCCATTCATCAAGATCACGCCTTCACGGTCGTGACAATTTGCCGTGGAGGACTCATGCCAAAGGGATGATGGCATCCTTACGCTGAAGTATTCCTTTGTCATTTGGTTTTGAATCGAAGGCAAGCATGACTTCTTTGGGAAGAAAACCTTCATTGCAGGCTTGTTCATCATGGAACGCGTAATCAGTTTGCTGCGGGCAGCAAGTGCAGCAGGAGTTGAAAGTTTGAGCTCTTGAGTGGCGTCAATGAGAAAACTGAAATGATCAATTTTTCAAACGCTTGATGAATAAGAGCGAGAGTGAAGGAACGTTCCAGCTGAAGAGTAATATCAAGACAAAATTTGCTGGCACTGGCATTGAGGTTGTACCATGCAATAATTTTTTATATTTAGTAGAACTATACATCAAATGGCTGCACAGAATTCAGCTTCTTTATAAATCAATGGCTCTTAAGAAGTGGCCGCTCGTGCCACGGACTGATTCAACCCGAAAAAATAGCATGGAAAGGAGTACTCCGGTCTTGTTCATTTGGGATATAAATTATATTCCAATTATTGTTCAGTGTTTCACCTATTTGCCAAGGATATCTACAAACAGATCTTGGATCCCAGCATGTCTTAACATGTTTATCCATTGTCTTAATCCAAAAATGAGTGCACCAATCTGTGATGAGCACTTATGAGCGAGAAGGAGCATCTAAAAAAGCATAAACACTGAGAAAATATGCATTGAGATGTTCCATAATATGCTTACAAAAGCATGAAAGGCTTCCACTACAAGTATTTTCATTTGAACACAAAACTTTTGTCAATCTAAAGCAACCATTAAATTCTGTAGAGAAGAAGATTCCCATTTCATCGATTGTACCTTTTTATGAAGATAAGTACAAAAGGTTATATGGTAGCATGTCACATAAATAAAGTTGAGCATAGCGAGATCATTAGGGTTGGCTAAATTCCGCTAGATATCATCGAGGGCATCCTGCATCTAAGTTGGAAGATGCTTTAATAACTCTGGCATATCCTCACTTCTGAACGCACCAATCAAATTTGTGTGCTAGAGAAAGAGTTTGGCAACGTGAAGCAGAAGCTATTGTTCTTGAGTTGTGGCACATTTTGATGCCTTCTAAATGCTCTTTCACCTGAGAATTAAGGCTTGATCTGCTCACCCTGATCTCATTGATCCTCGGGAAGATGGTTTTAGTAATACCTTGTTGCTTCATCCCATCTTGTAAACAATGGAAAAGAGCAAGGTAAACAACTTTTGCATGCTCTCAAAACTTTGGTTCTTTCCTGATTCACTTAGCTCCTGATCAATTACAGCCTTCTTTAAGTGATTGGCCTCTGGAAACTTCAATATTTTCATAACATCTTCCTTACTAGCTAATTTTTTCAACAGAAAAGCAATAGTACTAGGTTTTCTCTTCTTCTTCTCAGACATACTTGGATCCACGAGTTTTTTTCTATGTCAGTGATCCTTCTTCTAGAGCCTCCTCCCCCTGGGACAAGGACATTTACAGCCTTCAAATTCGTTTTCCTCTCCCTAACCCTCAATGGTACCATCTTCAATCTCTTTTGAAGATTATCGTTACCTTTTGAAACTCTCTTCAATCTATGCTTTAGTTCATCCACCTCCATAAGCAATTTTTATTTTGAAACCTCTGATTCTTTTGCATGCTTACTCTTGTAGACATGTGACTATTACAGTGATCAAGATAATTACAATCATTTAACACGCTCCAATGAACTCCATACAACTGATTGTATATCGCTTGTAAATGCTTATTAGAATTATCAATATTCAGATTGTTACAATATCCAAGTAAGCCTTGCTGGCTTTATAAGCAAAATGATTAAGCCTTGATGCTGAGCGGAAATCAGGGCATTTCTTGGTAATATGATCAACGGGATACAGTTCTCCATGCGCCCAAATATCAATGTTCATTGATCCTGAACTAAGGAGAGCATTCTCATCGATGTCGTCCTTTTGATTGAACCCATTCTTATAAGGCAGCAAGTCTTAAGCACCTCCACTCGAAATTGTCCAACCTTGCTCTGAACAAAAAAAAAAAACAGAGAGAGAAAAAATGTGAAATCTTCCCCATTTGCACGAAGCTTCTTATCTTAGCCATAGTTCTCAATATTCTCATTACCGATAGTTCCAATGGCCAAATTGATGGGATTTTTTGCCTAGATTTTGATAATGAATTGCATCAAATCAAATTTGAACATTGCCCTCCAACATTTGGCGCTCAATTTGGAGCTTCTTTGGCTAATCCAGCTTGATGGAGTGCGTGAACCTCAAGCTAGTTGATAGGAAATTAGATGATCCTCTTCATGATTACACCTCTGACCTACAACCTGTCATAATTAGGTTTACTAGCTTATTTCTTTTGGGGGGGCCCCCGGGGGAGGGGGGGTGGGGGGCTTTGCCCAAGCCTGCAGGTTCGGGAATAGATTTGGAATCAAACTTGGGGATGGCTTGGAGGGCTCTTAGATGATCCCAACGAATCTCTAATGTCAATAGCTTGTTCCTTATGGCAATCAACTTTGTGCCGACATTCTCTAGCTCTTATCGCATCCACTTGTACTGGTCTGCCTTCCCTTTTGCAACCAAGAGATCATTTAGAAGACCCTTACTAGTCTCCTTTTCATTTCATAGTTACACCTATAACTCAGTTGCCTCGTCCACGTCCCAAAACATTGCTAACCAGATATGTAATTGTAGGGCTCTCAATGCCAGATTGGTCTTGTGCATCCTCTTTTTGCTGGAGCACGACCCTCTTGGCACTTGGATGTCTTTTGCCCTTTGGAATGTATAGTGAACTTGTCTCTGATTGACGACCTCATGGTAGAATTGCTTGCAAAATGTCTTCGGCATCTCAAAGTTCTTTGGTACATGCACCTAGATGATCTTGGGGATTGCCTTGTGAGCGAAGTCTGCAACTGGATGCTATGAATCGGTTTCCATGAACAATTGGCCAATCCTTATAAAGAACTCTGCGAAGACGACATCGATAATGTCATTGAAATCATCATCCCGAGTACAACTTCCTGGGCATATTATAATGCAGCCTCTTAGAGGATAATTATCTTGGCTCCAGCCTTCTCAACTGCATCCAAGATCCCCCGCAGTCTTATTATTTCACAGGTACATTCTTTGGCCATGCGAGCATGTTCCTGAGCACAGGAAGTCCTATCCTCCACTATGTTTGCCAATGCCTTGGCGATGTCGAGGAACTCATTTGGCGTGGGTGCAACGACGTTGTTGGGTTCAAGTCGGTCGGCCATGTTTGCGAGAGTTGTTGTTAATGATTTGAGCTAGAAATTGCAAAGAAAGAAAAGACATACAAAGAAGGATCAGAGGCTGAAAAAATTGAAAATCTAAATATAAAAGTCAAATAAGTAACCGAACATACGTTTCAACACCTTGTCCAGATGTTTAAAAAACATTACTATAGAATAAGAATACAAGCCGTTTCAAAGTAATAAGATATCTGCAATCCATAAAATTTCATATTCCCTGTCCAAGAGTGAAATTGTATCCAACTATATGGGACTCCACATGCATGTTGTTGCACTATACTAATAACTGTTGAACAGCCTGTCCAAGAGCCTGGTCAGGTCAAGTCAGTTTCCATGTAGGTCATTCTTCATAAAGTTCATTATGTGCATAAGGAAGTTGCTTAGGTTGTGATGCATATGCTGTGCACCCTCATCATCTATCTTAGGCTTGAAGGAGAACTGTAAGGCAAACGCTTCAAGATACCATATGAATCATGCGGCCCCATATCCATTAAAGTATGTCTGCAAGTGAACAAAATCTTTTGTTCCCACCACAATACAATTCAGGATGCACCCAAGGCAATCTCTATCTTTGCTCATCAATTTGGCATCTACGCAAGCCATCCATGTTCCTGTACTTCAGATTATGCACTTGCATTGACTTACCAATCCAGTGGCACTCACTCAGTCATATATACCGAGGTAGACCTTGAACTCCATTTCGTCCAAGTGTAGCACCATATTTCTGGACGGGTATCCATGTGCACCCTCTTCTCCGCGTAAAATATGTTTAAGCCATTTAAGAATGCACATGCTAAGTCGCTGGCATTCTTTGCAACCAATAACTCTATGCATTGGTTCCTCTCTAATTTTTATAAATCAATCTAAACGTCAAAGACCTTAATACACATATTTCTTATTGCATGCTCAGCAAATGCATTGTCTCTGTGCAATTGCAATATTTGTTGGGAGGTTTTTGTTGTTTATTAGACGCGTATGTTGCTACGCTGACATGTGACTATTGTCTATTATGTCTAGCTGCTTGGCAGGAGCAGCTGCTTCCAAGGTGCCAACATCATCATGCATGAACTTAACACCTAGTCCCTAAGAAATCTAGGCCCTAGAATTCGACACTTGTAAACCCTTCCATATGACCCACCTCCTATCAATTTCCAATCCACCAACATATCGTTATCGACTCAAGCAAGCCAAGTGGTTTTCGCATCCATCATGCTACACTCTTTGCCACTCAATGTAGCTCTCTCCTGGACGTCGTGACCACATGGTTGTGGGTAGTGACCTCTTAATAACATGGGGGGTAGGGTTCTCTTTCCTAGCCTTTCACAAGTTTTACAACTCAGTCCAATACTTTGCAAGCTCCTTCAACTCCTCCTTCAATTGGAGCTTCTTAGATTACCCACTTCTGTTATAATATTCCCCCATGATTTGATGGATGTTACCAACCATCCACTTGTGTGCTTTATGGTCCTGCCTTTGTTAGGTGCACTCTCCATGATCCAAGGCCGAAATAGCTTCTTGGTACCATCGACGACATTCCCAAGTGTTCTATCCATGGATCTTTCCTACCCAAGTTAGCCTCCATGTCATGTCTTAAGAGACACAAGACTCGATCACAAAGCCAACTTATTAGATCTACCTTGACCAACTATAGTTTCTCATTGGGACTTCCCCTACTTTTAAGTCTCTGGCTAGACTCTGGGTTCTATGCTACTACTGAGGCACTACCTTGGGCTTGGCTAGCTAATGAAGTACCTTAAGGGACCTGGGCCTCAGATTATGGATCCATGGCTGAGTGTTGTTGTAAAATATATAGTATGTGCAATGTTGAGAGAGAACAATATCGGCAATATCTACAAACAATACAAGTTCAGAGAAAGAATGCATATCATGAATAGAATAGAATAGAATAGAATAGAATAGAATTTTTATCGTCCACGGAGACCAACGGAAGATGTATCAAAATCTATAATGAAAGAAATGACTAACTACTATATGCAACGAAGAAAGGACTAACTATAATATCAAATGATCAAGTGCTATTGCCCTATGTTCAGCTAACGTTTTGCTCTTACGGGTTTATAAGGTTCCTTAGTTGTTTCTTAGCTTCTAGGGGCTATAAGGTTCCTTGGTTGCTAAGGAAGTGGATGTGTGTCTACACTGCAAGTTTCAAGGAATGACTTGATCGAACCCGATCCCATCTTAATATGCCATGGACATATGACAGGATGCAATAAGGATCCTCGCTTACCTACCATTCAAGTGCTTGTTGCCTATATTCCAGCCCCCAGTTTAATACTGAACATTCGTACACAGTACTAGTAGGAGTGAGGGCATACGAGGACAAATGCCCTTGAAGCATCATCAAGACGACGTCCATGTACCATAGAATACTATCGGAGTAGCTCACAGTAATGCAAGGTGGTGTGCTGCCAATCCTGAAGATGCTAGTCCTAATCCACTAAGTTCACATGGTCAAGCCACCCAAGCTTTATGGAGCACTGAAATAAATCATGGTGGAGCCAAGTAGGCTGACCCATGTGGCTCAATAGACACTTAAAACGCCAAAACAACGAAAACCAAATTTAGAACAAAAATAGAAGGGGAAAGGTGTGGCGTTTACCTTTAGATGTATGAAGCTGAAGCATCATGGTTGCATCGCTTTTGTAAAGATTGACGCGGCCACAAAATAATAGGGATGTGACCACAGAGATTTTGACGCGGCCACGTCCAGCAGTTGTTGCAATCGCGATGTCATGACCGCAATTGTGCCTCATTGCGACTGCGCGGCATGTCCTGGCGACCACTTTTATCCGACGAGCAGTTGCAAAGATCAATTAAGGCGTGCCCGCCTTTTACGAATAACGTGGCCACTATGAATTCGTAAAGTCCGCGAGTTGGGCATCGTGCGGCCACAATATATTGCGGAGGCATTGCGTGAAGATCACTCGTTTAAAGATTGGTATGCGTTTGTGCCTTTTGGCTGGAAATATAAAATATATTTTTAGTAGTTTTAAATCTTAACCTGAAAAAAAAGAAAAAGAAAAAAAGAACAGTGCATCCATGGCCTCTAAAAGATGTCAGCGTCACTACCCCCTTTTTTTTTCCTTTCTTGTTTTAAGGCCCCCAAAAACAAGAGAAATGTGCACAAGCAGTATAGAAGGGTAATGGCGACAACTTCTCATCGGGATAAAAAACCCCGCCCTTTCGGGTTTTCGAGGAAAACCCTAATGAGAAATGGTCGCCAGTAACCTTGAATGTGTTGCCTGGAGAACCGAAGGAGAATCTCAATTTCATTATATATCTCAAATGGTAGCTACTGTTAAGAATATAGGGTTTTTAGGAGCAAAATAATGAAATATATTAGCATGATTCGTTTTCAAAGTTCTCAGATAGCAATTAAAAGTAAAGCTAATGTTTTTGACAATGTTAAAGTTTCAAATATCCATCTGCATGTTATGTGATTGCAATTCCTCATCAGCTAGGAGACTATTCTAGGCTCTTATGGGAATAATGTTGTTTTCTTGCACACGTTATTGTTTGTATTATAATAGGTTATTTGTTGTTTGTATTATAATAGGATATCGAGAGGGCAATATACGAAAAGAATTGCATTAGATAAGATAAAAAAAAGCATTGCATTGCATAAAACATAAAAGAAAGTTTACAAATAATCAATTTCATATCTAAAACTAACCTAACCCTAACGGCTAACCCTAACAGCGGCAAGGGATTCGAGCTATGGCAGGGGCTATGGCTCACGGTCTCGAGCTATGGCAGAGACGAGCTATGGCAAGGGATGCTTGCATGCAATTTCATGGCGGCAGATTCAGCAAATGAAGTTATGGTAGGGTATGCTTGCAGGAGACGCGAGCTATGGCGGGGATTCTTGCGCAGTTTCATGGCGGCGCCTTCAGCAACGAGCTATGGCGGGGATGCTTGCGGGAGAAAGAAAAACAGGAGGACGCCGTGATTTTCGATAGATGGGGATGGATATGCGAGGCGGGATTGCCGCAATAGAGGGTTTCGGGCAGAGGCGAGATCACGGCGGGGGTTTGTTTTTTCTCATCTAGGTTTCTTGCTGGAACACGTTTTGCTGCATTTGCATCCCCTGCTTCATCGAAGTTTGCCCTGGATTTTTTGGATCGATTCTTACTGCATTTGCATCCCTTGCTTCATCGAAGTTTTGCTGCTTTTACCTCACAAAAATCCTCTGTTTCATTTACAGGTGGGGCAATGCTGGCTTCGGCAGAGACTAATCCCCTTCCATGACGGTTCCAAAGGAAATATTGGTCTGGAAAGAGCAGACTGGCATAAGAGTGAATTTTTGTCCTCTGGATCGGGCTTTTGGCAAAGTAACAGGGATAACTAGTAAAGCAAAGCAGCTAATAAGGAGGTAAAATCAGACATGCCATCAGATGAAGCTATGCCATCGCAATGACAAATTCGGCCCAATCTGCATAGCTAGGGCGCCTATTATTTAGAAGACATTTTGAAGTGTTTTTGCATGTTCAAGGCTGCCAAAAGGTAGGCGCATCTCCTTTGTCTATTGTTTTCTATTCTTTTTCTATAGATGTCCACATCTCCCTTGCATTTTGGCATGCATCAAACGTTAAAAGGATGGTATTGTGTGCACAATAAACGTTAAAAATAAATCTGAAGAGGATACCATCTTAGGTAAAAGATTTGATACACATGAATAATGAAAATAATAATCAAAATAAAAAATAAGAGATTGAAGCATGAGCTAACTCAAACAATTGTTGGACATGAGAAACAATAAATTAAAATTTTTGGATTGGAAAGTGTTGAATGAATGATTAGAGTGTGCTCCGGAGTCGTCCGAAAACGATATCTAGCATACTGAGTACAAACGTCTGAAGAGACTAAGTAATGTGCGCGAAATTTTTTTGGTACCTTTACTTTTATATCTTGTAGGTCTTATATATCTTGTAGCTCTTTTATATATCAAAATTGGGCGGGCGCCCAATTAACTTAATGTCTGCCTCTTTTATATATCAAAATTGGGCAGACGCCCAATTAACTTAATGTCTGCCTCTTTTATATATCAAAATTGGGCGGGCGCCCAATTAACTTAATGTCTGCCTCTTTTATATATCAAAATTGGGCGGGCGCCCAATTAACTCAATGTCTCCTCTTTTATATATCAAAATTGGGCGGGCGCCCAAAGGCACATTTTTTCTTAGACCAGCCATCTAAGCCAATTTGCCTGCCCAATTTGATCTTTGGAACTCATCATGCATGCATTAGGCATATGCAGATTGGGCCGAATTTGTCATTGCGACCACAGAATGGAGGAGGAAGAAAAAATGATCTTGCACCTTTCAAATGAGGTCTTAATATGAGCAAAAACAAGTCCAAAAAGAGTGCATGCATGATGGACACCTGGAATGTAGTAAAAGGTATAGGGCATATTTAGTGGGCCCATAATGCGTCACAAAATAAACCCGCCTTTTCATGAGCATTTCAAATTTCAAATTAAAGTGGCCACGTCGACCTTTCACGTGGTTGTCAAAATTCAAATTCAAATTTCCCCTCTCAAGTCAATATTGCCTCCAGGCATCTCGCCATCTGTCATTGCAACCATCAACTAGGCGCTTGTGGACGGCTCTCAACCAGGGCGCTTGTGGATCTGCTCTCAACTAGGCGCTTTGCCTCCACAGCGTAAGTTTTCGTGTTTTCATTAGCATGTGGCATGCGCTAGTGTTCGCTAGTACCTCCATGTTTTGCTGCCATTTTCTTGCAATTCTAGAGTATTTTTTAAGTAACTCTAATGTATCATTGAGCATTCCGGCTAATGAAAATCTAAGTGCCCATGTTTTAGAAGTTTAATACGTACCGTAGTGACACAATGGTCATGAGGTGATGAGCCCACCGCAGCTTGAAGATGAGGTAAGAGTTTTGTTATTTGAAATCACATAGCGAAGTTGTGGTAGAGTTTGTATTAGACATGTGTAGATATTGTTGTTGTCAGATGGGGTGCTTGGAAATGAACATATTGGCTCAGCACGCGCCCAACTTGGTGGCCCAAAGTTGCGAGGCAAGTTGTTTGGAGGTCCAATTTGGAGCTTGTGCACTAAATCAGGGCGAGCGACCAATATGGAGAGCCCAAATGGACGGACGCCCAATTTGGTAAGGCCCAAATTCCCATTGTCGCCTAATTTAAGGCCCCCAAAAAAAAAAAAAAAAAAAAAAAAAGGGACCTCAAATTGGGCAGCCGCCCAATTTGGATGCACCAAATCCCAATTTGGGCTTATCAAATTGGGCTGAGGCTCAATCTCTCTCTCTCTTTCTCTCTGTTTTTTTTTAAGTTGTTTTGCAGATATGAACACAATGTAAGAGGTGTTTGAAGTCAGGGTCATACACTCTAGAAGAGGATAAATGCCCACAAATAGAGGTATGGCATCACAATACGTTTAGGAAAGGGTTTCGTATCCTTCGCAGATCCGGATGTTACATTATGTGATCTTCTTCTAGGATTGAATACTATGAGTGTGTTCGACACCCAAGGGTTCCATCTGCCGACCAATCTCAACATTCATTTTTGGACTATTTCATTATATATGGACTACTAAAATGACAAAGTTATATGTGCCATCCAAGACTTGAGCTACTGGACTTTTTGACAAGAAGGCAATTTCATCGAAGTTGGCACTATCTATTGTCTATATACTGGCGGTCTCACTGTAAGAACATGAATGTCCATTTGATGAGCCATCCGTGAAGTTCTTGCTGTGATATTTCTCTCTTGCAACTGGACGATTCATTTGTACAGAACAGAAATAGGTATGTGATTTCATATCTTTTACATATTTCAATAACATGTGCACATCTTTGATGATGATGAGAGGTTGACTGGGCACATTGGGCCTCTAGTTTTTTAGTTTGAGAATGACCAATCATGTACCACTAAAACGTCAAGCCATCACCGCGAGAAGCATTGGTCCGTGAAAAGATAAACCTATGCCCAGGTGATGTCTTGTGTCTAACGTGGGAGATGGAAGCCAATGACTGCTAGTGGCTACATAGAGATAGAGACTATCGACTACGCTTGGGAACCGTCAAACAAGAAGAAGATACCCAATACTATCACAATACATGTGCATGCTGCGGAGGCATATGCAGCACTCGCAGGGGATGTCAATTAGTATATGGAAAAGAGTCATTGATGCGAGAGTTTTAAAAATGGTCCATAATTTCAGGTATTGTCCAAAAATAATGAAATTGTGCTTCAGATGGGTCGATGGCGAAGCCGAAAAAAGCAAGACCTCGGAAGATGGCGTAAACCTGCAAGCAAACTCTAAAAAACACCCGTGAATGATTAGAGAAAATCAAACATGTAGCAGAAAAAGAGAGCATCACCCAATAGGGTGGAGAACAGCATCACCCAACAGGTGGAGAACAATTATGTAAAAAGAAATATGCGTCACCCTCGAGGTGGAAATAAACAGCATCACCCGCAGGTGGAGATAGCATCACCCATAGGGTGGAGAAAAGCATCACCCAACGGGTGGATAACAATCATGTGAAAAGAAATATGCGTCACCCTCGAGGTGGAAATAAACAGCATCACTCGCAGGTGGAGAATAGCTGAAAAAAGAAAAACATTATTAAAGAAAACATGATTAAAAATAGATGAAAAATCACCCGTTATACGTTAGGAACTGTAAACAACATATATAGAAATAGAAAACAGCACCGAGAGGTGGAAAAAGAAAAAATAGTATCACCAGCAGGTGGAGATCATCTAGCATCACCCAACGGGCAGAAAAATATAGATAGCATCACCCTTGGGGTGGAAAATAATTTAAGCATCACCCAACTGGTGGTCAAAACTGAACAAAAACATATAAACAATAGACGAACTCAAAATAACATATAAGGGCGGGTAGGGTGGGAAGCAAGGGACAAGGAAAGAGATGCTGCTGTGAGAAGACACCGATAGCGAGCCACAAGAAGGATGAGCACATATATAGCTGCTCGTCCCATCCCAGAATAACGATCCGAGGGCTCGGATCGATGCTATTCTGGGAAGGGACTCGCAAAGGTCACAAAACCGGCCGACTACCAGAGAACTTCCTTACCTACAAGCCCAGCCGACGGGAAACGTCTAAATGTCGGCCGGTTTTGTGTCCTTTGCGAGTCCCTTCCCAGAATAGCTTAGCAATACCTAGAAGGTATATGTTTCTAAAAGTTTCATCTAGTACAAAAACTTGCATCATTCCTTATGCTATTATTTGATGAAGGTATTGGGACAAAAAACCTTGAAAAATACTGCTTCATCCACAACAAGGACATGTTGGAGAGCCATTGATCATACAAGAATATGCATGCGAGGAGGGCACTTCTCTTAAAATTTGTTGAACAATGAATCTATTGTTCCCTTCTCATTACGAGCCAATTTCTAACACATAAATAAGAAATAGAAAGGAAAATGCATCCATAGCTTGGAAGTTGATGACTTAATCCCAAGAAGTAGATTACAAATCTAGTGGCAATAGCTGCATACAGCCAAAGCAGCTATAGACCTTCTAAGATTGCAATTCCCAGCTAGATCTGGCAAGGGGAAGTTTGAGAGCCTATAGTAACGACAAAATGTGAAACCTTGTTATAACCTAATTCCTAGCCACCGAAGAATGACTGCTAAAAACAAAGACTAGTTGCAAAATCTTTAGGTCTCAAAATTGCAACTTGGGAGCCGAAAATAGAAACCAGCCCAAACAGATTAAAAAAAGGAGGCGACCAAGGGCTGCTCTCGAGACCCATCCCATCTCTTTGGGCTATTTTCCCTGGCTTTTCTGATTTTCATGTCCATAGATTCATAAAATTAAAGATTGGATGGTCTGAAGTAGGGCCAAATCAATTTTGATGATGTGGAGGTGAGACATGGATAGATTAGAATTGCAGTTAAGGGGCCAGGTAGGGCTTAGGTGCTAAAAAATGAATCACATCAATTCACATGCATCAACATTTGCCACCCCCAGGAGGTTAAAATTGGGACATTAGAACATTATTAGCCATGGCTACATTGACTTTAATCCACATAATTTAACTGCACTTTACATAAAAATTAAGTTTATCTGCAATGACAACAAAGCTCGATTTACTTCAAACACTCCAAACTTACATTGTTTCAATAAGGGAGTCACATGTCATTTTGTCCCATTTTATATGCAATTTATACTTTGACTATGTTATGGTACATGTGTACAACTTGCGCGCACCCTTCAAAGGAATAAGCATACTATGAGAAGGCCTAATTCGATATGAACAAGGGTAGTGGAGATAAGAGCTCTTCCTTTTGCTCCTGCACATAAACAGGCAAATTGTTATTCGAGCACTGGTTAGATTGTCAATCAGTCAATATAACCACTAGAAATTTTACATCTTTAAATTACTAGAAAACACTAGAGAATTTACGTCTAAATTAAGAAATTTATCTCAAACACAAAAGGGCAACTGACTTTCCTTTTTTTGGGTACTTATTTGGTCGGCCATGAAGCAAGCATTTATGACCACCTCTCCTTTCCCTCATATAATACTCCTATGATTCATGGAGGCAAAATGGACGGAGGAGATTGCTGGAAAAAATGGAGGAAGGAGATGACAGGAGAAATTTTCCTTGAAAATGAAAAGTCTTACCAGCATGTGGAGGAGGTGGAGGCGGCGCCGCCGCGGCTGGCGGAGATGGTGCCTTACTTCCTGGAGGCGGAGGCGGTGATGGCGGCGATGGCGGAGGAGAGGAATCACTAGTATCTCCGGAATTTCTCAGCATAAAACCTTCAATAGCATTCAAAATGGGCGCTAGCGTTGCACCATCATTTGGAACCAATGTCAGATTTAAGCTTCTTACTTCATTGTCTAACGAAGAAGATGTATCAAAATTCATCACATATTCAAACTCTGTTGCCTCCAACAGTTGCACCTTATCAGACAGGCTTATTCCTCCAAACTCTGCCAACAAATCAAATATGCAATAATCTCCCACAGATCTTGTCCTGAAGTCCATGAAATATAGAACGAAGTAACCTGTGGATAGGTTTGATTTTATAGGAATTAGTAATGTTAGCGGGGACAGATCAGTCGGCCCTTGAATTGCCGTTTTAATCACATCTGCTGGTGGATCATTGCCTGATTGTGGTGTTATGCTTCCACTGCTTTGGATGATCGAAGAACTGGCTGGAAGACTTGAATCTACATCCCAAAATCTGTCGTGGGTATCATTTGGAAAGCTGCAACATAACAAGTGATCAGGAAAATATTTAGTTGTTTCTTTGTCCATTTAAGAAATATGACTGTAGCAAAGAAAATGATAAGTTCTTCATGCCTTATACAGGCATTATTTAGCCAGAAGAATAACCTACACTTCAGATGTATATAGAAAGGTTTGATGTGTGAATAATCAGTTCATGCATAGAACAATTATCATGATAATATAGAGAAGGTGTTACCTTAGAGTAGATGATCCACCAAAATTGTAACGGAAAGTATGATAGAAACTTCCAGAAGAGTTATACGAGCCAGCAGGAAGTGGCCTCAACTCTATCGCTGAAATAAATGGAACATCGCTGCTGTCTGGACTGCTTAAACACAGGCTTAAGTTGCTCTTCTGGGGTGTTAAGATCAATTCGTAATAAATAAAAGTGTTATCTTGTTCTTGAGACAAATTCGATGAGACCTTGGCCCAGGCATTTCCATCGATTTCCAGATAAAATGTTGGCCAAATTCCGAGCCCATCATAATTGCCATAATGAAATGAAGCTCTAACAAGCTGTCTACTAGTGCTTGTTACAGGCAAGCTATAACAGTTCTTGGTAGTAAAGTTGGAGAAGAACCTGACATTTTGCAAAAATGCCGTTGAAGATGATAATGTAAGCTTTGCAGTTGATCCAGAAGATATGTAGTCATTATCTGGAGTCCAAGACACTCCCCTGGTATCTGTATAGCTCTTTGAAGCGCCACAATCCAGACTTAAGAAACCTGTTCAAAACAGTTAAATCATTTGCAAGAAAAATCCAAACTCAGGAATCTTAATCAAGATAAAAGGATCCGGGCTCAGAACTTAATTATTTCAAGACAAAGAAAGGGTCATATTTCAGGAAAACTTAATCCTTTTTCCGGACAAACTCAAGAATGACAAACATACATCTAAAGAAAGAAAAATTTGAGGTGAAGAGCAAGATTTACCGGATTGCCCCGAAACTATGACTAAGGGCAAAAAACAGAGGAAATACACGAAAAGTATTCTAAGTAGTGCCATAGATAACTAGAAAAACTCTGCTCCAAAATGGAAATGGAAGGACGATGATTCTTGAAAGCAGGAAAAGGCCAAAAAGAAGGTATTGACATGACGAATGTCAGCCCATCGTCATAACTTGCTTTAGAGTTCCAAACTACATTTTCAAATCAATTGTGTGCCCAGTCAAGGATAAGAAAATGGATTAAACAAATGAAATAAGCAGGCAACTGGATTAGGTAAATGCCAGAAGTGCGAAATAGTGGTGTTAGAGTATGGAAGTAGCTTAAGAAAGCGCACCTGATTCGCCATCGCCCTACGTCTGCATCATCCACAGCCGGAATGCCCTTTTTTCCTCTCTTTTTTATTTGTGCGCTGCATCATTCCTGGTATCTTATTTTATTACAGTATATGCGTATATGGCTCTTTTGTTTGACAAAAATCTAACTTCACATGCATGCTTTGTGTAAACATGTCCCATGTTGCAATATTGAGGACACTCACATGTTTGTTTACATTTTAAGCATTCCAGTTGTCATGTGTCTTGATGCTACCCACAAGTTCAATGCTCGACTATTACAGCAAATTGGCTATAAGTAGTTTGTTAAGTATTAGCAATCTTTAGACTAGTAAAATGCAATATTCCTCACAAAATTTACAAGCAAATCTAATAGGATTTACAGTAAGCATCAACATGACATGTTACCAAGGTAGACACAAACATAATTCATAACTATGCAGGAGATTTATGTTAATGTGGCACCCTTCACCCACACGAGGCAACTTTGGTTCAATATGTCGTGTGGAAACCATAGTGATAGGAAAATTATAGACGCATTACATGATGCTCAACTCCGAAATATAGAAATATTCAAATATAATTGTAGTAATTACAATCCCTTCTCTGGACTAAAAATTTTCGTTTGTTTACATTGGCTCTGGAGATGCAGGCACTTGTCACATCTCAACGGCCTTGATTTATTCTTTACCCTTCGGGTATTAAAAGCCTGCTTTCCATCGTCGCAAACCCTACTGCCTTTTGCGCCTTCGAACTCTTTCGTCTCCGCCATCGCGAAACGCTCAATCTCTTTTGCTGTCGCCATGTCCTCGTCGTCTCGACCTCCCCCCTACATACAACAACTTCTATGGATGCCACTCTCTTTGAAAATATCAGTTTTAGCTCGGATACACCTCTCACTGAACATGATAGCCGTATCGCTGAACTACAAGTCCAATACACATTAATCTAACACCTTCTACTTGTATAACCTTTGCCAATATATTTCTATAGTTTTAAATGCCACTACTAGCATAACCCATGGACGCATATCAACAAGGTCGTTAGATGATCTACACCCTCTTATACTGAGACAAAGTAAGCCAATAGGTTCGTTACATTCTCCCCTTTTAAAATTCAACTCATGTCCGCATGACTTACTTGAGGTACAACAGCTTGAATGCGGTCTAACACTTCTTCTATTACTTTTAAATGCAAAAGACTAAGCTTTAGCCAACTAGGGCATCTCTTATCGCGACTTCGAGCCCCTTTGCTATGTTACGATGCGGGTCTTCTCAATTGCACATTTCTGCCACAATAGCAATAGAACATGGGTATTCCCAATACCCTTCCACATTATACAACAACTTCCTCATTAACCTACATATGGCTTAAGCTCTACTATTTCTGTCCAAATTGGTGTAGTCGCAACTTAATGTACCACATACTCAAAATACAACTAAGTGCATCAACCTTGCCACTAGCATGTATAAAGTTTGGAACTAAACTTATAATGAAATTCGTATAAATTATTACTATACATATCCAAGCTAATGTAGCAAACATCTGCATCATAGAGTTAATCTACTTTTTCCTACTAAGGATAAAATGGCTCACTATAAAATACTAAGCCCACCATGGAAAGAGAGATACTCAGCTCGGACTAGATATGTATTCATATGACACATCTTGGGTGGCCAAATCCAAGAGTGACAAATAAAAGCATAATCACATCCCACATCTGTGTATCTTATGGCTATACAACCCACACAAGTAAATTCAAGGGAACCTAAAAGATTATGAACATAGTTTACTATGACTTCTCACAAAAAGAACCTACTCAACATAGCTAACAACTTCCTAAACCCTTGAGTTTACCTCTTTAAGCACTGTTCATGGGTCCTCACAATCTTAGCACTGACTTTGCTGAAGTAGTACAACTCCCTACACCTAGTCTACTTTAAAGTAACGCGGCAACGTGGTCCACCATTAGACAATCTACCAGTTATAGAAATTTGTAGGAACATACCTTCACAATTATCATGTCCCACTGTTCATGCCTTGGATGTTTATCCGCCTTAACATTTCATCCTATTTTCGGTAATTTTCGGCCAAGCTTAGCTCCTTGATGAACTGCATTCCATTAGCTTTTCTCCCTTACATAGCACAGAATAATAATCAAAACTTAAGAAACTATCAATCCTTTAGATCTATGCTCTTTCTCGTTCCACTTGACTCATCTAGGCTGGTGCATTTGCCAAGCATCAGAACATTATACTTTATAGTAGAATCGGTTGAGTTCTTAACGCTTAGTTCCCACGGCCTGAAGGTGTCGGAACTTTCCGCTCTGATACCAACTAGTCCCATTGATCAGATAATTATATACAAGACCAAGCTCATCTGAGTTTGGCATGCTAACAACTCCTATAACTCAGCAGGTTACTCTGGGTTCTCCTCCTTATAAATCATCGAGCATGCATCAGATCCCCACCTCAGTTTCTCGGATTGATTCTACTTCCTATCGACTGGGTCTGCCTTCCTTGCTTCTATTTCCTCATCGCCTTCCCATCTGCAAGCTCCTTTTGATTTCTGCTACTGTTCTACAATTCGACCAGCCTCTTCTTCTCTAGAGAATAGGTAGAGGAGAACAATAAACAAGATCCTTCACCAAACCAAGACACCCTCTTCTTTGTTCACATCCAATATATATATACAATGAGTAAATCTCAATGCATATGCATGCTAGACAAGTGTTGTGCGTGCAATCACATGCATGCATGCGCATGTGCATGTACATGCATGCAATTTAATGCATGCTTATCATATTTTACAAGTCCAATACACATTAATCTAACACCTTCTGCTTATATAACCTTTGCCAATATATTTCTATAGTTTTAAATGCCACTACTAGCATAACCCATGGACGCATATCAACAAGGTCGTTAGATGATCTACACCCTCTTATACTGAGACAAAGTAAGCCACTAGGTTCGTTACATTAGTGCAGTCTATTAACCTACACACCTTGAGGAACTTGGCTGCTCCATAAGGTTCTTCTCATAAGCCTGGAGGTTCCATTTTTTTGCTTCACTCCATGCAGCATCTTGTTATTTTGTATCGCAAGTTAGCTTGCCATTTTGGCATAGATTTGAAGCAGATTCTAGATTGGGGATGTGTATTTCACATACCCATCTCCGTCTGCCCTGTAAGGAAATGTGAACAGCTCTATTAGCATGGATTGATGGAAGATACACAAAAATCTTACCAGTGGTATGAGAAATAGGTTAAACTTAGAATTGAGAGCAACATAAACCAACTGTCCATTCAATGAAGCTTACATTTGATGATTTCACATATATTAATAAGTGCAATCCAACAGAGGCAAACTCAAAAAATAAAAATAAAAAAATGCAGAAGAGCAGATGCATATTCCACCTTGAACCAAATAACAGATCTGCAGGCATTGAAAAGGCATGGCAAATGCTCATTTGGCTAATATGAAGATGCCACAGCATCCGGAAAAGAGCAGGACTAGCTCTCGGCTACTCCACTGTTGCCGTGTTAAGAATATAATAGAATAGAATTTTATCGTTCACGCAGACTAATTGGCCAATGTGACCCAAACAAAAAGAGAGCAGCAAGCATATTACTTTCAGGATTAAAAAACCCCGCCCCGAAGGGTTTTCGAGGGAAAGACCTTAGCAGTAATAAGTATGCTGGTACACTGTACAACTGTATAGGACAATTCAATACTGTCCCGGAGGACATAACTGAGTCCGTGTATCTATAACCTCCTAGAGGTATGACCCCAACAAGCCCACGGACGCCGTATTCAGTAACTCATGCAGCGGCTGGCCAGGCACTACTAACTGACCATACCACGCTCGGATATGGGCAAATGCTGGGCAGATCTGGAGGGCATGACATTCATCTTCAATGGCGCCTTGGTGGCAACACTGACAAAGCCTCTCCTCCTGTGCTTCCGAGTACAATGTTCTGTCTCAATGTGGAGACGATGTGCATCCATGCGAATAGAAGCTATAAGTCTGCGCTTCTTCATGGGCAAATGGGTGTACAAGTACTGGTGTGGGCCTCTCGTGAGCCTAGGATTGACTTGATGTTGATAGTGTGTTATCTTAACGTGCGTCAGGGCATCTGCATCCCAGAGTTGCGAAGGAAAATAGCATCTAGGTACAACTTTAGTGCATTGTAATCCTTCTTTGTCCGTACCTGTACGCATCTGTTTGCCTGTACATCCCAATATGAGAACCACTGAGCTTGCTTATCCTTCCAGCAGGCTTTGAGGCGTTGGGGACCCATTGCTGTGGCCAAAGCAAGGTTGGGCAAATGTGTATCACCCATAGCGACCACCTTCTAGAAGTAAATAATACGGCATTCCAATACAGCTCTTTGAAGGGGTAGAAAACTTGACTCCTGAAGCAGGATCTGGTATGGAACTGTGGACTTTACTCCAAGGGCTCGTGCCAAGAAGGCTTTCTGCACCTGCTTGAGATCATTCCAAGTGGTGAGGGATATCACCGGACCCCACATTTCTGCCCCATATAGGAGGATTGGCTCGACCAAGGCCCTAAATAGGTGTGACTGGTGGCCCGTAGTGGGTTCAAGTTCCGTTCAGACCCTTAAATGTGACAGCCCCAGGAATACAACTCTGCCTTGTGGCTATTGTTCTGCATGGCATATAGTGTTCCAACCCCCCGTGACCCGCAACCTGATGGCAGCATCCCAGTGGGTGGTAGTAGAGAACTCGATCCCCAAATACTTGTAGGTCGGAGCCACCTCTACATCTTGTCCCTGGTAAGTTAATGAGGGAAGCCTTGGCTGATGGGAGCACCCTAGTTTTGGTCAAGTTAACTCGCATGCCATTGAATCGGCAAAAAGTATCAAGAGCATCCAGGTGATGTTGCATGTCCTCTGGAGTATAGGCCAGGAGGTCGACATCGTCAGCATTAGAGTTGCCAGATTGTGTGATGCATGAGATGGGCGCCCGCCCCTCCATGCTCAAAAAGCCAGTCTTCTAGCTGATCAATGTATAGACCAAAGAGTGTGGGGGAGAGGGGGCAACCCTGACATACTACAATACTACTGATTACCAGTTGTCCTGATAATGTGATACGGCCTGAGCATGCCTGATATAGCCTGTGTATTGCGTTCTGTAAGTCGAGGGGGGTCCCTAGCTGCCGCAATCTATCCCATAACATGTCCCGGGGCACTGTGTCAAAAGCTTTTGCGAAATCCACGAAACAATAGTACAGGTTTTGCCGGCGATTCCTGCTACCCTCAATCAGTGTGCTTAGAGTGAAGATATGATCAATGGTGGAATGCCTGAGCCGGAAGCCTGCTTGTGTGAGAGCTCGCACATCTGCCTCTTCTGCCCATATCGTCAGCCGCTGCTCAGGGATGCCAGCCAACAGTTTTACAAAGAGAGAGCTGTCCATAATAGCGCGATAGTTGGCTGGGCATTGAGGGTCCCCTGCCTTGTATATGGGCACAACTCTACTAGTGGTCCACTGCGGAGGGAAGCCTTCTTGCAATGCTTTATTGAATAGTGCCATGAGGACAGGCACCAGTGGGCCCACTTCAGAAGTTCCGCCTGCATGCCATCTAAATCTGCTGCCTTTCCATTAGCTAGGCGTTGCAGGCCCATGATGACATTCCCCTCTGTGATGACCAGAGCCAGGCCCATCTGTGGAGGTGCTAGTGCCCGGCCCCCGAGCGGATCATAGAGCTGTTGCAAGTACTATACCCATTGTTCCGTGGTGATGTTCCCTGTCGGCTGTACAGCCTTGCTCAATACCTTTCTCCAGAATGTCCTGGAATGCCGATCCAGGAGATCGAACATCTGTTGCTGGTGCTCTGCGAGGTATCTGGCTTTCTTGTTCTTGAACAAGGAGCGGTATTGATTGATGGCCTGTGGGCGGGAGGTGGGATTAGTGACTTGCTGGAGTTCGCGTTTGATCTTCCGACACTCATCATCGAACCATCTATTGCAGGGGAAGGTGGTAACGCCCGAGGTCCTCTGTGAGTGGCCTCTCCCAAAGCATCTTTTAGCAGCTGTCAGAAGCAGATGAGTCAACTGAACAGATTGCTGCTGAAGTGTGGGGAGTTGCAGTAGTCCCCCCAGATCATGCTCAAACATCTGGGCATATATCCCTGCACGGTCGTAATCCAGGCACAGCCGGGGCACCTGCGATGTTGAGGCAATGGATACACGGGGAGCCTGTCAATGTATATGCACGAACAGGGGCTGGTGGCCTGAGTCCATTTCCTCGTCCCGAGTGTTTGTTCCAATAGAAAAATGGGTAACCAGGTGCAGATCCTGTTCCTCTACCAACACGTAATCCACCAAACTAGAGCTGGCCCCTTGGTTCTTCTCATGTCTACAAGTACGGCGGCGGGAAGACGGCCATTGCGCTAGCCCATTACAAATAACCAGGTCAAAGATACTACCCAGCAACAACAACTACCTGCCATAGCGTGAAATATGGTTGTCATCTGATATCCTTGATCAAGCCACCTCTGCGGGGTTCAACTGCAAGACATCCTCTGTCAGGGGCTCAAATTTTGGGACCTGCTCGGCTCCTGTGTGTGCATTAAAGTCTCTAAACAGCATGATCTTGCCCAACTGTTTGTGCTGATGTATGTCATCACATAGATCGACATAGGGCTCCAATCTATCCACACCCAAATGAGTGTTATAAAAGTTACTCTCAGCATGTCAAAAGTAGCATGCTGCTATGAAGAGGGTGCTGCTACTGTCATGCTGCAGACGCACCCACAAGTAGCGATTGTACTTGTCTGTTTTGTGCAGCGAGACTGACTGCACCAAGGTTGCACGGTAGTAGCAGGAAACCTTCCCATGCCCTCGCTTGCCTGTGCACTCGTTGAACACCGAGAAATGTAGATAGCCTGGGAGGTCCGGTAGTCTGCGCCTGCATGTTCCCATGTTTCCATGAGGAAAATGAGATCCATATCTGGTGCAATAGAGTTGAGATCTTCCCTTTCCGCCAAGGAAAGCCCCGACAGTTTCAAGATACCATACGGAGGCACAATTCCTATTTGTTGGCATTTGATGTAGATGCACGGTGATCTGTTCCGGCTGAGGGGGGAGCAGTGTGTGGCGCCTGAAAAGCAGTTGCGGGAATAGTTGGAGCAGCGGGAGCAGGAGGCGCAGTAGTGGTATCGGGTGAGCTTGTGGCAAATGCCGTGGTGGCAGTAGCCCTGGCAGTAGTAGGAGTGGCAACAGAAGGGGAAGCTCCTATAGTGGTAACAAAGGGGCCTTTGGGTGCTATAGCAGCTTGATATATTGCATCGGTAACCTCAGCAGGTGCCGGCCTAAAAATGCGAAGCTTACCTCTGACCAATCCTGCAACGCCCCCGCGACAGCAGACGTCCCTGACTTGAGCCAGCTCTCGCCGGCGGAACTCCTGTTGCGTCGGAGTAAGATCCTGGTCAACATACAAGGTAGTCCCCTTCAATTGCCTATTCTGACGCAAAATTGCCTCACGTCCTCGCATGTCTGCAACTATGAAGGTGACAACGCGTGGGCGATCTGTGCGTTGAGCCCCAAGGTGGCTTGCTCGGACAATGTGGACTGTGATCTGAAATGCAATGCGAGATAGGATCTGATCCTGGATGTATTTAGTAAGATCCTCTCCTGCTTCCTCTGAGAGTCCACGCACCACCATATTATGACGTCGCTGGCCCTGCTCTTGCTGCTCACTGAGTCGTGGGGCAATATTGGTTGTCCCAACAGGTGATGATTGTTGTCTGGAGTGTGTGGGCTGCTCACAGCAAGGGGGGTGTGGTGTTCGAGATGGAGCAGATGTTGTCTGCCTCCCTGGTTGGCGACTTGCGGGTTGTTGGGCATGTGCCCCATGTTGCGGCCTCTGCTGCCTGGAGTCGAGAGCCTAGCTCCTGTTGAAATTTCTGCCGCCTGGTCAACTCATTCCTGCATTGCCTCAATTGTTCATGGACCTCGGCATGGAGGCCCCTTCCTTGCTGGGCAATTGTTGCCCAGAGCTCTTGTATCACCTGATCTTGTGTCTTAGCCCTACTCTGTAGGGTTCTTAGCTCTGCCTGGCTGGCTTCGAAGGCAGCTCGGACGTTCCGCGTTATGGTGGCAGAGCCCTTAGCTTCTGACTTGAGGCGGAAGATAGTTTCCACTGTATCCTGCTCAGTACACTGCCTATCTTGTGATGTGGTCTCTATGGTGGTGAGGAGGGAGTACACGCAAGCTCGCAGATCAGCAAGACCCTGTTTCTCCTGTTGCCTCTCAAAATGTGCGAAGCCCGCCTTCTAACTGCTGCATGCGGGTCTCCATCTCTGCAATCCATTGGCTCTCCGCTGCCAATTGTCTTTTGAGCACGTGTTCTGGACAGGCCTTGGGAAAGGATAATATAAGAGAAAATGCAACAAGTTGTAATTTGAAAGGAAGTAGTCATTGTGAACGTCTTTAAAGTCATCATAGCTTCAAACAAAGAAACAAGTAGCCCACGATGAAAAAAACCAATGCCATGTAATCAGGTAATATATGTAGCACAATAACAGGGGGAAAACAAGAAAAAACATAGGAGATTATGAGTAAGTTTGCTTTCATGTGAAATATTAAAACTATTAGAAGGATAAAAAAAAAGGTGTCTAAGCAACTACAACTACAAGATTACTAATAAAAAATCACACAATTAAAATACATGCTTATCAATGTGTTGCCAACAACAAGATTTCTTTCCAATCCCACTCTTGAAAGTTCGTGGTATATTTTTCTGCCCTTTTCTAGCAATCCAATGCTGCCGCATGCATTGAGGCCACAAATAAATGATTCCTAGCATTTACATTTTCTCAAAACACTTTAGTGTTCTCAAGGGAGGCTATGTTCCATATAACCTGAAATTAGTATCTTCCACGACACGACATTTGGAAGTGCCAACCTATCAAAAACATCTAAAACTCGCTTTTGTAATCCCCATGAAAGAACATTGAAAACCACTCAAGCTGCTATCTATCAGAAAAGATTCTTATATGGAAAAGTAATGTACCATTTCAAGGCCTACGTAGCACAAAGGATATCCTGCATAAATATATAGTATAGATGTTAGAAATAGGTTATTGGTATACCTTATTCGGAAAAATCATTGTGATGTAGGTAGTGGTTACAGAAATGGGGGTAGAGCATGATGAAAACAGAGCAATCATTATGCATATAAAGAATATATTATCAGAAAATATCTGCCTGAGAAATGAAAAGCAAGTTGCAGACTGACAGTATCCATCTACATAAGAATAACAACCGACCTTTGATGTCCAGTAGCCATGGCTAAAAGAATAGATTAGGAAGGAACCGCATCTCTGGAGCTTTATGAAAGGCATTCAGATGTTTTTTGCATGATACAAAAGTGCTGCGTCATCCAAAGGTTTTGACAATATACCAGAGGAGTTGAAAGTGCTGATGAATAATGCGGAAAGACTGTCGACTAGAAGCAACAACAACTGAATCTGTACAGAACAAGGAGGCACATATATGACCATGATGTATTCGAGCTCTACAAGTTGAGTATAAAGGAAGACATTAATAAAAACCTTTCCTTTTCTAACAATCTCCTCTCCTATAGCAACCTGTAGCAGTGATCCCAACAGGCGAAGGGCATCTTGTAGTCCAAATCCTTGCTCCTCCATCCATCTGGTAGGAGCTCCATTCTTATGCTAGATTTCTTGAAGAAACAAGAGAAATTTTGTCAATTTTATTAGGCCTTGCATGAGAGGAATGAGTGGCTTATTGGGTTCCCTTCTACATTCTGCAAAGCTGAAGTCCTGAATTTCTCCAACAACCCCTTATCAATGAGCAACAAACGTAAAAATCACTTAATTGACATTCAGCCTTGAAGTCCAATCCTATTGCGCCACATGGCTACGTTCTTTCATGGCATGTCTCAAAGATCTCTGCGATGTTCATATGCCGTTCTATTCCGCAATTTACCTCACGTTCCTCTCTTTTACTTGCATTCCGACACCTTTACCTCACATTCTGCTGTTTTTACCTCACATTCCACTCTGTTTACTTGCATTCCGAATTCTTGGAACTGCACTGAATGTCAATTTAGTGGTCTCCACGTTACAGGAGTGGCTCTTTACATGCCATTCCTGTATACAAGAAGACAAGAACAAAGACCTTGAGGTCACTGATAAGGCCCAAATTGTACGACATCTTTTCCTCTGCCTCAATTGCCTTTGATTCAAACGGTCTAAATTTTGCATCTGATTCAGCATCAGCCTAATGACCAAACGAGCTATATCCAATGTAGTAGAGGCCAATATAGTTTTTATCCGATCCCAAACATATTGTGGCTTCTGCTGTGATGTCAATTTGTAGGGCATAGTCTAGAAAAATTGGGATGAAATTGATCTACAGTCAAATATAGAGGTCTTAACACGATTGCAAATTAAACGGGAGTGTTGCATCACTCCGTTTCAAAGATTCCCTTAAAAAAAACACCAGGATTTAAAAAATGATCATTTTCAAAAGAAGTTGGGGATTTCAGGTGGAACAAAATATTTTATCATGCAATTTAGGCTCTTTTGAAGTGATGATCTTGCATTTGTAGAAAAGAGCACTTGAAAATGAATATTACTAGGAATTCGAAGACATCCAAAAAACGTAAAAATAAGATTTTTTTTTTTTTATTAATTTCTTTCAGCACATCAAATATGGCATTATTTTCTAGCCAATAGTAAATAATTTAGCAAAAGATAAGTCAGAGGTCTAAATCAAAGTCCTCAGTATGTTGTTTGCTCGTCCCAGCTTTGTCCTTCTCTGCAGTTTGCTCCTTTGTCACGGTTTCATCTTTATTGGTGTCTACAGTCTCTTCAGGAATAGTAGCTAGAGCTACTTCTTTGAGCTCTGCAAAGGTAGCTTCATCTTCCAGAGAGCTTGTAAAAGGAGGCTGTATCTCAGAGGATGTCATCTTGGCAAAATCTGATGATGATTTGGCTCCTAACTCTTGATTTTCATCTGGTAGAGTTGGTAGAGCAGGCAACCTCATCTTGATAAAGTCTACAGCCTCTTTATCAATGTCAACAGCAACACAATTACGGCCCTTTTTAAGTGCACATGCTATTGTTGTACCAAAGCCAGAGAAAGCATCAAGAACCCAATCTCCTGGATGTGAGAACATATCCAGAATATGGTTGATTAGCTTCTGTGGCTTCTGGTGATGATTGACAATTCTGCCTTGTGCACTTAGGTCCTGGAGCTTCTGTAATACTGCTGGGAACTCTAGGACATTAGAAAAATTTTGGCAGGCTGCTGTGTTGAAATGCTCCATGGTACGCTTCCCGTCGAAACTCCAGTAAGCTACATGGAGATACTCAACCTTGCTCAGCAGCCTCGGTCCTCCACCATGGTAGTTAATATTAGTTTTGTACCTGCAAGATCGTATTCCAGAATAGTAAGTACGTATTCCAGAATAGAACATGACGGGTTACAATTGCAACCATGATTCAAAACTTGAAAGAAAGAACGCTTCAACTGCACTCGAGATTTGAAGATTCACCAGACCATATTTTCATAACCGGCTTGCACAGGAGAACCGGAGTGGTTCTTGAAAGTAGCTTCTACAAGTCCGGATTGCATGCTGGAGTGGAACACAACAAGACGCCAGTGTTTTGCTGTGGCAACCTGGTTAATTCCGTCGACGAAAGCATTAAATTCTGAGTTCTTGAAAGGCTGATCGTCGTAGCGGCTATCCTTCAGCTTAAACCCATATGGCAAGTTTGCTATGACCAAAGTAAAATCTTGTGGCTTTATACTTCCAGGCAACTTAGTGCAGTCCCCATGAACGATAGAATAAAAGTTATTTTGATCAAACATGGAAAACCTCTCGTAGTCGGACGGCTCAACATCTACAATACGCCTATCCGCTAGCGTCATCTCCTCTCTAACTGTTCTTACCAGGTGCATAAAACCTTCTGGTAGGTCCTTGTTCTTCTTCTTGCTCTGTTAGTAAATGAAGTCACGCCGGCAGCACAAAGGAAAAACATTAAAGACAGGAAAACGACGTACCCAGCCCTCAAAATTTGGAGCGTATTGAATAATACGCTCGTCGGATGTAGCAATGGGATAGAGCTCTTTACACCTGTCCCAGCTGTCCACGTTCAACTGCTCCATTAAACATGTTTGGCACGTAATAACCTTTTTTTTTTGTTGGAAGTCAACAACAATGAAACTAAGTGAGTACTGTATTCCGAAAAACGAAAACACCAAGAAGAAAAAGCCAATGTGTATTCCAGAATACATTTTGGACTACCCACAGAAGCCGAAGTGTATTCCGGAATACACCTTGGCTTCCCGCAAAACCAAAAGTGTATTTCGGAATACACTCAGCCCACATGCTGAGCTAAAGTATATTCTGGAATACACTTCGTGCTACGGAAGGAAAATTTAAACGTGTTCTGTCGTTCTTACTTGTGCAGCTCCTTGGACATCTCTTCAAGCGTAAATTCTTTATCTACGACCTTCTGCAGTAGCCTTTCGAGTATGTCCATGTCTGTAAAGCCCTGCATTTCTCTCCAGACAGTTATCGTCATTTCCTTCTTTGGGACGTCAGAACCTTTCTTCTTTTCTAAGACCTTTCCTTTACTTTTTAATTCACCACGCTCGAACATGGTAAAAATTTCGTTTTGTAGGTCCCATATCTGCACAGTAATAAACGAGGTCAATGGGAGGGCAGCAAGATTATTCCAGAATAAAAAAGAAACTTACCCTGCCGTCTCTAAAGGCTAGTTGAAACCAGTTGTCATGCGGTATGAGAGACTGCCATTTATTAGCCTCGTCGTACTTGAGGCAGCACTCCACAGCGCACGCTTCCTTCAGTTCTAAAGAGTATGCTGGTTTCTTTAAATCTTCTCCATATTTTTTTTAAAATATCATATACTCCCTGTGCATAAACCGGATCTTGTCGACGAAGCTCATATTTAGTTTGTATTCGTTGTCAGCGTTGTGGGTGTTGGCAACGATTTTTGCTTCTTCGTCGGCAAGACCACAGTAAATGGCACACAGGACGGAGAGGTACCTGGGGTTCTTCTTTTTTTTGTACAGCTGCCTTCTTGCCTTGAAGCTATGATTTCCTCCCAAGACGTAGTGAGTGTATATGTCTGCATTTTCTCTGTCATAGTCTTGGGGGGTTTTACATTGCTCCCTGTCAACAAAGACAACTATTGGGGCCACATGAGCATTTGGATTGCTCCTAATTCTGTCCTTCAGGTTCCTTAAGTGGTCGGCATAAATTTTTTGAACCTGAAGCGGCCTTTCACCAGCTTCATTCTTCGGGGGCAGCTTCACGCAAGTCACTGGAAGATAGATCATCCCTTGTACAAATTTCTCTTTGTTTATTATCTCCATTCTTTCGGAGGTCTTATCAACCTTCTTTTCTTTTATTGCTACCCCAGGAGCTTTTCCTTTTCCCTTTTGTTTTTTTGAGCTTTCCTCGGAGATTTCTGCAATTTCCAGCTGCTGTACTTTCCGCTTCTTTGGTTCCTTAGCAGCTATGGTGTCTCTTGGCCTGCTAAGTTTCCTTGGCTGCTCTGATGGGTTTTCCACTTCTTCTTCTTCGGAATCTCCATCTTTCCCTCCCAGAAGTACTAGCAGAAGGTGATGATTGTGATCTTCCTCCATCTGATTGCTCGGACTCACTGACAGGAAAGTCCTCGCTCGTATTAGAACAAACCTGTCTAAATATTGTAGCCAGGCTTCGTTTGGTCCGGTAGTGTGAAATGAATTTGTACAGTGGCTGTGGTTGCACACTGACAATTCTGAAGCTTGCGATGTCTACGACAATGAATCCCTGGGAGGTCTTGAAGGATAGCTTCCCCGCCTGACCTCCTTGTCCGGCAACCTCGGAGACCTCTTTTATTGTCCCCAGGTTAAGAAACTCGGAGTCCGCGTACCGTTTGTTCCCAGCACTCTTGCAGACATGTAGAAACATCAGTGTGCTGTATTTTCCGCCTGCACCCCTGGTTACGAACCATTGCGTTTGAAAGTTTTCATAAATCGCAGGCTCGTCCGTGTCAGTGGTCTGCTTCATTGGGTGTGGCCGCCTGAGCTTAAGAGTTTTTTTTGGTGCCCTCTTGCTTCCTTCTTGTCTGCCACTGAAATGTTTAAAACAACAATGTTAAGACATTAAATGGGACGAAAACTATATTCCAGAATAAGATTTCCTAATCTTCTGCCCTAAAGCCCAGCAAAAGGCAGGAAAACAAGCAAAAATATTGTCCCTCTAACTCGATTTTTCATGCTTTAATTGGACTAAAATGTGGTATGTTTAACCTAAAAAGTGGTCTGTTTTAGCTAAAAAGTGGTATGTTTAGGCTAAAAAAACAAGTGTTTTCAATGAGACAGGCAAAATGTATTCCAAAATACACTTTGCCCTTCAAGCGAAGTGCAAAGTGTATTCTTTGCACTTCGCCTGAAGGGCAAAGTGTATTCTGGAATACACTTTGGCCTACAAAAGTAAATCAGGAAACACACAAAAGACGTACTATGTACTTTACATGCTTACCTGTCCATTATTTTCGCTATGTAAATCGGAATACAGCAAATCAATATAGGTCGGAAGACGCTCGGGCTGACGACTAAAACTTTGAAAGCGGAATACGCAACTGAGGCGCTCAAATTTCCTTTTTAAAGGTAGGCCACTGTCAGTTGTGTTTTTCTATGTGATGCGGAATACGTCTTGTCCAAACACTCTGGACAAGTGTATTCTGGAATAGCATCCATTCACACACATAGCAAATGCTGCACACAAAATAGTATTCCGGAATAGCATTTGTATTCTCGAATATCATTAGTCCATGTTTGGGGTCTGGGTTCGGGAACTCCTGCAAGACAGCCCTCTGTGAGGACCCTTGGATCTAACAGGAGAATCCTGGGGACTATGTCACGCGGGATTTGCAAGAAAAGAACAAGAAGAAGAAAACGGAACAGAAAAGAACAATGAGAGGAAAATGATATGCTTCCTTGATATCAATGATGAACATACATGAGCTCTCGCAATTGAGAGAAGACTGAAAAGAGACAAGACTCAAAACTCATCTAGCCATCATATGCTAGCTCTACTCATATATATAGTACAATGGCCTCTGGCCCAATATAGACACTCGGACTGATCTCGGTGCCGACTCCTGGAAGGAGGCCTGATTTGCAGGAATGTTGGCGGTGCCTCTTGAAATGCCTAGAATCACGCTGACGCTGACACGGGCGGTGACGGGTCATCACTTGTCTGAGCGGCACCTCTTGTTGACGGACGCAGGCTTTGACTGCGTGGTCTGCTGCTTGGTCTTCTGCTGAGCCTTTGATGGCTGACCCATGCCTGTCTGTGGATCCTTGAGCTTGACCTGGTCCGTCGTATGCATGAATAGTCCTGAACCAGGAGGCACAAGACTAACAGTCCAACCGACTTGTGAGTTACTAACAAGTCCACAATTTTTTGCAGTTGTTTAACATGGTTAACCGCTTCGTGAACAAACTTCCACCACCATTTGTTTGCCCAAGTACCTCTACTTCAGATGGAACACAAGACGGAGATGCTTCTTCAACTTCTACCTCGACAAAGTCTTTCTTGCTTCTTGAAGACACTCCGAGTCCAGTAACTAGTAGACTGCCACCACCTTTCCAACCCTCTCCAAGTCCAGTAGGAAACCGGCTGCCACCTCCTTTCACAGCCTCACCTGTTGCACGTAGAAATCTTCCACCACCATTTGTACCATCCCCCGACACTACAAAGGCTCGAACAGCAAATTTTTCGAAACAGACTACCTCAGCCATTTGTAGTTTCTCCTTTTCGCTTACACAAACAAGGAGTACAGCACGTTCCGAAGTCTGCGAGATTCTCCATCGCTTCTCCCACCACGATTTCACTACAAATGAAGACGACCTTGCAGCATCTACTCCTCTTCACACAACCGTGGTGACACATGGGTTTGCAGGATTTCAGTCGGCTCTAAGAGACATGTTTGAACGAACTCCTTGTGAAGAAGCTGCAACATTCGCTGGCACATCATATGGTGGCCCATCTCCTTCATTCAACACTGTACCTCTGCCTTATCCGGGTACAACTTCACGTGGTTTGTTCTCCTCTACAAGCACACCACTAAGGGTAGAGGAGGTCACCCCCAGAGTAGAACTCTCTTCAGAAGATGAAGACACAAACGAGATGCAACGAGATTACACATTCTCTAGCCAGTCCACCAAGAAATTCACGGTGGATTATGGTTTGAGAGCATGCTCCTCTGTAAGAAGAAGAAACCTTATGGACGAGCATAAAATGAGAAGACTTTTAAGAAGTAAATGCTGCTCATTGGGTTGCATCAACAAATTTAACATGTCTAAATTACGAGCAATTAGAGACAACTACACTTCAATGACATTGGCTGACCAGAATGCCTACTTGGCCTATCATGTAAGATCAGACCGCAACACCTTCGTGCACTACATTAACCGTAAAGAAGTTTGCCAGAAATGCTTTATGGTTGTCCACCGTTTAGGGTCCACCAGAATGTCTAGAATACACAAGAGACTGGACAAAAATCCAGCAATTGATGATCATTGTGGACACCAAGAAGAGTTGTAACCATGCATGCCCTTGCTGCTGTGTCATGGATGGAGAAATATTTTAGAGAAACATGTGAGAAGCTGCCTAATAACAACATGTATCATTTAACTGATAACATCACCAAAAAAGATGTTTTTAATGAGTACAAAGAGACTTGCACTCAGCTTCAGCACATCTCTTACTCACACTTCACCAGACTGTGGAAAAGTGAATTCGGTCTTGTGAAAATTCCCAGGAGACATAGAATGTCTGTTTGCTCAAGGTGTGCAGAATTAAAGAGTCAACGAGAAACTGCAAAGACAGAGGTCGAAAGAAGTAAGCTCATGCTCTCCAATCTCTCACTTATTTTAAAGAAAATGCTTTGACCTGATTTCTTTTACAGATATTGTGCAACAGAACCTTGCCAGACATCGTGAACAACAAGCAGCAGAGAGAAGAAAGCTTGCTAAGCACAGAAAAAAAGCCCTTGAACGTCCACTGCAATATATGTCTGTTGTGATTGATGGAATGGATAAAAAAAAAACTACTCTACCCCATTTCTTGAACATTCCTAAAGATGTGCCAGAGGAATGTTTTGTTAAGGTCCACCTTGTAGGAGCTATGGTCTTCAAAGAAAGTCTAAAGTGCAAAGTATTTTTGACGTATCCAAACTTGCATGGTGACCCGAACCTCACAATTACAATTCTTAACAAGGTCCTGTGCGAGCAAGAGCAGTTACCACCAGTGCTTTACCTGCAACTTGACAATACTACCAGTGCTTTGCTTATTGTGCCATGTTAGTGGAGCTAGGGATCTTTAGAAAAGGGAAGCTCGGTTTCTTACTTGTAGGCCACACTCATGATCAGATTGACCAAATGTTCAGCAGATTTTCTGTGCGCCTTAGAGGGAAGAAGGCTTTTTCTCTTCCTACTTTAGTTCGAATTATTGAAGATTCTTACATTCCCACTCCAGTGATCGATCTTCTTAAAGAGACTGCTGATTTCAGAGAGTTTGTTTTCTCTCAACGTTCAGACAGAGAACAAGCTGTGAACAAGTTGAATGATCTCATCTTCCAACATCACATCAAGTTCTACTTGAGGGATGGCCAAAGCTTCTTACAGGGGAAGAAGTATACCACAACTAAGGACTGGAGTCCACCAGAGGGATTACGCTTCCTTAAATATATTCCAGACACTTCCTTCATAGAACGTGCTGAGCAACTTCCTCTCAAAAATCCTAAGGAGTCCAAGCAGAAGAAAAGTACCCCAGTGTCATCCTTAAAAGCCATTGAAAATGGAATTTTCTCAGAAGAAGATCGGATGTGGTGGAGTAATTTCTTTCTCAAACAGAAAATTGTTGTACAAAACATAGCTCTAAGACAGTTGCAAGAACCATTTCAATGGCCTAACACCTTCCATCAACCCCAGCACCAAGCAGGTCCAAGCAATGCTACATTAGCACCTGCAGTAGAAGAAGACGAGGATCGAGTCATGTACCTCGGACCAAGACGCAGGAATGAGCCTCAAGTTAATATCACAGAAATTACCAAAGGTATGCTAATTGCTCTTCCAACTGAGGAGGATGACAAAGGTCGACCTTTCTGGATAGCAAAAGTGCTTGACACAGTCAAGGAGGAAGGCTTAGTCACTAAACTCAAGATCCATTGGCTTGCAACACGCTCAGAAAATGCTTTTGAAGGTAGATATGAGTTAGAAATGAGAAGCCAAGGAAAAGGGAGAAAGTCCAAGAAGGTGGGTTGTAGGGATGAGCCGAACCTTAATGACGTGACTATATTGTACTATGATTTTAAATTGAAATCTGACGATCGTCTATGCCAGAGGACTATCAATTTGCTTAAAAAAGCTTGTAATTACGAAGAAGAGGATGAAGAAGGTGGTGGCAATGCTTCACCATCTGTTGATAGTGATGAGGAAGATAACTCAAGCACTTCCTCGAGTGACAGTGAAAGAAGTGAAGGTGATGAGGATGGCATAAATGAATATGATGACGTCCTGGATCCCTCTCTCATCACTCCTCAGTCATGAGTCTGATAGCTGGAGGAAGTCCTTGGAGAAACCAGACCAAGATCCGCTCTACGTGTAGGGGTACTCCCTTGAGTTTCTTCGAAAGCGAGAATGTGAAGAGCGGTCCGCAAAATCCGAGGCGGAACTTCAGTGTGGGCTCTTGTTGAAGGTCATTGAGTTGCTTGAGATGAAGTTGATCATCATCCGTGGTCCCATAGTGAGAAAGAAAAGCAGTTTTCATTTCGGACCAATCTTGTTTCCAGTGACTTTTGTTGGACATGAGCCATTGATGAGGGGAGCCACGCAATGTGGTGGAAAAGATGTGGAATTTCAGTTGAGGTTGCGCGATGACCATTCGGGACCAGCGAGCCTCAAATTCTTCCATGTGGGCCTGAGCACTTTGGTCTAAAGGTTTGCCTTTCGTGTTGCCAAAGGTGGGATAAGTCGCCTAAGGGTCACGAAAGGTAGAGGGTCACATTAGCGAGGGCTGGGACGGAACATGATAGTGAGGATATTGAGGTGGAGTTGGAGGGGTATGGTCCGAAAGACCCCACCAAGGGGTGGTCGAGGTGGGGGTCTTGGAGGTGCGATCATTGGGTTTGAGGTCTCAGAAGATTGTAAGCGGGGAAGAGCGGTGGGAAAGGTAGGGAAGGGAAATTCTGGGGGGAGGAGCAAAAGAGACATGTGGATATCCCCGTCCACCCGTGGAGATGATGGTTGTGAAGGAAGCGGTATGGCCGGAAGAGTGATGGATGAAGGCATGTTAGGTATGAAAGTAAGGTTGAGCGATTGGGAGCCTGGATAGGGCTCGGATAGTGATGAGGAGGCGAGGTCCGTGAGCAATGTTTGCACGCTTGAGGCTGGAGAATTTGGACCGAGACATGACCACGAGGGGTGGGTGGCGCCGGTGAGCCCTAGGACCAATGTGGCCCCCTCAATGTCATAAGCGAGATCCATACATGTCACGCAACAGCTTCCTCATCGATGATGGCGCTCAATCGAGCGCGCCGCTCGGGAAAGAAGTTCTTCCGGGCGTGAAGTTTCTGGACGGAACATGGCGCATTTAAGAAGGGAAAACGAATCAGACCTAGGTGGGGCGGCGGTGTTTGGGGTCCTGGTTCTGAACTCCCCAAAGAAGCCCTGTGGAGGACCCTTGGATCTAACAGGAGAATCTCGGGACTATGTCACGTGGGATTTGCAAGAAAAGAACAAGAAGAAGAAAACGGAACAGAAAAGAACAATGAGAGGAAAATGATATGCTTCCTTGATATCAATGATGAACATACATGAGCTCTCGTAATTGAGAGAAGACTGAAAAGAGACAAGACTCAAAACTCATCTAGCCATCATATGCTAGCTCTACTCATATATATAGTACAATGGCCTCTGGCCCAATATAGACACTCGGACTGATCTCGGTGCCGACTCACGGAAGGAGGCTGATTTCTGAGGAATGTTGGCGGTGCCTCTTGAAATGCCTAGAATCATGGTGGACCCGACACGAGGCGGTGACGGGTCATCACTTGTCTGGCGGGCGCCTCTTGTTGACGGGCCTTGAGCTTTGGCTTGCGTGGTCTGCTTGCTTGGTCTTCTCTGAGCCTTTGATGGCTGACCCATGCTGTCTGTGGATCCTTGAGCTTGCCACAGTCCGTCATTATGCATGAATAGTCACGAACCGGGAGGCCTGGGGACTAACCTCCCCCCACCAAATGACACTCGGTCGAGAAAAAGGAGGAAGTGCTTAGAAGGTGGGAAACCGGCGGTCGGAAAAGTGATCCTCATGGGAATGAGGTGAGGCGCCATTATGGTAATGAGCAATGAGGTCTGGCGTGTTTGAAGAGCGTCCGGGGTGTTGGAGCCCTAGAGGCGGGATGGGCCTCAATGAGGAAGTGAGAGCGCACCATGTCTTCGAGGCGGCATGGGCGGCCGAAGGAACAAACCCGGCACTCCATGAGAAGGCAAGTTTGAAGACCGAAAACCGCCGAGCCGGCATTCGGATTGCGATGAAAGATTGGGCGCCTATTTAAAGAGCGTGATGGCAGCCGAGGATGCATTTGAGAGCGACACGAAACACCATTTGGCGGCTTTGGTTATGCTTGAAGGATCCGGTGAGGTGGCGCATTGCGCAAGAAGGTGTCAAGACCATGAAGAGCATCGGCAGGGCGTTTGCCAGCCCACGCTCATTACCGATGTAAATCCAATTTTCAGTAGTGTCCAAAGTGGCATTATCCTCCCAATTGGGCGTCGACAAATCGGGGATCCCCCAGGAGATCCGTGGAGATCTCGAGGCGAGTCGAATTTGGCGTGGCCATCCATGACCTTCGTCCAAAAGGGAAGGCGCCAATCGGAAGAAAAGGCAAAGGGCGGGGCGGGGGGGCTCCTAAGGAAGCATATGGAGAGGGAATCATGCGGGTGTGCGTGGGTTGCGAGCCATGTCCACGAATGTTTGAACAAGATTTTTGATCAAGAACCGCGACACCAATGGTCCCATTCTAAAGTAGAGAGTAATTGATAGGCGGGAGGATTGACCCAACCAGGTGGGAATGGTCTTGCTTTCGAAGGCCATGGAGTTGATTGTAGCCTCCCAAGTCTTTTGCTGCATATAAATCCCGAGAGCAAACTCAAGATCATCGAGTGCGCCCGGATTTTTGTTTTACTGTTCCAACGTTTCAACCCACGCCACGAGGTAAGTCTTGAGCCAATTCGGGCATGTACTCTTGTTCAAAAGTCGAGGCCCGGCGGGATCCGGAAATATTTGTTGGTTGGTGATAACAACCAAGCGACATCGAGTTGCCTTGAAAAACCACGATGGGCCTCATCCGGAATTTATCACGGAGATCCGCCCGGTAGAAGTCATGAAAAACATAAGCCATGGGCTGAACAACTTCGGAAGATGACTAATTCCGGGATCTTCAACCGTGAGCTGATCAAAGACTAAGAGTGCACAAAATAAACCCTTGTCTTCTATAGAAAGATCCGGCCGGATCGAAGGAAGTCCATACTTTTGAGTGGTACGTTGATGAACATTGCCATTGGCGCGTACCATTTCAAAAAAAAAAGTCTTGCCGTCAGACCACCACATAGTCAAGATAATTTGGAAGGAGTAGAAGTCCAGGGATGTTGGTGGCAATGTCAAGATATCCCTCCTGTTTGGTTTGGGCCTCCTCGGCCAGATTGAAGCGCTGCTTTGGGCGATGTTCAAGGTCCGCGGATCCGATGCTCTTTTTCTAACAAAAGGCGGGACCGATCACGGGCCCCTTTACCGAGGCGTGGCATGTGAAGAGGATTGCCCCCGGGTATGGAGGGAAGCGTGGCAATCTCAGCGTCATCGATGACCTTTGTTTGAAGCCTCAAAAAGGCGAGTGCGGAGGGGCGTTAACCGATTGGTGGCGTGGAAAGGCGAGCTTCAAAGGGAGGTGAGTCGAGCTTCCACGCTTCGGTGAGATTTTGAACTTGAGTCTTTGTAATTGTCACAAAGCTCGAGTACAAGGTGTCTAGCTTAGCAATGTGTTTCTCCTTGTCACTTTCGGAAGGGTATCTTTGGACTTGTTACGTTCCAATAAGTCCGAATTTCGGTTTGGAGCTGCGCTTCTGATGTAAGTGGCCGAGGTCGATCTGAAAGCGGTGAGATCTATACGGGCCTGTAATAGAGCAGCGTGCTTTTTCTTGAAGTTGGGCTTCGGGGTTTGAACATGGGCAGTGGCAGCTTGAAGGTCTCTTTGAAGCGACATCGGAAGCCTCCAGGGGCGCTGAACACCAGATCATGAGAGCCTCACAGGATGCATGGAGCCGCATGGGCCGCTTGAACATCTTCTTTGGAATTTATGCAGGAGCTGTCGAGGATGGGGAGGCGCAGGGCCTATTCTTTGCCTTGTGCGAGATTGTTGAGAGGCATGACGGAATTGGAAGGCGTGGCCTGAGAGGAAGAAGAGGAGACAGTGACATGCGTGGTCTGATGTTGAACAGGACGAGGGGAGGTTTGGCGTGAAGGTACAGCTTGTTGAGTTTGACGCTGGGAATGCAGAGAGCGCTGAGTGGAGGTATGGGAAGTGGAAGGGCTCTCAAGAACGGAAGATAATGCGAATGAGGGGCCTGAAAATGGCCACCCGCGGAAATTCGAGGAGAGGCGAGGAGGGGGTAGCCGAATGCGGTCTACTTCTTGAAGAAGGCGGTAGAATAAAAGCTGAGGCCAATCGACATGCAGAGTGGAGTGAATGGCAGTGATGACCATATTATAAAACGGCTTATTGATGTGGGTGTTCTTAATGGAATGCCCAAGCAATTTTAAGCCACAGAGAAACTTCACAAAAAGTCTCATGGGGTTTGGCAATATTTGTGAGGCGATCTTTGGTTGGCTTGATAAGCAATAGCCCCAACCGAGTGACGATCCATGTCACGTAAAGCAGCCCAAGAGAGGCCGAAGGTTTTGCAAAGGGATGTGGGAATACCTCGAGAAATCAAATCTTTGAGGTAAGTAAAATGGTGGTGCCATCGACCATAGCAATGTGTCGCGAAATCGCAATTACCGATTTGGGGTTGGAGCTCCATTTGTGAAAATTAAGTAAAGCTTGTGGCGTTCCGCAACTTCGGGCTCGGACCAACAAGGGCCTCTCGAAGGTGGGCCGTCGAAAGACCTGTGACTTAAAAAGTCGCATCCTTGGAGCGAAGCTTGTAGTGTAGA
This sequence comes from Isoetes taiwanensis, assembly GCA_021234155.1. NCBI lineage: Eukaryota > Viridiplantae > Streptophyta > Lycopodiopsida > Isoetales > Isoetaceae > Isoetes > Isoetes taiwanensis. Next base: position 5,294,101 of record JAJEKV010000028.1, on the reverse strand, counting down.
AAGTTTAGGGGCGCATATCCAAAAAAGCGTCGGAATAGAAGGAACCTGTTTGAAGAAAAGAAAGCACGAGAACAAAAAGCGAAGGCCAGAGAGATCGAAAAAGGTTTAGGGCCGCAAAGGTGGGCGAAAGGGGCATGATAAGGCGAAGGCTGCAACCGATTGATGGTGCGGTGTCGAAAGATGCCAAGGAGAACATTTGAGAGGCAAAAAATTTGGCTAGATCCCCAAACAACAAATGGAGAAGGAATGAGCGGTGGAGATGAGGCGGAGAGAATGATGGGATGTGGCCAGTGGGCCAAGGACACACATTAATGTCCGGCCGGGCGTGAAAAGAAGAAATGGCATTCAATCCGCCGGCAACTTCGAAGTGGGATATCATTAAAAGGAATATGTCGAGAAGGTACCATGGCTAGATATGCGCGGGAGAAAAGATTCTCATTTTAGAAACGACCTTGCATTGCAAACACGTTAGCGATTTGTGTGATTGGTCCGCGTCGACAAGGAGTTCCTCAGTTGGCTATATAACCCTGGCGAACGGGAGTATCCGAAGGCATCCGGATGGCTTTCGGCATAGCTGCTTCTTTGGTTTGAGCGAGGGGCTGCGCACTATGCCCACCTGTCGGGGAGTGGATTACCCGCAAGATGAATTGTATAGACCTCTGGGCTGCCACAATCGTGGCGTGAGAATGGGCGGGTTGGTGCGGGATGGCTGAACATCAGGCCAAAGACCAGCGGGATGGAGGTGGTTCTGCACCTTCATTTGGGATCTGGCCCGAGAACCTCTACCACATCCTGCGCATCACCTCTGCTCCAAAACCCGGAGTAGAGGGTTTTCTTCTTAGGACTTAGTAGATAGGGCTCTGAGCCCGTTTTTGTATATATAGGCGGTGCCCATAAGCGGAAATATAAATTTTGCGCCCACATTTTGTAAAAAATTTCCACCTATAATATAAATATGCATTTGGTTTAGTCACTATCATTTGTGTCGTGTTAATGCGGAGCGGCATGCGTTTGATGGATGTGCACTTTACGTTTGTATGAAATGTTTTGGCGAAAGCCATTAACCGGTGTAGGTAATGGGTTCCATCTAATTCACCCATTGGAAACATTTGGGTTTAACCACTTGGGCAATTTGATAAGGGCCAAACCATCGAAACTTTAGTTTACAGGAAAATTTTTTATGCAGAGAGTCATAAAGAAGAACCAAATCTCCTTCTTTGAATGTTTTTGTCTTCATCGTTTGTCATGTAGAGATTTTTGCAACCGTTGTCCATGAAGAACACGAATATAAGCATCCCTTCGAAGTTCATCCAAGCATTTCCAATTGATAGACCCTTTCTTTGAGTGCGGCCGGCGGATTATGGGCGTGCTTGATTGAAAAGCGGAGTGTTGGAAGTATGTATTCAAAGCGGCATGAGCTTCTTGACCATAAACCAATTTGAAAGGGGTGTGACACTGTAGCTATTTTGAAACAAGTATTGTAAGCCCAAAAAACGATAGGAAGCTTGTTTTGCCGGTCGGTCGAGAAGCGTCACAAATTTTCTTGAAATTGTGACCAAAGTTTTGTTGGTGCTTTCAGCCAAACCATTCCCTTGAGGATAGTAAGGTGTGCTCTTGTGATGATGTATCGGGGAGATAATCCGTCGGCTCCTTGATGGTGTGATTGATAAAATGGACACCACGACGACCCGACTCCCGTGGGGGCAGCGAATCGCGTGATGATTTGTTGATAGATGACTTTGGTTGTGCTGCCCGCTGATGTTATGCGGAAGTCGCGCAAGCTTCGCCCATTTGGTAGCGTAGTCGGTGAGAACGAATGTAGTGGACGCGGGTGTGCTTTAGGGGAGAGGATCGATGGGTCCCACAAAATCCATTCCCCATTTCTTTGAAGGGAAGTGGCGTGGCAACCCGGCGTCAAAGGAAGAAGCGTCCGCAGGCGTGGAGCGTCCCACCGGCAAGCATCACGCGTCTTGGCGTGGGCGTGGCGTCTTTGAAGAAGCGTGGGCCAAAAATAACCAAGAAGAAGGATTTTTGCGTGCCGTGGTGTCTCCATGAAAATGACCACCTCGGAGCCCTTCATGGGCTTCTCGAACAATATATGGGACCTCATGAGGGAGGACCGCGGCGTCGAAGGATGGTATCCTTACCCTTTTTGTAAAGATGGCACGCAACCATGGTGTAGTCCGCGGACCTCGGAGAAATTGATGTCGGCGGGATTGTCGCTTTATTTGGAAGGCGTGGCGTCCTCGGTGGAAGCGCTGTGAGGAGATACTGCTGAAAATCATGAAACCAATGAGGTGTTGCCGTGAAAAAAAGTGGAAGCGTCGGGGAAAGGCGTCACGAGACTCCGTGGGAGGATCATCGGTGTGGATCGTGAAAGATAATCCGGGACAACATGAGATTTGCCGGCCTTGTGAACAATTTCAAAAGGTGCAAATTCTTGCGAAGGAGGACCCAACGAGCAATGCGGCGTGTGGGCGTGGATTTGTTGATCAAGTAAAAAGTGCACGGTGGTCAACAAAAGAATTTGATTTGACTGCCCAAAAGATAGTGATGAGGCGTTGGCCCTTGAAAAATTAAACCCAAGGCTTCCTTTCTCGTGGCGAGTAGTTGCGTTCCGTAATTGAGTTTTGGCGTAGCGGTTTTGGTTTGTCGATTAATGCGCATCATATTCTTGAGAAAAACGGCTCAATAGCAAAGGTAGAGACATCGACATGGACATGAAAAGGGCTTATCCCATTGAGGAGGAACAAGAACCGGGGCACTGAGTAAGCAAGAGCTTCAAGTTGTTGGAAGCGACATCCGCACAGGAATTCAAGCCCGGTGGATTCATCACCCGTGAGTTTATGAATGGGATCTGCAATGGGCTGCGAGTCAGGGAATGAAGGTGGAGTAATAATTGACCTTACCCAAGAAAAAGCGTGTTTCCTTTATATTGGGTGGTGCTTGAGCCTTGAGCACCACGGTGATTTTGGCGGGATCCAGGTGGTGATACACCTTTCTTGACCACATGTCCCCTATGAGAACACACGAAGTGGCCTTAAAAGGTGCATTTCTCGGGGATTGAGACTAATCTTGGGACTCATCACATTCACGAAAAGACAAGTTCCAATTTATCAAATGGTCAGACCATGGGCTGTAGGCGAGAAGTCATCTTGAAAAATTTGCAAGAAGGGATTTTCCTTCATAAAATCATGGCGAGAGCATGATACGTTGAAAGCGTGGATGGAGAGTTTGATAATCCAAAAGGAACCACCTTGTAGGCAAAAAGTGCCCCGCGGGGTGGTGAAGGTAGTCTTGAGTTGATCAGATTCTTTGATTGAGATCGATTGTAGCGAAAAACCATCGATGAAGGAGTACATCTCATGTCGGCAACCTCTTCGAACACAGTGCGTGAAGGGAAGGGGAAAATGATCGCGCTCCGTGGCTGATTGAGTTTTCGGTAGTCCCACAAGCAGCGGATCTTACCATTGTGTTTGAGTGCAATGGCGATGGGGCTCACCCACTCGAGAATGTTTGACCTCATAGATCAAACTGCGCAAGGAGTTTGTCAATTTACGCCTTGGCCAGCGATCCGCGGTAGTGGGGTTGGCGATGCTTGTCGTTGCTAGGCTGGCGTGCATCGGACTTGGTAGGAATGGTGAGTTCCCCAAGGTTTTGTTGATCCCAGAAGATCTCTGTAGCTCGGTGAAAATGTGTTTGAACTTTTGAAAAGCGTGGCGGCCACATTACGATAGGGTATCGGAAGATTGGCAACAATCCGGACGGTGATTGTTGCCTCGTCCACAATCTCGACGTCGAGAGTGCGAATATGGGGATAACTTCCATGTCTGGACAATATGGCGGGGAGGTTGAAGCATAACGGGATGCGTGGCTCTGCGTGGTGAAAAAAGAGAGGTTCTTGAGTTTCCTCAAGCGGAGGTTGCTTCATGGCGGCATGTACTTCTACGAGGCTGCCGGGAGGAGGTTCGGCGTCGAAAAGTGATCAACCGCGTTGGATTCGATTGCAAGGAGCGGGTAAGGGTCAAGCAAAGCGACCACGGCTGGTCACGATCAAAGAGTCATTTCTCCCCAAGGATCGGCATACTCGGGGTAGGATGACAGAGACGATTTCGCGGTGGAGCTGAACTTGATAAATATTACAGGTGTCCTCGAGTCGATGTCGGAGAGAGGGTTCGGCATTGTCGGCCGGAAATGATTTTGCTGTTTCCAAGTCCATGGTGGCATTGAGGTGACCATCGGTGATGACTAAGCGTCCGTGGCCCGATAATGAATGCTCTTGGCTGGCGGAGAAAAGATGCTGGCCGACCAACATTTCATAATCACACGGATCTTCTCCAGCCTTCCAAACACCAAATTCCAAGGGGAATGCGAGATCACCTATGTTGATGTGAAGAATAGGCGTGGCCTTTGAGGTCGTGATATGGCCATTGGCCAATTTGTGGCCAAGCTTAAAGGAATTTTTGATTTTGGCGAGCTCCTCTTGGAGTTCGAGGCACATGAGAAAAAAAGGATAAATTTGGATCCACAGTGCGAGGAGTCGCGTGGTAAGGCGGCGCCAACTTCTTTGAGTAGGTCAACCTCCATGGCCCGATATTGGGATATGTCACGAGGCGTGGAGGTTGAGGCGTGGAAGGTGCGTCTTGTCGTTGTTGAGCTCTCGTGGTGGCATGGACATTAGCCAGCGTCGCGCCTTCCGGCGGACTTGCATGAGGTTCAAAATGCTTTGGCGAACTTTAGGCATGACATTGGCATGAGTTTCTCAAGTCCGGTGCAAAATGGACCTTTTTTGTCTTACGCATGAGGAATTGCGTCGACCGCAAAGGCGGGTTCGCGTGCCATTAGGAATAATGGTTAAGGGGCGTGGCATACGGCAGCGTGAAACCAAACCAACCCAATTTGATGGCTGGATTTGGAGGATTAAGAGCTGAAAAATTTCTTCTGTGCTTGTTGATCCATCGAGGTTGATTGGCGAGGCTGGTTGATAAGCGTGATTCTTGGTAGCGAGGTGGCTTCCAGAAGAAACGGGGCCCGGGCCTTGTTTGCCATTAGCAATCGAGTTTGGTGGCCGTGAGGCGGTGATGTGGTCGATTGGTGCCGGGGAAGCTGCACTGAACTTGGGGAGTTGAGGACACTATTTGTGGTGGTATGACCCCATTCTTGGTGATGATAACACCGAGCTTTGAAGGATCAAAAGGAGAAGCGTGTGTTGGGTCCCGTTGTTGCTCTGTTTGCTGATAGAGTTGATTGGGTTGCGCTGCGGTGGTGGCTGGCGATATGGCGATTGGTGCTGAGGTGTTGTTTGCACTTGATAAACCATCTTGTTGCGGAAAGGTGTAGGATGAGTGCGAGTGCATTCTTAGTGGCATGATTGCACATGTTGCGGCGTTTACAATGGCGGGCCATTGGTGGAGTTGCACTCATTAGCCAAGTGGCCTTGATATTTGTAGATATGGCACCGAATCGACTAGCGGCTATGGATTGGCGTGTTGAGGTTGAGCGCGATCACGGGAACCATGGCGGGTGGAATGAAAGGAGCTCTGAAGAGCCCGCATACGGGGAAACATTGGCGAGTGATTGACAAGATCGATAGCTTTGCTCCAAAGTCTTGGTGCGGTATTGAGTCATGAGTCGATATTTGGAGGAAGTCCTTGGAGAAACCGGACCAAGATCGGCTCGTGTGGGGTACTCCTTGAGTTTCTTGGCGAGAATGTGAAGGCGATCCGCAAAATCCGAGGCGGAACTCCGTGGGCTCTTGTTGAAGGTCATTGAGTTGCTTGAGATGAAGTTGATCATCATCCGTGGTCCCATAGTGAAAGAAAAGCGGTTTTCATTTCCGGACCAATCTTGTTTCCAGTGACTTTTGTTGGACATGAGCCATTGATGAGGGGAACCCGCGCAATGTGGTGGAAAAGAGATGTGGAACCGGTTGAGGTTGCGCATGACCATTGAGGACAGCGAGCCTCAAATTCTTCCATGTGGGCTGAGCACTTTGGTCTAAAGGTTTGCCTTTCATGTTGCCAAAGGTGGGATAAGTCGACTTAAGGGTGCGAAAGGTAGAGGTAAAAGTCTTTGGGCTGGACGGAACATGATAGTGAGGATATTGAGGTGGAGTTGGAGGGGGTATGGTCTTTGGAAAGACCCTGCTTTGAAGGGGTGGTTTGAGGTGGGGGTACCGGAGGTGCCTGATCATTGGGTTTGAGGTCCGTAAGATTGTAAGCGAAGAGCGGTGGGAAAGGTAGGGAAGGGAAATTCACGGGGGAGGAGCAAAGAGACATGTGGATATCCCCGCCCACCCGTAGGAGATGATGGTTGTGAAGGCAGGCGTATGGCGGAAAAGAGTGATGGATGAAGGCATGTTGGGGTATGAAAGTAAGGTTGGAGCAGTGGGAGCCGGATAGGGCTCGGATAGTGATGAGGAGACGAAGGTCGTGAGCAATGTTTGCACGCTTGAGGCGGAGAATTTGGGACGAGACATGACCACGAGGGGTGGGTGGCGCCGACCGAGCCCTAGGCAGAATGTGGCCTCCCTCAATGTCATAAGCAGATCCATACATGTCACGAACGGCTTTCCGTCGATGATGGCGCTCAATCGAGGCGCCGTCTGGGAAAAGTTCTTCTCGGCGTGAAGTTTCGGACGGAACATGGCGACGAAGAAGGAAAAGCGAATCCCGAAAATGGCGGCGGTGTTTGGGGTGCGGGTTCGGGGAACTCACAAAACGACCCTCTGTGAGGACCCTTGGATCTAACAGGGGAGAATCCACGGGGACTATGTCACGCGGGATTTGCAAGAAAAGAACAAGAAGAAGAAAGCGGAGCGAAAAAAAAGAACAATGAGAGGAAAATGATATGCTTCCTTGATATCAATGATGAACATACATGAGCTCATAATTGAGAGAAGACGAAAAAAGAGACAAGACTCAAAACTCATCTAGCCATCATATGCTAGCTCTACTCATATATATAGTACAATGGCCTCTGGCCCAATATAGTTTTCGGACTGATCTGGTGCCGACTCACGGAAGGAGGCGATTCTGAGGAATGTTGGCGGTGCCTCTTGAAATGCCTAGAATCACTTGGCTGGCCCGACACCGCGAGGCGGTGGCGGGTCATCACTTGTCGGGCGGCGCCTCTTGTTGACCTGGGCCTTGAGGCTTTTGGCTGCGTGGTACTGCTGCTTGGTCTTCTGGCGAGCCTTTGATGGCTGACCCATGCACTGTGCACGTGGATCCTTGAGCTTGACTGGTCCGTCAGTATGCATGAATAGTCTGAACCGGGAGGCCATGGGACTAACAGTCCAACCGACTTGTGAGTTACTAACAAGTCCACAATTTTTGCGGTTGTTTAACATGGTTAAGCCGTGAACAAACTTCCACCACCATTTGTTTGCCCAAGTACCTCTACTGCCGGATGGAACACAAGACGGAGATGCTTCTTCAACTTCTACCTCGACAAAGTCTTTCTTGCTTCTTGAAGACACTCAGGAGTCCCGGTAACTAGTAGGCGCCACCACCTTTCCAACCCTCTCCAAGTCCGGTAGAGGAAACCGGCTGCCACCTCCTTTCCACGGCCTCACATTTGCCGCGTAGAAATCTTCCACCACCATTTGTACCATCCCAGGACACTACAAAGGCTCGAAGCGACAAATTTTTGAAACGGACTACCTCAGCCATTTGTAGTTTCTCCTTTTCGCTTACACAAACAAGGAGTACAGCACGTTCCGAAGTCTGCGAGATTCTCCATCGCTTCTCCCACCACGATTTCACTACAAATGAAGACGACCTTGCGGCATCTACTCCTCTTCACACAAGTGGTGACACATGGGTTTTCTTGAGGATTTTGGTCGGCTCTAAGAGACATGTTTGAGCGAACTCCTTGTGAAGAAGCCGCAACATTATTTGGCACATCATATGGTGGCCCATCTCCTTCATTCAACAACTGTACCTCTCTGCCTTATCAGGGTACAACTTCCGTGGTTTGTTCTCCTCTACAAGCACACCACTAAGGGTAGAGGAGGTCACCCCAGTAGAACTCTCTTGAAGATGAAGACACAAGCGAGATGCAGCGAGATTACACATTCTCTAGCGGTCCACCAAGAAATTCCGCGGTGGATTATGGTTTGAGAGCATGCTCCCTGTAAGAAGAAGAAACCTTATGGGCCGAGCATAAAATGAGAAGACTTTTAAGAAGTAAATGCTGCTCATTGGGTTGCATCAACAAATTTAACATGTCTAAATTACGAGCAATTAGAGACAACTACACTTCAATGACATTGGCTGACCAGAATGCCTACTTGGCCTATCATGTAAGATCAGACCTTAACACCTACCGTGCACTACATTAACAAGTAAAGAAGTTTGCGGAAATGCTTTATGGTTGTCCACCGTTTAGGGTCCACGAGAATGTCTAGAATACACAAGAGAGGCGGACAAAAATCCAGCAATTGATGATCATTGTGGACACCAAGAAGAGTTGTAACCATGCATGCCCTTCTTTGGCCGTGTCATGGATGGAGAAATATTTTAGAGAAACATGTGAGAAGGCTGCCTAATAACAACATGTATCATTTAACCGATAACATCACCAAAAAGATGTTTTTAATGAGTACAAAGAGACTTGCACTCGGCTCGACACATCTCTTACTCACACTTCACCGGACCGTGGAAAAGTGAATTTGGTCTTGTGAAAATTCCGGAGACATAGAATGTCGTTTTGCTCAAGGTGTCGAGAATTAAAGAGTCAACCCAGCTGCAAAGGCAGGAGGTCGAAAAGTAAGCTCATGCTCTCAATCTCTCACTTATTTTAAAGAAAATGCTTTGACTGATTTCTTTTCTACGATATTATTACCATGAGAACCTTGCCGGACATCGTGAACAACAAGCGCCAGAGAGAAGAAAGCTTGCTAAGCCACGAGAAAAAAAGCCCTTGAGCGTCCCTTTGCAATATATATGCATTTGTGATTGATGGAATGGATAAAAAAACTACTCTACCCATTTCTTGAACATTCCTAAAGATGTGCGGAGGAATGTTTTGTTAAGGTCCACCTTGTAGGAGCTATGGTCTTCAAAGAAAGTCTAAAGTGCAAAGTATTTTTGGCGTATCCAAACTTGCATGGTGACGAACCTCACAATTACAATTCTTAACAAGGTCTGTGCGAGCAAAAGCGATTACCACCGGTGCTTTACACGCAACTTGACAATACTACGGTGCTTTGCTTATTGTGCCATGTTAGTGGAGCTAGGGATCTTTAGAAAAGGGAAGCTTCGGTTTCTTACTTGTAGGCCACACTCATGATCAGATTGACCAAATGTTCACAGATTTTAAATATAGCCTTAGAGGAAAGAAGGCTTTTTCTCTTCCTACTTTAGTTGAATTATTGAAGATTCTTACATTCCCACTCCGGTGATCGATCTTCTTAAAAGGCTGCTGATTTCGAGAGAGTTTGTTTTCTCTCAGCGTTGAGGGGCGAGAGAACAAGCGTGAACAAGTTGAATGATCTCATCTTCCAACATCACATCAAGTTCTACTTGAGGGATGGCCAAAGCTTCTTCTGGGGAAGAAGTATACCACAACTAAGGATTTGGAGTCCACCCGGAGGGATGCAGCTTCCTTAAATATATTCGGACACTTCCTTCATAGAGCGTGCTAAGCAACTTCCTCTCAAAAATCCTAAGGAGTCCAAGCGGAAGAAAAGTACCCCGGTGTCATCCTTAAAAGCCATTGAAAATGGAATTTCCTCGAGCTTTAAGTACTTCTTAGAAGAAGATGGGATGTGGTGGAGTAATTTCTTTCTCAAACAGAAAATTGTTGTACAAAACATAGCTCTAAGGCAGTTGCAAGAACCATTTCAATGGCCTAACACCTTCCATCAACCCCAGCACCAAGCAGGTCCAAGCAATGCTACATTAGCACTGCGGTAGAAGAAGACGAGGATCGAGTCATGTACCCGGACCAAGGCGGGAATGAGCCTCAAGTTAATATCACGAGAAATTACCAAAGGTATGCTAATTGCTCTTCCAAGCGAGGGAGGATGACAAAGGTCGACCTTTACGGATAGCAAAAGTGCTTGACACGATCAAGGAGGAAGGCTTAGTCACTAAACTCAAGATCCATTGGCTTGCAAACACATTTCGAAAAAATGCTTTTGAAGGTAGATATGAGTTAGAAATGAGAAGCCAAGGAAAGGGAGAAAGTCCAAGAAGGTGGGTTGTAGGGATGAGCCGAACCTTAATGGCGTGACTATATTGTACTATGATTTTAAATTGAAATCGGCGATCGTCTATGCGGAGGACTATCAATTTGCTTAAAAAGCTTGTAATTCGAAGAAAAGGATGAAGAAGGTGGTGGCAATGCTTCACCATCGTTGATAGTGATGAGGAAGATAACTCAAGCACTTCCTCGGTGGTGATTGAAAGAAGTGAAGGTGATGAGGATGGCATAAATGAATATGATGGCGTCTGGATCCCCTCTCATCACTCCTCACACTTTTGTATATAAGCGAGTCTTAGAAAAGGCGTAAAATTTTGCATGTGAATATGAAGATTCTATCTTCAAATTTTGAGAATACTACGGTTCGATTCTGAGTTACAGACTTACTTCAAATTTTTGTTAAATATTTTATCCTCTGAAATTAGAGTTTCTCTCTTAAAACATACTTCAAGAACATTCTATTTGCTAAGAAAAGTGAAAAAGTCAATTCTTTCGTTGCACAAAAAAATTAGTCATTTGGGGGGTCAAAATAGAATTTCATGCATCTTTTTTTTTTTAACCTCGTTTTACCCCCTTTTTTTGTTAAAAAAAAGGGAATCTTTGAGGAATATTCCTTTTGTTTCGTTTCGATGATTTGCCCCCGTTTAATACGCAATCTTGTTTCTTGCTTTCTAATATAGAAATACTTCACGAGGATAGTTCACGGAGATGCAAAGCTTTGCTGCATGGCACACTCGAGACATCCAAAATTTCTATGTAGCTATACCATCTGGCCCGGGAGGGGCAACTAATGTAAGAGAAATAGGGCGTGTACGTGCATAGGGTCGAGAGAAATGAACCCTTATATGGAATTTTCCTTAATCAATTTCCCTCATTTTCATATACCCCTACCATATTTCTCATATAATTTGTATGGAATTCAAGCAAAAAAAACATAATCCCATACTTATACGGTACGGTTGCGCGAAAAATAACCCCCTCCCTTACACTCATATGGTTTCCACGATTTTTTCTGAGCGCACCCCCAGGCCATCTGGTTGTTTTGAATTGTCAAGTAATAGTCTGCTTGTTCTATATGTGCAACATGCATGAAATTGTCGGCAAGCATTGCCTTCCAAAGTTTTAAACATAATACCCTTATGACTATAAAAGTTTCTACTGCATAGCTTCAATGCCTGTTCATCAGAAAGAATTGTAGGAGCATCAGCTGAAGACCTGGATGCACAAGAACCATGGACTCGGGACTGAAGCACACACTTATTCATTGTGATAATTAGCATAATAATCCCTAAAAGATATTTTTTGACATCAATTCATGGTTTAAAATGAAGCAAACAAACCTAAATCACCGCCACACAATTATTTTTCATATATATAATCAACGGTTAAGAAACTATACACTCTAGAAATACTATTTCATACATCTACATGAATATATCAACAAAATCATAGTATAACCATATTAGAAGCATAAAAAAACTACAAAAGCAATCCCCTGTTATTATGTATAGTATTTTGCAAAACTTGTTATACAGTATAGCAAATTTTGTACTTGCATACCCCACAAACGAGGAACTTTACGTACGGTGTAGATTAAGGAATAAAGGGTGAATATGCCTATCCAACAGCTCTCGATGTCCGGAGTAACCCCCTGTGAATATGCACCCAAACCAAAGGGGGTTTGAAGGGGGATTTAATTTTTAAGTGTTGGACGTAATGGTTTAGTGTTATGTATTGTTATATGGTCGTGTTATTTTAAAAACATTTCGGGCCCCTTCGGGGCAAAAAAAGATTCACAACATTGAAACAATGATATCGATAACACATGGTGAATGATAGTGGATGGAGAACCATTGGGAAATTTAATGATTCCATTAGAAGAAAAAATTAGAAATAAAAGCAATAACTACGATGAAATATTCTAAAGGGAAAAACTACAATATACCCCTAACTTTTTGCAAAATTCACAAAATGCCCCTAACTTTCTAAAAATTCACAAAATGCCCCTAAAAATTCACAAAATGCCCCTAAAAACCTATATGTTAGGGGCATTTCATGAATTTTCTAAAAGTTAGGGTATGTTGTGAATTTTGCAAAAAGTTAGGGGTATATTGTGTAACTAGAATGCCAAAAGATGCATTTTATGCATGTAATAGTAGAACAATAGCATACTTATGGCATGGGACTCAAACCCACTCATATCTTTGAAATCATTGCAGTCATATCTTTGCCAACATATGTGCTTGCAATAGGAAATACCATGTGAATTGATATTTAGCTTGCGAAGATACTCGTAATAGTATTCCATATTTGAAATCCAAACAACTTTATTAGCAAGGGCAAGGCACAATTTCATATTTAAAATCCAAAAAACTTCATGTACAAGAGGTTAAGACAATAAAATTGGACCAATCTATAAGACAAGAAAATCATTAATCTTGATGTTTTCAGCTTTCCTTGTTGTGCCCATAGTTCACTCTGTTGAATGTTCATGCTGCAAAATGACATTTTGCAAAGTGACCATAAGAAATATCATGCTATTTTTGCTAATGGTCTGTTAAATGGCCAGCAATGCATTTACCCTAGAATGGAGATCCGAGCACAATCCTGTTTGTTCGCCATCTGAGCATGCTGTTTCTTTCTGAGTGTTTGTTGGATGGGCATATTTGCCCTTTATTCCAAGATCTGGACCGTACATAGCGATCCTCGTTTGTGGGGTATGCATGTACAAGTTTTTGTATACTGTATATTAAGGTTTACAAAATACTATAAGGTTTGAGAGAATATACTTAATGGTGTTAATTTTGTACATGTATTGTAAATTTTTTGGGGCTCTCGCTGCCCTACATAACCCCCCGTGTGAATATGCACCCAAACCAAAGGGGGTTTAAGGGGGATTTTAATTTAAATGTGTCAAATGCAATGGTGTAGTTGTGTGTTAATGGTTTGTGTTAACTAAAAAAAATTTTGGCCCCTTCGGGGCCTTAAGAATGGTGTAGGGGTGCATGTAATATCATGCATGGAGTTGAGTTAGTGCATGTAATATTGTGCATATAATATCTGTGCATGGAGATTCCTTAGTGCATATGAATCATAATAGAAAATGGTAGTAGAGCTAAAAACAAGCCATTACATTCGAAGTCCTAATATTAAGTGTGACATAATACCATGATAGATAATAGACAAATGGTAACACATTTAAAAAATAGAAAACATTAGTTCAAGACCAAATCTGAAAAGAACAAGTGCAGCAACAAAACTAAGAATTAGAAACATGCTAACAATGACAAGACGGACATATACACTATCGTATAGGTTTTAAATTCAACACCAAAGATAATGAACACTTTCAAGACATTAACTCAATCACTTTAAGTTTCTCAAAAATGTTGCTAGGAATTTTCAAGACATTATTTCAAGACATTAACTCATCAAATGTCCTCGAGAAAAATCTGTCTGATTTGGGCTGCAAATCTCGGGGGGTTTAGAAACCTCAAGTGGTAGAATCCCAACAGTACAAATGGTAGAATCCCAACAGCACAAGTATCTTTTGAGTCCTCTTATGCTTATAGTTTTTGCAGACAAGGAAAAATAACTACATGAACAAATTCTAATGCAATTTGTGTAGGTGACGCCCAGCTTGTGCTTGAACCCATCTTCTAAAGCACTTCTTCCCTGCTTAAGAATAAAACAATCTGACATGAGGTAGAACAGGTTGTAGAACTGGCTGCTGTTCTACTGCTAAAGGCTGTTCTCATTGATTTAGCATGTGAATATGATCTGCTTATGCTAGGAAACTAGTTTTCTCTGGTCCATATAATCTTTAGCCTCCTCTCTATATTCTGTTCCTGCAGCCACTTCAGCATGCAACAGGTTACCCACTGAAATATGTAACAAATTTTACTGGGAGTTTCTCCAAACAGATTGTCAATAAACCTAAAATGTCCAAAGAAATATAAATCATGGATTGAGAAAGTAAAATACCTTTTTCTTAAGTTCGCATTGAGTACCCTTTCCTGATGCTGAACGCCCACAGATCATGACCTTCGGTGACTCTCCTTGAGTTCTCATTACCATTACAGTCTATTTCAAGCGAAAACACCACTGAGTCTTTCAGATAGAACTTTATAGATAATAACTTGGAAGAGGGCACAAGAATATGCAAAGCCATCCAGATACGAGATCCTCCTCTGCGTTAACTCATTCTGCACAATTGGCAAAGGCGTGCAAGCCATTCATGCATACTTTACCACTGATAGTAAAAATGTAAAAATGACCTCAGCAACAAAAGCAGAGTAACTGGACACCGAGCCTGAGTATCTGCCTAGAAACCCAAGAGCACGAAATCATATGAAATATCAAGTGTCCAGTGTGTAGAAGCCAAAATTTCAGAGGAACAGGAATCCGCTTCTGAGATCCATTATCCTATTGATAGACTCGGCCTTCATCTCATGGCGTTGATGGGAAGCCAGATTGCAGAACGCTCAATTAACCCTAAAATAAACCTGATCTAGCTTTGTTCGGGACCTGCCTCCCCCTTCCCCTCCCCGAGACCTGCCCTAAAGTATCCCTAAAGCCATGGCGAGAATTAACAAAAGCATAGGCTAGTAGATAGATAAGATAATAGGATTTTAGCCTAGGATTCTGCAGTAGATTCCTGCTTCGACCTAGCAACCCTAAAAAAAACCAGACCAGACCCTACTCCACACAACCCTAAAAAAACCCTAAAACTAATGGGAGGATATTCACCACAGGATTTGCCCCCTTTTCTAAAATCAACGGCTAACAAAAGGGTGCACTCTAGAAATACTATTTATACACCTGGATGAATACGGCCACCAAATCATATGAAAACCTTAGAGAAAACAGTACAAAAACACAAAAAAAACCCCCTGTTATAATGCTACATATAGATCTAAGCTAATGGTCTGTTGAAATATGACCAGCAATGCATTTACCAAAGCCTGCAACTCTTTTTGGTCAATACACCACATCATCTTAATCCTAGATGATGCATGAAGGAAGATTCACAAACATAAATTCTCATACATAAAATAATAATAGAATTCTGTACTTATCCAGGTGTTGCCTCAAGGAGCCATTGCTGCTTCTCCGATTCGTGCTTCTCTGTATAGATCTACGGCAAGAGATAACTACTCCTAAACTCAATGAAAGATTCTTAAACAGTTTCTGGATCTCACAAGCTTGTTGTAGAGGATTGCTTAGTCCCTTCAAATTAGAGTAGAATATATGATAGCCTGCAACGTCATTCAGCAAAAACGCTCTGTCACAGACAAACACTTGCAAAATAAAGACAGAAGCTTGTTGATGGAAACGGTTACCCGTGTGATACGCTCTGCAGTCCTATGCTCTCCCATATCCGCTGTTTGCCGTAGTCCTTTGCTCCAGGATTAAAACAGAGCAGAATCCAGTTACGGGTCTCCTATTATATCTGGTAATTCGAAGAGAACAAGAAGGACCAACATGCAGCGCTGGCCGCAAATCAGACCATCCCTGTCCTGCCCTAGATTTGAACAGTATGCCTTGCTCCTGGAAAAGGAGAAAAGATGCCTTTTGCACGCTCTATTTTTGCTTCACAAGAATGTCCAAATGGCTCAAGATATAAATACCCTGGTTTCGGGGATCCCGGAGCTAGAGATCCCGTCCTCCGAAATCCCCAGGCATTCTCGACGGGATCCGTTCGGGGACCCCCGTTTTTCGGTACTGACACATGCAGGTACCTGTCAGGTCGATCCGGGCCGTCCGAAACCCCGTCGAATCTCCGCCGTCCACAGAGATCCCCTCCTCCGGGATCACGCTCGGTGATCCCCTCCTCCGGGATCACGAGGGCTGGTCGATATCCTCTCCCGATATCGGCCGTGGTGATCCCCACCTCCGGGATCACATCCATGGCAGGGCCATGATCCCATCCTCCGGGATCACGCCCCCCACGACCCCCCGTTATCCGCCACGAACGCTGGTGATCCCCGTCTCCGGAATCACGGTCAACGGAACGGTTGTGATCCCCTCCTCCGGGATCACACCACCGGCGACGCCGTTATCCCCCAGGTTGATCCCCATCTCCGGGATCACACGTCCGTGGCTGACCTGCCCGATATGCCACGATGTCCGCCACGCTGTCAGGGTAGCCCTTAAGCCCAAATTTTCATAGGTGTAATTTAGAATGTGAGGCGAATCTTAGCTTTTTTCGATTAGTTATGTTTGCGATTTTGTTTCGGGTTTCAATTTGAGTTGTAGCAACCTTGGCGAATCTTTCACCCATCAAGCGATGGAATATATACTTTTTTCTCAAGTAAAATTTGGGTCTACAATATATATTTGTTATGTCCGTATACAGTTGTAAGCGTAATGCTCACATAATGAATATATATGTTGCCAAACATTGGCATATGTGTCTATACAAGAGAAAGGCCAAGCTGATTAGTGTCAACAATGAAAACGACAATTCAAAAAACTCACCAAAATTCGTATTAATTTTACATGATTTTAGGGGGTTAAGAGGCGATTTTAGAATAATTACCAAGAATAAAATTCACATGGGGGCGAATCCAAGAATCCATCATTTAGTGACATAGGCTAACTTATGAGTAGAGGGAGAAAATTTTGTAGACAAGGTGGCGATATTTTATTGGCACCACTCATAATTGATCCTACTCAACAATAGTGAGAAAAAATGCAAATGTCCAAAAAAATAGCCTTTTGGCGATATTTCGAGCTTAAGGGCTACTCTGCACGCTGTAATTGGGTGATCCCGCCCTCCGGGATCCCAGGTCCGGGGCTGACCTGGCCGTCACGCCATGTCATGTGCCAAGGTGTTCATGAGTGATGCCGCCCTCCGGGATCCCATGCTCGGGGCTGACCTCCCCGATGTGGCACACTGTTCGCCAAGGTGTTCGCCACGCTGTTCGCCAAGGTGTTCGCCACGGTGTTCGCGAGTGATCCTGCCCTCCGAGATCCCAGGTCCGTGGCTGACGTGGCCGTCAAATCGCGACCGTCAGTTATCCCGCCCTCCGGAATCACGTCCTTGCAATTACGTGCCGTCCACGTGGTAGCATCGAAGCGGGCCTTTCAAATTTAAGGCTGACGACTGAATTATTACGCCGTACGTTGCCAATAATGTGGTGCCACGTAGACAAGTGATTCCGGAGGAGGGAATTCCCACTCTTCCGGAGTGCAATTTTCGGATTGCTCTACACCCGACCTCTGCCCCATTTTCTGAGAGGAGAGGGCCCGATTCAAGTGGCGCTGTAGCCGCTGTGTCTCGATACGAAGGCGCCAGAGTTACTTTGACTTGTTTAAGGTAAAAAATCGATTGAATAGACCTCGG
Source organism: Isoetes taiwanensis (assembly GCA_021234155.1). Taxonomy (NCBI): domain Eukaryota; kingdom Viridiplantae; phylum Streptophyta; class Lycopodiopsida; order Isoetales; family Isoetaceae; genus Isoetes; species Isoetes taiwanensis. Next base: position 5,276,544 of record JAJEKV010000028.1, on the reverse strand, counting down.
TCGACCTCGGTTTACTATTTTTTAACCTTTGCTTTGTTTTTTAACGTATTCTTGCCTGTCCTTGCAGATGGACGAATCTATTAACCTGGAAGTTAGCTTGAATACCTCCATAAATGAGAACTGGGGGCCCGCAGATGAGGCTGCAAACTCCCTTAAGTTACCAGACTGTTTCAGAGATATAGCCGGGTTTGGATCAGATGCAGAGGTGGAATCCCCTTCCAAGGAGAAGGAAAAGCCTGATCCGACAACAGTGGTCGAGCCCCCTGCAGATAAAAATCCAGCCTCTCTTGAGGCTCATTGGCAGGAGGATATTCATGGGGCTCAAGGGGATGGCGAGGTTGTTCGGGAAGAATTCTTGGAGCACCCACAGGAAGAGCCCCCCGACTACCAGTATGATCAGTCGGCCTGCAGATGGAGGTGCCAGGTAGACGTCTGCGATAAGAGTTACAGCAGAAAGGTTGATTTAGAAAATCATAGGTTCAGGGTACACCAGATTTATGAGAATTTCAGGCTCCCCGATGCTCCAAGGGGTCAGATTCCTGGAAACAAGTGGAGCAAGGGTGAATCCAAGAAGAGGGACTATGGGAAGATAGTGTGGTGCCGATCTTGTGATCCCGATTTCAAGTATGCCCATAACTTGACCAGGAAACTTCAAAGGACTAGACGAGCTGCAGCAGTATTGGCGGATCAACAGATAGATATTGGATTGCTTCTACCCGAAGGGCGAGCTGACTTCATCAATTTGCAGGTTCAGAGAAAGAAAGCACAGGAGCTCGAATCCCAGGAGAAGCAAATAAGGGAAATTCGGGCTCGAATTGCTCTGAGCCATGGCAATGGGGTCACCGAGGAGGAAATTTGGCCGCCCAGCCCTAATTGGAATGTCGAGCAGGCCCAAGTGGACGCAGACGATTGGAGTGCCGAGGTTGTTGCTGCAGATGATAATCTGAAATCTCCCCAGGTTAAAAGGAGGACACCACATCGTTCGGATGCACCATTGAAGCCGAAGCCGACTAAGGCCCGGCGAGAATCTGCTAGCATGGCTCCCAATCATATTATTTCTGAAGAATCCGAGCCTGATGACGAAGAGGAGCCGGTTGATTCCAGTATAGAACCCAGCAGGATAAGATTTCATTATTTTTATTGCATAGATCCCTCCTTTTTTATTGATGTTCTGTCCTACCAGAGAGGTCTGCTCTCAATTTTCTGATCTCAATTTCCGCTGAATTAACATAATATGGTTGCAATTATGAATTATCTGTCTTGAATGACAGTAGCAGCGTCTAGATAGTAGTGCATGCAAACATAAAAGCAAACATAAAAGTTATGATGATGTGTTCTTTTATCATTAAGGTAATGAAGTTGACACCTTTGGAATTGGAATACATCTGGTCACACATGTTATACTCATCCTGCATTGGATTGTGTGTACAAGCTGGTTGAAGTGAATGGACAACCTCGGATCAAGCTGTCTGAAGATGTGTCAAAGGCTTAAGATGAGCTTTATTGTTTTTGTATGATACTATTTCTGCCATTATATTTTCAGAACTTTTTTTCAGGTTACTATTCCTTGCGAGAAATAGTGTTACAAGCTTTATGGAAAGGAGGAGAGAGGTCTTGTTTCTTCACGGCTATGGTGGATCTGGGAGGGACGTTCTTTCTTTCTCTCAGGTAATTCAGAGTTCTATGGCCATTTGATCTTGATGCACGTCTATTCTGGCTAGTAAGTATTCTTGTTCCACAAAACTAAGCATTGGATTAACACCAGTCTTGTTAGTCCAGGTACTAAATATTATACTTTAGTCAGATTTCTCTGTTCTGCAAACTTTTTTGTATGAACAAAATATTTGTCTTATTGGCTACGATCGGCCCGACTATGGCGCAAGCGAACCCTTTCCTCATCGTACTTTTCTTTCGAAAGCTTACGATATACAAGATTTGGCAGACAACCTGAATCTTAGGGACAAATTTTACATTTTGTCTGTCGGAATTGGATCATATTCTGCTTGGACATCCATGAAATACATTCCTAACAGGTACATTCTCAAGCCTTTTTTCCTAAAAAAATAGACCTTTTTTGAAGCTTTATTCTTGAAACAGGCTTGCCGGAGTAGCTATGGTGGAGTCAATGACAAATTTTTGGTGGAAAATTATACCTTTGTCGGCAGCGCACAAGGCAATTTCTGCTCTTCCCAAATCAGAAAAGCGTGCAGTGCTATTGGCACATCATGCTCCATGGCTTCTGCATTGGTGGAAGACTAACAATTTGATTCCTAAGGATGATTCAAGCATGGTACATTAAGCATCAAATTCGTTCTTTGATGATAGGTGAGAAATAACTTTTGTTTTAGATTACTATTTTTGCAAGAAATAGTGTTACAGGCAGGGCAAGAAATAGTGTTACAGGCAGGGCTATGCATTGGTTGAAGAATGATAGGTGAGAAAAAACCTCATCCCAAGGTAATGTTTTTCCATATGTTTGTATAACAAATAAAATGGAAACTTTTTTCCCTTCTTTTCCAAGTAGGTGAATGCATGTTATGCCACAGTCCCTTCATCGAATCAAAGAGAGCATGTGATTCCCCAGCATGTAGATCCCCTCTACAAACGTTATTGGACTGGAAAATCCAGTATGTGTGATGCATTAAATATTGGACACAGTCCACATCAGCTAATGCCCCTGTCCAAGAGATTGAGTAACCTTTCCTTTAACTTGGAAAGGAGGCACCTTTGTTTTCCATCTTCAAGCAATGGCATGGACCTCAAGCTCCATAATGAATTCTTCTCCTCTGAGTTTCCATCTCCTCCAAGTTTTCTCTCAAACGCTCTTGGCCTTTTGAGCTCTTTACAAATAGTTCTGATCTCTCTTATTACAGAGAACCAAATTATCCATTTTAGATCTACAGTCTATATAGCTTGCATAAATTAGATCATTTAGCTTTTTGTTCAACACTATGTTTTACCTCTGTTTACTTCTGTTGATCAGCATAATTTGTCTTTGTCTTCCTATATCTGAAAGGTTACAATTTAATTTGTTTATAGAGATTAAATTTTCCTTGGGTAGGCTAAGGCAATATCAGGGTTCAAATCCCTGGCCCCCTTTGGGCAATCTAATTTATTGTGACGCAAAGTTTGCCCTAAATTTTGATGCTAGATTTGACGCTAAGTCTGACACAAAACTGACTCAATTTTGACTTTAATTTTGATGTTAATTCTGACGCCAATTCTGCATCTAATTCTGACGCAATTTCTGACTCTAATTTTGCACTTAATTCTCACGCAAATTCTGACATTAATTCTGGCGCAAATTTTGACTCTAATTATGCATCTAATTCTGCACTAATTATGACGCAAATTCTGACTCTAATTCTGACGCAAATTCTGACTCTAATTCTGGCCCAAATTCTGACTCTAATTATGCATCTAATTCTAACACAAATTTAGACTCTAATTCTGATGCAAATTCAGACTCTAATTCTGATGCAAATTCAGACTCTATTTCTGATGCTAAATTCTGACGCTAATTCTGTCATTTAAACGACAGAACGTAGAGTCAGTTGTAGTGTCAGTCGTAACGTCAGTTTAAGGGTTTTTTTCCATTTTTTTCAATTTAAGTTTATAACTAAGCTCTGACTCTAAAACTGACTCTAATACCCATTTCTCTTGTAGTGGATGGACCTTTAATTTCAATTGACATATCCAATTGTTGTGGAGAGTCCGCTACTTAAGGTGGGCAGCAAATCGCAATCGCATGTTCAGTACTACTACATTCCTGTTAATGCAAGGTAACATCTGCTTGTCAAGTTAAAAGATCCCCTTCATTTTTGATTGTCAAGTGATTAGTTTTATCGAACTGCAGTGGCCATTGGAGCCTGTTTATATTAGTTGTTGATCAATTGGCATGCCAGAAGCTGAACAAGCCCTGCCCGTGCATTTTGCACTTTGATTCTTATGATCCCCTGCATGCAAATGTTCGAGGCTTCATAACTTTGTGAGTTATTTCAGGTCTACACATATTTATGGTTTCAGCATAGGTAATTAGGTTCTTATTTTAGGGATTGAACTCAGATTACATTTCCAGGTTCGTGAGTGACCTATTCAAGAGGTAATCATCACTTCACAATGCTCCTTGCATACTGATGGATGCTCCCCAGCAACATAACAGCCAAGATTGTGGTGTATATGTCATAAATTATGTGAATAGATTTATTCGAGATGTTTGCAGCACCAAAGATCAGGTAAATCACAATTCTGAATGACTTAAGAATTGTCACTTTTCAGATTGTCATTGCTTAAGAATTGTTCTTTTTCAGGTTGTCATTACCCGGGATTGGTTCCAGAAGGAAGAGATAGACAATACCCGGCAGTGTTTCATTACAGTGTTGCAGAAATTGAGTGACTGTCTAGCCCAAGGGAAATCCACTATTCGTGGTGGTGTTGCTACTAGATTCAACCATTAAGCCAAAGGGTTGAAGGGAAAATTTGCCGAGAAGCAACCTATGGCGGCAAAGTGGGCAAAATGAATGCGATTTTTTAGGCTCAACAGCTGAGACATTACTATCAGATATTTGGGGGGTCTTCGATCCCGCCATTTTTGCTATTAGTGACCAAGCAATTGCTATCAAATTATAGGATAAGAGGAGCAAAAATTTGAAAGAAAATTGTAGAATCAGGAGCTATGCCCACAAAAACCCATGTTTTTAGGTGTAAAAGGGAGAGAGCGCATAAATGGCAGGGCGTAAGCAGCATGCTCTATTTCTCTGTATAGGTTTTTGCTGAGCTTGGTGCCATTGTGGATTGCACGGAGACAAGTTCTAGAATGAACATTATTGCCATTGCCGTGAAAAATCCTTTCTTAGCCATAGCCATCAAGATCAGTGTTTGTACCGACAGCCATGCCCATGGTTTCGAGACCCCGAGTAGAACTCTGTGTCGGAAGCTACCCCTTCAGATTTCCAACCATGGAAACAAAGAAAATCAAATTTTATTGTCGTGGTTCTTTATAGCTGACTTTTTGCTTTTTTTATTTGTTTTAACCAAAATAACATCATCTCCCATAAACAACATATATATTGAAGCAATGTATTGACTCATAAACAATAATGTTGCTAACCAGAATTAGGAAGAGTAGAAATTATATTCATGAATGACATCCTGTTACACCAAAATGCATGGTTGTCAAATGCCCTTGTTCTCAAGCAATAAATAATATGTTCTTGCTTAAATGCCAAGACCCAAATAAAAATAGAAGTTAGTTTGCTTGAGAATGATGAAATAGAACATCGTAAAATCGTAAATCTCTTGGAAAATCAGAAATGATATGGTCTATGGGGTACGCTGCCTTGTGGCGTGACGTTAAAATCTCTTCTTCTTCTTCTTCTTCTTAAAAAGGTTGGGGCACACAGATAGTGATTTCTATGAAGGATCCGCCCTTTTGGTGTGATGGTTAGCACTAAAGGGCTTAGTTGTGATATTTGGTACCAGAGTCAAGGTTCAAGTCCTTGTGGCTTGGTATGTCCACATATGCTCGAGGACAAGCATATCGTGAAAGGGGAGGAATCGATTTGGTCTATGGAGTATGGGATAACGCCTTGCAAGGATTGGGGCCCATTGGATAATATCCAATTTCTATCCACCCTTTTGATGTGTTAGTTAGCCCTATGGATTTAGGATGTAACAACAAGTGTGAGGAGGAATTGATATGGGGGTATGAGATACAACCTTGGAAAGGTTGGATCCGATGGATATAGATTTCCATGAAGGATTTCCCCTTTTGGTTGATGGTTAGACCTAAGGATTTAGGGTGTAACAAGAAGTGTGGGTCGGATAATTAGAGTGTATCTTGGAAGGCAGAGAGAATTTGAGTGAGAGATATTTAAATGTGAGGAACTTTGGGGCTCTGAGGAATGAAAATTACTCAATGATGCCTCATATATGTCTTAAAAAAAAGGGCATAGGGTAAGTAGAAGACTCCTTGCTTGCTCCCATTCAATTCAATTCAATTCAATTTCACTAGAACTCCTCGTGATCCCAGAAAAACATAAAGCATGCATAATAAATACTTCAAGTAATCATATATCCTCTTTCAGACACAATATGTGCATGCCCTATGGATCCTAACTGGTATAGCACAAAGTATCCATTGCAAAAATATAGTGGCCAACCAAAAACTATGATACATATAATAGTAAGAAACCAAATAAGATCGCAATCTAAACTACATCATGCAATCAGAAACAAGTTAATGTACATAATATACATCTATAATTAGATTTAAGAATCATATTTTGAAAGTACTGCAAAATTAAATATAATACTTAGAATTACTAATTAATGTAAATCTACACAAGATGAAGCTATTTTGACCAACAACACGAACCAGGTTTGATGTCTAGTATTGCTTGTGAATATGGTCATGTGATTTAGCTACTTTAGAGATCTCAATTCCAGGATTTATTTATGAATATACCACTTTAAATATGTAGCATAATAACAGGGGGTCCCAGATGGATTTGATATGGATGTAAAAATACTAATTCCTGAAACAATAGACCATATATCCCTAAAACAATCGAATAAATTGTTATAAAACAAAATATAGATTCAAGATAAAAAATAATCGCATTAGCTCACTGGGTATATTGATTAAAGTAGTCTTAGTTACGACATTGAATTATTTTGGTAGAGGTTCGAGCTCTTGTATTTCATATTCTAAAATTTTAGGCAAAGTCGTATAGAGGTTCGATATTCCGTCAAAATCTTAGGCGAAATCGTATTCCATATTTCAAAATCATCAGCGCCTCCAATCATAAATGACTATATAAACAAAACGAGAGGTGCCCAGGGGCCCTAGCATACGATCTGGGTCATAGGATCGACGAATCCGACGATTGTGGTAGTCCAAAGTGCACCTCGTTTAGAATATGATCTGGGTCGTAGGATCGACGAATCCGATGACTGTGGTAGTCCAAGGTGCACCTCGTTTAGAATATGTAGCAAAATAACAGGGGGTTCTAGGGGGATTTGATATGATTCCTGAAACCATAGACCATATATCCCTAAAACAATCGAATAAGTTGTTATAAAAAAAAAGCATAGATTCAAGATAAAAAATAATCGCATTAGCTCACTGGGTATATTGGTTAAAGTAGTTTTAGTCACGACATTGAATTATTTTGGTAGAGGTTCGAGCTCCCGTATTTCATATTCTAAAATCTTAGGCAAAGTCGTATATAGGTTCGATATTCCCCCAAAATCTTATGCGAAATCGTATTTCATATTTCAAAATCATCGGTGCCTCCAATCATAAATGACTATATAAACAAAACGAGAGGTGCCAGAGATCGACGAATCCGACGACTGTGGTAGGCCAAGGTGCACATCGTTTAGAATATGTAGCAAAATAACATTAGAGAAATATGAAATATGTACAATATTAGAGAGGGGCCCTCTCTAGTTATATTGGTCTAGTGTTACAGAAACAGGAATGGGGTAAGTGTTGGTGCATACGTCTAGATCTAGAAAAATCCCATGGATTTTACACAGATCTGCCAAAAAATCACACAGATCTAAAGGATGGTATTCAATTTTGTAATATTCTAGGATTTATTATAATTCCACCTACTGATTCAACACAAACCATGGGAATATTTCACTAACTAAACTAATCTTAGATTTTTTGCATGTCATATAAGTATTTTAGATTTTATTGTAATTGCAAGTTGTTTTCTGGTGAAGGGCGTTAAGCCAGATGGCCCCATTGCTTACCTGCTAGCAACTTTGTATTTTACCCTTTTAGGCTAATATTCAATTGGTTGCAAGTAACCGGTGCTATCTCTCCAGGTTTTTCACATTTATGTCATTTGCAAGCATGGGATATATACTACTCTACACGATTCACTTTACTTTGTCTAAACTCCTTTTAAAAAGTACATTCTACTCTTATTTACTTCCAGGTCTAGTTCTGGATTTTATTATAAACATGAATTTTGTTTGTTCAGTTGAACATGCTTCATAGCAGCAATTTTGTCTCATGATCCATGAGGTTTTTCTATTTTAGAACTTTATGCTAGCCAAAGATATGTAATGGTTAATATAAGCCCCAAAGTGCTTCACACGTCCTTTTCGTATATAATAAGAGGGTTCTAAAAAAAATGGGAATCACATGTAGCCCACTTTAATTAAATGTGCCAGTGCTAGCTGCGGTGTAAGTGCCTTAGAGATTGCTACTAATTGGCTTGCAAGATCTTTTAAGTGTTGCTTCTTCTCATCTAGAATCCTCGTACAAGTACCTTCTCCAATACATTTACTTCGATCCACCAATCCAAAGGAGATGGCCCTGACTGTTTCTTCCTTGGGTGTGGCTCTCTTCCACGTTCGTCTATGGCCCAGTCAAGTGCAAAAGCATGCAAAAATGTGTCTTCGTTTTTTCTAAGGTTTTGTTTATGGTACGATCAATGATTTTTTTTTTTTTTGGGGGAAATAGGCGTTTCTTGGTCGTTTTTTTTCAACCATGACATTGCAATCATGTTTCATAATACCAGTTTTACCATGGCCGCTGCCATGTCCTGGAATTAACTGAAGCCTTATTCATGTAGGGCATACCACATTGGCAGAACCTAGGGTGAAACGTTATTCTTTGTTAGAATAATAGGCCTTATTTCTTAAACTTTACTTAATATCTATTTCCTCCTTCTCACGATGATCCAACTTTAGGGTTTTCATAGCAAACCCTAACAGAAGTGCGCAGCTGGAGACCAGAATGATGCTCGATCCTTCTAGATGAACATTTCGCATACCGTGGAACTACGAAATGGTATTTAACACTCTAGGCTTGCTTTGGATAATATTTCCATCTGTCAAGTTGTTCAGCTGCAGAAATGAAGGCATAGATACATGTTTCTTGCTTATAGAAGAAAGAAAGGTGGTTTCAACAAGAAAACCCTCTGAAAGATGGAAGAAGAGAAAAGACAAGCAGACAAGAGAAAAACCCTGTTTGATTATCATGTCCCTGCCAAATCCTTAACACTTGCTGGCAAATCTAACTTCAGGGCTACTAAGAATGCCAAAGATACCAAAGAGAGGGAGGCAGCAGCAATACTTACAAGCGCTACCATTGCCTTTGAAAATATAGTGAGTCAAGCGATACTAAAAGGACTGTAAAACAAGCTGCTGCAGCAGAGTATCATATAGGAGGCCAAATTGCAAAGGGAAATTCCATCAGATTTACACAAGACCAAAAACACGAACCACGTTTGATATATAGTATTGTTTGTGAATTTATAAAGCATATGGTCATGTGATTTAGCTACTTTAGATATCTCAATTCCAGGATTTATTTATGAATACACCACTTCAAATATGTACAACATTAGAGAGGGGCCTCTCTAGTTATATTGGTCAAGTGTTACAGAAATAGGAATGGGGTAAGTAAGCTGGTGCATACATCTAGATCTAGAAAGATCCCATGGATTTTACATAGATCCGCCAAAAAATCACACAAATCTAAAGGATGGTATTCAATCTTGCAAGATTCCAGGATTTATTAAAATTCCAGCTACTGATTCAATACAAACCATGGGAATATTTCACTAACTAAACTAATCTTAGATTTTTTGCATGTCATACAAGTATTTTAGCTTTTATTGTAATTGAAAGTTGTTTTCTGGTGAAGCGTTAAGCCAAACGGCCCCATTGCTTACCTGCTAGCAACTTTGAAATTTACCTTTTTAGGCTAACATTAAATTGGCACATTTATGTCATTTGCAAGCATGGAATATATGCTACTCTACATGATTCACTTTACTTTGTCTAAACTCCTTCTAAAAAGTACATTCTACTCCTATTTACTTCCAGATCAAGTTCTGGATTTTATTATATACAGGAATTTTGTTTGTTCAGTTGAACATGCTTCATGGCAGCATTAAATTGGTTTTGCTGCAGGTAACAGGTGCTATCTCTCCAGGTTTTTCACATTTATGTCATTTGCAAGCATGGGATATATGCTACTCTACACGATTCACTTTATTTTGTCTAAACTCCTCCTAAAAAGTACATTCTACTCTTATTTACTTCCAGGACAAGTTCTGGATTTTATTATATACAGGAATTTTGTTTGTTCAGTTGAACATGCTTCATAGCAGCAATTTTGTCTCATGATCCATGATGTTTTTCTATTTTAGAATTTTATGCTAGCCAAAGACATGTAATGGTTAATATCTGAAATTGACATTATCTGCTATGAATTATGAATACAAGAAATTTATCGCGGGGCCAAGCCCGCCGCGAACATTTCTCTTTATCGAATTTGTGCTAGTTGAAAATGATATGAATGTCCAACTTGTTGTCCATTCATCAAGCTTCCTGTTCATTCGAACTTGTTGTCAAGAAGATGTCGAATGCGTGCAAAATTTTATATATATAAAACATGAAAGAAACTTCGGCGTACAATGAAACAAAAATCAGACTAACTTAGCCACAAGGTAAATGTGCACAGAATAAACGAAGTGCAACACCAAGTCTGGCAATCTATCCGCAAAGGCATAACACTTAAGAAGAAAAAGGATGGCAGGAAGTTTTAACGCCGTATGGCTTAAAACTGTAGTCCAAGGAGGTATTGGATTGCTACTCTTTAAAGCCCTGATATGAATTGAGAAGCTCACTGTGGCAAAAAACCTAGGAAAGCTTTGCAAAATGGATGGATCTACAGCCACGGGACCAAGATCCCAACAAAAAAGAGCCAGTTTAAAGGGAATCATCCAAAACAAAAGAAAGATAGAATACCACGAGTCTGGACGAAAGGGCTTCGCCATGGAATAGTGAAATAATATGAAAAAAGAGGGAGCAAAGCAACCAGGCGCGGAAATCCGACGGGAAGACGCTTCACGATACAGAATGCAAAGGCCATACCTTAAACGAGCGCTATGGCTACTTCTTGAAGGCCGAGATCTTCCAGAGCTTCCGTTGTCCATCTTTCCAGCAACATTCTGGTCGCAGCAGCAACCACAGGTGCATATAGAATCTGCGTGCATCGATGTATCAACAACTCCGAAGAATTTGACCCATTCCTGGTTGATCTCCGCCTTGTTTTTCTTCCATACAAGCCTCCTGGTCATAATGAAAAGAGTATCTGCAGCAGCAACCATATCACCCATTAATATTCATAATCCAATTGATGTCATATAATACATGTTTAATGATTCCTTCCGGCGGGATTATTTTATAATTAAAAATAAAGCTATTTCTTCCTTTCCAGATCCTCCATAGGAGGATGTAAATTCTCCAATCAGTCGGGTTGATAGGCATAAAGAAGTCCTTGTGGCTCAAGGCTACCAGGTTTTGGCCAAAGATATTAGAGGCAAGTTCCAGAATCCACTCCGACCATAGGCAAGATCTGAAAAGATGTTCTTCATCCTCTTTGCTAGCCAGGCATCTGTCACACAAATCCGAGTTAGTCATAGATAATTGAAATCTCTTACAATTGGTTGCAAGGCCTTTGTGCCATAATTGCCACATGAAAGCCTTGATCTTTGGATTGATTGGGCTTTTCCACATAAAAACCAAGTTCTTCCTGGCTGTGTCAGGGGAGACATCCCACTTTAAGTGAATAGTGATTTCCTATTGACTCATTAGGAATCTGTAAGCCAGCCTGACAGTGTAGCCAGTTTTACCATTGTGACTCCATGAGTCAGGAGAGTGAGACCAACTGCCCTGCATGATAATGTTAGTGATGGCATCATAGAGCAGTCTAGTATGATTATCCTCTTCAGCAAGTGCAGAATATTGGAAGGGGATAATACCATTGTCATCAAAAAGGTGGCTGATAAGAGTAATCCCTTTTTGTTTCCATAATTTGGCTTGTTCAGGAAAGTGACAAGCCAGGCATAAGTTGTGATTATCAAGGATCAAGGCTGGATTCCAGAAGATGGATTGCTCCATAGAGAGGCCCTTCTCCCTATTGTACATTTGTCTAACTTCTGTCCAAGCATAGATCCACTTCTTGATTATACCTGGGGTAGTTGCAGGGATAGAGAAAGGAAAAAAGATGGAGTATGGCAATTCCATTTTGAGGATCCTCCATCCATACGGGTGGCATTTGCTGATATAGTGTTTGATCAGAATGGAGATAGAGTGCTTGATTTTGTCATAACAAGCCCTGTGGAAGTATTTAGCAGCTAAAGCTAATCCCTGTTTTCTGATATTCATGGTTCCTAGACCACCATTCTTTTTAGGCTTGCAGCATTCCTCCATCGAAACCGGATGCCAACATCTCTTATTTTGACCATATGCAATAAACCTGCCAATAATACTTTGAAGCTTGTTAGTGATCTTCTTGGGGGCCAGAATGACCGAAGATTGGTAAACATGAGAAGAGGAAATCACGAAGTTGGCAATTATGGCCCTCCCATTTTTAGAAAGATACTTAGAGTTTAGGGAGTCAACCTTTTTATAGAATTTTTCAATAATATCAAGCCATAAATCAGAGGCATTACTTCTGATGGCAAAGGGGATCCCTAAAATTTTGGATTTAGTGCAGGGGGAATAATACTTACATCCAAAAAGTTCAGCTGCCCGAGTACCTTTGTCGATCTCCCTAGAGTGAATGGCAGATTTGAGAGGATAAATTCTGCATCCTGAAGTATGACCAAAGTCTTGGAGGATACTTTGAATGTTGATGATGGAATTATGTTCCATAGAAGTCAAAATAAAAGTATCATCAGCAAAATGCCCATTGAGGATTTGGTCCACCCATGGATTGTCCGGGAGCTTAAGATCTTTAATGGAATTATTATTCTTGGCTTCTTCCAATCTGCTGTGCAAAGCTTCCATAACAATTAAAAAGAGAAAGGGTGCAAGAGGACAACCTTGTTTTACCCCACTTTGGATGGAGAAGAAGGGGCTGGTCTCACTATTTATGAGGACTGCAGATCTGGAATTGCTAAGAATGGCATTGAACATACCAATGCTCTCCTCATTGAAGCCAAGAGTCCTGCAGCTTTTGTAAAGAAACTTCCAACTGACCATGTCAAAGGCTTTTGTGATATCCAGCTTAAGGAGGGCTATATCTTGCTTGGAGTCTTTAGCCCGTTGCAATCCTAAAATAGCAGTCACCACGTTGTCCAAGATGAATCTGTCTTTGAGGTAGGCAGATTGGGCTGCTAATAACAGAATCCAAAATCTTTTTGAGTCTGGCGGCTATAGCACCTGCAATTATCTTATAAATAACATTAGTCAGAGAGATTGGCCTATAATCAGCAAAGGAGATGGGGGAATCAATTTTGGGGATAAGAGTGATAAGGCTAGTATTGATTCTAGCATCCAGACGCTTGCAGATTCTGAACTCATTAGCCAATCTGGTGACACCTTCACTTAGGACAGGCCAGGCCTTTTTAAAAAATTCAGCTGGTAAACCATCTGGTCCAGGGGTTTTACCATTGTCCATACCCATGACCACTTCCTTGAGTAAGTTCTCCGTGAAAGGGGAGGAGATCATCTCATTCTGATTGCCATTTACCTTACTCCTTATATTAATGAAAGTATCCATCATCTCTTCTGAACAGTCAGTATTTGTGCCCATGATATTGGTAAAGTGTTCAACTGCAGCTTTTTTAAGATCATTGTCATCAGAGATAAGGGAATCGCCAACTTTGATCTCATAGATCTAGTTTCTCTTGATCCTGGTTTTGGTTTTGATGAAGAAATACTTGGAGTTGCACCTCTCGTCTTCTTTGAGCTCCTTGATTTTAGCTTTCATTTTCCAACCTTTGGCAATTTCAAGCTCCTCTTTTTCTATCTGGATCTTAATATCATCCTGCTGATCAGTGGGAGTATTGATAAGCCTTTGTCTCAGGAAGGCTAAATTGGCTTGCTTGTTATAGTGAATCTCCTTGCCCCACTCTTTCAGCCAACTTTTGATATGTTTAGCTAAATTAATCCACCACCACATCCATCCCCTGTCTCCAGCTGGTTTGGGGTGGCAGTTGGATATATCTTGAAGCTTGGTGAGGAAATCTTCGTGGTCAAGAAGGCTGAAGTTCATCTTAAAAAAAGACTTCCTTTTGTTATGATCTGTATCACTTAAAATGATAAGCTGAGGGTAGTGATCAGAGAGGGTGTAGCCAGTCAAATTATCAACCCTACTGTTAATGGTCCAAATATTTTCACTGAGGTAAAATCTGTCATGTAAGCAGCAAATGGGGTCAACTCTGTGGTCGGACCAGCTGAAAGAGTTGGGCGTGGTTCTGGCTAGCTTGAGATTGTGAGCAGACAGAAGGCTGACCCAAGCACACATCTCTTGAGGCAAAAGAGCCTTAAAGTTTCTATTTTTCATAAAGCTATCAGTAACCATATTGAAATCTCCACCAATAATCAAATCATCAATATCTAAGCTAGCTAAACTAGAATTGATTCTATTCCAAACTAAAATTCTATCAGAGGGATTATGATAGGAATAGACATTAACTAAAGCAATATTACCAGACCCGAGCTTGCATACCAAGATCTGCCATCTACCATTGTTATCATTAATCATATGATCTATTTGCAGATCAGTTCTCTGATTCCAAGCAATAGCAATACCTGCAGAAGAGTCGTTAGCACTTATAGACCAAGTTTTAAAATTAGGAGGGAGAGCTCTGGAAATAATGGTATTATGGTTGGGATCATGAATCTTGTGTTCCTGGATGAACAAGATGTCAGGGTTGAGGGAGGAAAGACAAACTTTTAAACGCTCCCTTTTGATAAGATTATTAATTCCCTGGAGATTCCAGGTAACAATTCTTAGGGAGTCATACATTAATATTTATATAAGCCTTTAGCCATTCTAGATTGAATGGCAGAATTTCTGGGGCTGACCCTGAGCGGTCCAACATAGGATTTTTTCTGTCCCCTTCCTCTTTTCTTTGTAATCTACTTCCAACCTTCATCATCACAGGAATGAAGAAAATCGTTCTCAGAGCTGTAGCTCTCAGAATCGGCCTCGGAGTGGTTATCTTCTTTAAGGGGGAAGGAGAGAGTCACAAAACCTATTTTGAATTTAACTTCCATATTGACATTTCTAAGGACAAAATTCCAATTACTATTAAAATAGGGGGTATTAGGTTCAGTAATGGGGATGTAGTCCTTTTTATCATCTGCAGTGGCTCGGGAGACAATGTCAGTAATTTTACTGCTCTTTTGCACCACTTCATCAATTTCTTTCTTTTTAGGATGCCATTCTTGCCTGATGATGAGAGGGGGCTTAATATTAAGGGGGCTTCTGTCATCAATAGGAATCTCCTTCTCTGAAGTTCTGAGGACAGGGAGCTTCGAGTAGACAATATCCAATTCCATAGTTCTGCCCTCAGAAAGTTTAATTTTAACCTTTCTCAGCCATTTGGAATTTATTTCCTTAGATATACAAACTGAAGGGAAGTTGGTTTGAGGAATGTTTATGGAAATGATATCCCCGAGATTTCTCGAGATTGCGCTAAGATGAGAGAGGGTCCACAAAGCTGGGGGCAAATTGGGGAAGGTGATCCACGTAGCGGTAGAAATATGATTACTGTTACCTGGGGTAAAGAAGGGGCTCCATCTCATAATATAGAAATCATTGTTGCTAATTTTACCCAGCTTCTTTTTTAGCATGTGAGAGACACTAAAATTATCTTTGCACAAGATTTGAAAAGTCCTGTCATCGATCTTGAGCAGGGATAGAATGGGGATTCTCTGAGTCTTGGTAATAGAAAACTTAACTTCACCAATGGAGGGGCAATTGATAAGAAAGTGGATAATCAGACCTCTTTCAGAGTATAGGTTAACAACATTAGAATCCTGGATACCCGAAAGATCTATGTAATCCGAATTAGCTTTGGGTATATCAGACGGGTTATCATAAGAAACTATGTTAAGCAAAGCATTTTTGTAAGAGGGAAGAATTTGACCTTTTGCTTTGTCGCTTTTGCCCAGAATAGGAATCCGGTTGCTGACATTCTGATCTCCAACAATGGTACTTGCCTTGCCGAACCCAGATGAATTTATACTTTTGCAGTTCTTGCATTCGCACTGATTCGTCTCCAGAGGGTTGAAGTAACCATTTGAATCTTTGATTTTGCATGCATTGGTATCCTTCTTGAGTCTGGTCTGGAAGATCCCATACTCCTGAGAGACGTCCTCCAGGACCAAATCCGCGCCCGATGGGAGCTTGCTTTTGGCTTGCTTGTGGTGTCTTTCTATGACGCTGTCATCAGCTTCCTCCCATCTCTTGATCAGTTTTATGGAAGCCTTGAAGTTCCACTTGAGGTTTTCCAAGTCAACAAGCAAGGTTTTTGCCAGATTGAGGAGCTCGTTCATAGATTTCTGGAAAATATTATTTTTAAGGCTACAGCAATCTGATTCGGAATGACCCTGCTTAACCATTATCCTTTTGTAGAGGTTTCTGTCCATTTCTTGAAGTAACTCAAGAAAATTCCAAGCCCAATCACGGTCGTTTGCTCTGCCGGAGGCATAATCCTTCTCTAAAGCTCTCATTTTGTCCAAGGTGTCACATATCACTCCGTCCCCAAGAACATCCATGCAAACTGCAGCAGCTTTTTGTTGATCTTGAATAAGCGCAAAGGTGATGTACATAGTTTTCATCTTTTCCCACACCTTATCCTTCCTGTCATCCAACCAAAAAATATTCGTCCATTCATCGTCCTCGATGATTCTGAGGGCTTTCTCTCTGTCAATTGGGTTTTTGGAGAGGCCCGAACCATTTTTCTCTTGTCTGTTAGTCATTCTTAGTTTTTCCCCGCAAATCTCCACACTAGGATCTGTAAATCCGTGAAGAACCAGGCCGGCCTGAGGTCAAAGAAATCTGTCTAGTGAAGAATGGGCTCGATTCCGAACCTTTCCAGTACCAAAATTTGAAAGAGATTTCGTGAAAATCTTCCTAAGGCTAGGTAGCCCAAATTATGGGCCGAAACTCTTAAAGAACCTACTCTATCGAAGCAAAGAATACTTAGATAATGACTGCTAAAGGCTGATCTACTGAATCCAATTCTAGTTCTGGAGTTGTACGACTGAATGATTAAGTTATCCAATGCTGCTACTGTTACATCGAAGTCAGAGGGGATATCTGGAAAGCCCAGACCCTGGAGAACAGCCTCCAAGAAGGCCTCATCCATCGGGTCTGGTATTCGCACGGAGTTCGAGGCGCCAAAGGAAGCGCCTAACATTCATCTCCTCCAGACGTCCACCATAATGCATTCTCGTATGCTCATACTGCAAGCCTTCTATGGGTGTAATGCACTTTCCAACGAGAACTGGATTCATGATAGAGGGCCCTCTTCAAAACATGCATGGCATGTTAAGAATACTAAAATGAGAAGCGAGAATCATGTTGTCAAGTTTTAGTAATTTCTTAAGTTATAGCCTTAATCTTAGGAGCTTCATTTTTGGAGTAATTCATATTAGATTCAGATGACGTTATATATTTATAACTATAGCCTTCTGAGGCAAGATCACTGAGTTTTCTGATAATCAAGCATTTTGAGTGATCTGCTGTTGAGTTATCAGAGTTCACTGTTTTTTTCTTATTGTTGATTGTCTTGTTTTGGTTCAACTTCTCAATAGGTTATGGACCCACTCCATCAAAATTAATACTTGTACGCATCAGTGGCCTTTGCCATTTATTTGTACACTCAAATATTGTTTGTCCTTTATCTGTCCTTTGTTGTTTACCTGTCTGCATCTATAGAATCTACCGGAACCCTGAGCTCATTTGAATGGAAAATGATTCCAAGGTTTAACGGGAGGAACTTCCAAATCTGGAAGTGGCGCATACAGATGATCCTTGAGGATAAAGATCTGTGGAATGTTGTCAAAAATCCTAATCTTGCTCTGGAGATGTTGAGTGAACCCGTGTCTGTGTCAACTCACTGCACGTGAAAATGCCATTGTCGAAGTAGTGCTTGATCATTCCGTCAAAGAAATCCTTGAGAAGGATTGGAAGGCGAGACTGATCATATATTCCAGTCTGGAAGATGTTCCAGCACAGCTTGTGAAGAATGCAAATACTGCATGTGAGATTTGGAAGATTCTATTGAGTCATTGTGCTTCTGACCTGGCAGGAAATCGGTTTGCATTACGTAAGAAATTGTATAACTTACAGTTGCAAGAAGGGAACAAATTCATGGAGCATATTTGCCAAATGAAGGATCTACTTAATGAGTTACAATCCACGAGTGTGGATGTAACAGAAGATGAGAAAGTGTGCATGCTTCTGAATACCCTGCCACAATACTTTGAAGGAATTGTCATAAATATGGAAGAGAGACTTTCGAATTACTCTTTTGAGAAGGCGTTGGACCAATTAAAGGCAGAAGTAATCTAAAAACAGGGACAGAGGTCCCCAACTGCATATTCTCTGATGTTCATGGATTCTAAGACCAGTCGGTCTGGGAAGAATCCAAAGAAAGGAAAATTTGATAGAAACAAAATCACTTGTTTCAGATGTCAGAAAGGGGGTCATCTTGCTAAGGAATGTCGAGCTTCTGCGCCAGCTCCTGCCTCAAAGAAAACCCCTCAAGCAAATGTAGCTGAGGAAGACAATGTTTATGTCCATGAGGATACTCCAACAGAAGAACAAAGTTTCATGGTTATTGAAGAACTGTTTGCAGCCTTGGAGCTGACCGACGATGTTTTTGATCCCAACTGGTATCTGGATTCTGATGCCACGAGTCACATGACTCCATGGAAGGAGGCTTTTGTATCCTATAAAGAGCTAAAGAATCCTGGAGTTATAAAGGTGGGAGATCATCATACACAAATGGCTGTGGGATTAGGTACTGTGAAGATTTATTTTGATCATTCTACAATGCTTATGCATGATGTTCTCTATGTTTCGGGTTTGTTCAAAAATCTGTTAGCCGTTAGCAGACTAACAGATGCAGGATATGAAGTAAGGTTCACATCAAATGGGTGTGAAGTCCTTGACACAAGCAGGCAACTTCGAGTTGGAGCCTCCAGATTTGGGAACTTGTATCAAATTGAAAGGGCGTCAATACACAATGAGTGTATAAATTTTGTTGCAGATCCGCCTATTGAAGAATCCTTGTGGCATCACTGCCTCGGGCATTAGCATGCAAAAAAGTGAAATTATTGAAGCAGAAAGGCTTAATAAGAGGACATAAAGTGTCCAATTTACCATGCAATGTATGCATGCAAGCAAAGATTACGAGAGCTCAATTTCCTCTTTCGACATCACATGAAACCAAGCGGTTCGCCTTGATCCATACTGATCTATGTGGACATGTGAATCCTCCAACAAGCTCTGATGCAAGGTATTTCTTGGTGTTTTTGGATGATTTCTCAAGATATATCACTGTTTTTATTTTGAAAACAAAAGATCAGTGCTTTGAGCATTTTAAATTGTTCAAACAATTTGTTGAAAAGCAGACAGAGGAGCAGATCATTGCTATATGTGCTGACAATGGAGAAGAGTTTTGTTCCAAATTTTTTGAAGTGTTTTTTATTACAAATGCTATTGAGCATCAATTGACAGCACCCTATAGCCCTGAGCAGAATGGCAGGGCAGAAAGGGTAAACAGAAGTCTTGTAGAGATGGCCAGAGCCTTATTGATTGCCATGAATGTTCCTATTGTATTTTGGAGTGAAGCAATCACAACAGCTGCATTTCTTATGAATCATGTGCCTCATGCCAGCCTTGATTTTCAGATCCCACTCACCTTATGGTCAGGTAAAGTGCCTTCCTTAAAGCAATTGAAAGTTTTTGCTGTAGATCTTTTGTCAAAATTCCCACTATTTCTGGAAAAATGGAAAGAAAAAGCACGAGCATGCATGTTCATTGGATATTCTTCCAATAGAAAAGCCTTCAGGTTTTTAGATTTGGAGACCAACCAACTTGTAATAAGTTGCCATGCTGTCTGTTGAAACCTTTATCATTGTTCCAGAAGAACTGCCTTCTTCATCACCTCCCTTGCTCCCAAATCCGTCCATGTCTCATGATGTAGCTGAAGCACAGATACCTGTTGACCATGAAGTTGCAGAAGATACGCATTTAAAAGGCATAACTATTGATGAGCATCCTGAAGGGATGCCTTTTGTTGAGATAGAGCAACCAGAAATGCATGCACAGCCTTCCAGGACTAGAAAGCTCCCATCTTGGCTCAAGGATTATGTGATGAATACTGAAAAAATGATTGTAGAACCATTATCTCATTTTGAGGCTATTAACAGCCCCCAACAAGACAGATGGCTTGCAGCCATGCATGAGGAACTTAAGGCCATTGAACAAGCAGGAACCTGGTCGACCAGCAGATAGAATTATTGTGGGATCACGTTGGGTTTTTAAGCTTAAGTACAATGCAGCAGGAATTATTGACAGATTCAAAGCACGACTTGTAGCAAAGGGTTTATTCAAATTCCAGGGGTGGATTTTGACAAAACCTTTGCTCCAGTGGTCCAAATGATAACTATCAGAACTCTCCTTGCCTATGCATGTCTAAATCATTATTTTGTTCATCAACTTGATGTCACTAATGCCTTTCTGCATGAAGATCTACAGGAAGACGTCTATATGGAACAACCCGAGGGATGCGAACAAGGAGCTAATCTAGTTTGCCACCTCCACAAGGCCCTGTATGGATTAAAGCAGGCTTCAAGAACCTGGTAATTTAAGCTTAATTCTGTTCTTCTTGATCTCCATTTCGCCATTAGTATGGCAGATCCAAGTCTCTATTTTCGTCTCTCTCATTTTCCTATTTACATCCCATGTTATGTAGATGACCTCATAATTATTGTAGCTCATGAGCCCGATCTGTTTTCCATTAAGACTCAACTTGAAACTAGCTTTCACATGAGAGACCTTGGTCAAATCCATCACTTCCTTGGTTTACATATCACATATGACAGAATTGATGGCTCCATGTTCATTTACCAAGAAAAATACCTTTCAAACTTACTCCACAAACTCTGTATGACTATTTGCAACCCAGTAGCCATACCACTTGAAATTGGACTATTTCTTCATCCACATGATCCCATATGTTCATCTCAGTACTACCACATCAAAGAAAAATACAGGCAAATACTTGAAACCTTGAATTTTGCTGCTATATCCACTCGACCAGATCTATCCTTATCATTATCCAAACTAAGTCAATTTGTTGCTGATCTTCGTCAAGTCCACTGTATCTCACTCAAAAGGTGTCTCAGATATTTATCAGGTTCTCTGAAAATAGAAATCCATTACAGGGCCAGTGGGGATAAGGAAATTCTAGGCTACTCTGACTCGGATTGGGGTGGAGATGCAGACAAAAGATCAATCTCAGGACATGTCTTTATGCTAGCAGGGGGGTGCTATCAGTTGGAGCAGCAAGAAACAATGTTGTGTAGCACAATCGAGCACTGAGGCTGAGTACTATGCCATTGCAAATGCATTCAATGAAGGTATCCAAATTCATAAAAATACAGGCATGACAGTGATGGTGGATAACCAAGGGGCAATTCAGATTGCAGATGACCCTCGAGATCACCAACGGATGAAGCACGTAGATGTGAAATTCCATTTCATCAGAGACATCATACAGCAGGGAACCATCAAATCACAATATTGTCATACTTCAGACATGTTTGCAGATGTTATGACAAAAGCATTGGGGAAACCCAAGTTTCAGTATTTTCTGCAGAAGCTCGGGTTGGAGATAATCAATTCTTAATACTCTCATTTTAAGTGGGGGTGTTAAGAATACTAAAATGAGAAGCGAGAATCATGTTGTCAAGTTTTAGTAATTTCTTAAGTTATGGCCTTAATCTTAGGAGCTTCATTTTTGGAGTAATTCATGCATTAGATTCAGATGGCGTTATGTATTTATAATTGTAGCCTTCTGAGGCAAGATCTCTGAGTTTTCTGATAATTAAGCATTTTGAGGGATTTGCCTACTTCTGTTGAGTTATCTGAGTTCATTGTTTTTTCTTATTTTTGATTGTCTTGTTTTGGTTCAACTTCTTAATATGGTGTCTTTCTTGCAAACCCAAGATGGATGAGGCAACCATCATCAAGAAACCTTAGTGCAATAAATTTGAGTTATGTTCCGGCACCTCAAGTTGCAGGCTTTATGAGTCAATCCAAGCAATTATAGAATGACCACTTCAAAACATACAGAGAAAGTGTAGCTGCAGTGCATGATGTTACATTGCATAGAATGGGCTCAAATGCATGTTAATCTCCACAGTAATGAAAAGAATGGAAAGCTCTGGAGTTCGCACCGCTCCTCTCACAATATTCTACCAAGGTCACGTGTTCTCAAAAGAGCAGACACGGCCATGTCAAAGTTCAGAGCTTGACTAAATGAAAAACCAACAGAACCCTACCCTTGCAAAACGGAGGCCGGTTGAACAGCCAGCCATGGCAGGGTTAGGAAAATCTGAAGCCAGAATCGCCATGCCAGAATTCGCATTCGTCATGAGATTGCCCCCATCTGGTAGCAGAAGATCTTCCCAATGTCGGTCTGGCAAATACACCTTCAGAGTTTGGCTAGACAGAATCGGCTAGAGAAAAAATATGGCGTTGTTAGCTGGTCCTTTTTTATATTTCTGTTTTTTGGCACAATGCTATTTTTTGGCCCCCAAAACACGGAATATGTTAAAACGTAGACGTGTCGTCGTTAAATTTGAAAGACATCTTGCCAATAAGAATTACATGTGTTAGATAAGGGTTTAACATTTTATTGATATATACCTGTTTTTCAGTTCAACATATTTTACATAATTTTCTTTACTAGTAGTATTTATGTATTTATTATCGTTTTTCTTACTCAAAAGTACAAATATGATATTATAAGTTGTTGGTTTGAGTCTTATTTCCAAGTCCTTGGCTTAGAAATAGCAACACCTGATTATTTCTAAGACTGCCAATTGGTTTTAAAGTTCCCATAGGGAATGGTAAGACAATGGTCTCAAGACCTTAGGCATTTCCCGGGGGATTCACCTATATACAATATGGATATGCCATCTGCGTTACTGGGGTAGCAAGAAAACCCATAGTATACGGTCCAAAAGAACTAGAAAAATACCCGTATCGAAAATCTAATGTAATGTAATGTAATGTATTAGTCAAGCTCACTTTGGGCCTTGAAAGACCATGGAGCTTCCAAGTACAGGTTTAAGCAATTTACAACTGCAATAATAAAGAACGGTGTGAATCTACCGCCTTAAAATATGGACCTAATGTTAGAGGTGACAACTGAAATAAAGATTTAAAATCAGGTGCTTGAATGCCGAACTTGTCTCTTATCTCCTTGTACGCGGGGCAGCCTGTAAAAACATGATGCTCATCCTCAATGCTATCTGACTCACAAACTTTACATAACCTCTCCTCAATTGGGATTTTATACCAACGTCCTGTCTCCATTGCAAGTCTGTGTGAACTCGTCCTGTATCTCGCTATGACCTGCTTAAAATATTTTGGCATGTTAGCCTTTATATAGTCTTGACTCTTATACTCACTGATTGAATTTACACATGATATGTAATGCGTTAGCCTGCTGCCCTGAACTGCCCATAAGCGTTCAATGGAAAGCTGCTCAAGCAGTGTCCTTGTGTCTTCCTTATTTTCTGGCCAATTCATATCGGTTACCCCCCAGTTACTTGCCCAATTCTTCAGATCATGTAACCATCCCTGCTGATCCGTGGACACAAATGCTTGATATGAGATGCGATCCGACGCTTGATTCTTCACCATGTTGACAAAATTGATTGCCTGAAATAGTGCTTCAAGCTCAAGTGGGAACATCCCTGTTTTTGCAAGCATTATTGCATATGGTGTCTGTGCTTTGATGCCTAACTCCTCTCGTATGAATACTTTTTGCACGGATTCAATCTGTGCCCAAAGCTTAGATGAGATACTTGGCCCCCAAATCGGTGCTCCATAGAGCAAAACCGGTTGCACTAAGGTCTTATATAAGATCTTTTTGAGCCCTCAATCTGAAAGTGATGCCTTTGAGCATTTTATAAGCATGCTATATAGAGCAGATTTTCCTCCAGTTACTCTTCTTTTAATACATTCCTTCCAATTATATTTTGCCGAGAAATCTAGCCCCAAGTATTTATAGCTCTCCACTGTTTCTAGTTCTTGTCCCTGATAGACAAATGTTGGCCTGTCCTTTGTTCCAAAGACCATTATCTTTGATTTTGATGTATTTACTCGCATTGTCTTCTCCTCACAAAAGGGCTCCAAGATGTCCAAGAGATCTTGCAATGCTTTCTTCTTGTTTGCAACTAAGACCACATCATCAGCATACAATAATAATTGTATTAAATGCATACCCAATTTCGTTCCTGCCAAAGAGCGATCACGCATCCATTCTTCCAATTCTTCTATGAAGAGGCCAAACAAAGTTGGAGACAATGGGCATCCCTGACGCACTCCTATGGTATTCTTGATTACCGTATCCAAATCACCTGATAATTTGATAAGCACTTCAGCGTATAGCTGTGAAATAGCACTGCTCATCTCTACTGGAACCCCAATTTGTGCCATTCTTTCGCCTAGTTCTCTTCGTGAGACAGTATCAAATGCCTTGGCGAAATCTATGAATGCAACATACAATACCTTATTTGGCTTTTTGGCTCTCTCAACGAGCACACGCAATGTCAGAGCATGGTCGTGTATTATGCCCTCTTCTAAAACCCGCTTGACAAAAGGAACGCTTGTTATTTGCCTCTGCCCATGTGCTCAATTTGCATTCCAATAAACTGCCTAATATTTTGGCAAAAACACTCCCAATTAGTATAGTTTTGTAATTGCTTGCATCCTTCTTGTCCCCTGATTTATGGATTGGGTGGACACGGTTCATCTTCCAGTTTTCAGGCAATCCTTGTCTGATGCACCCATTTAGCAGTCTTGTAAGAGAAGATAACGTCCTCTGCCCTCCCCATTTGAACAATTCCACACAAAGTCCTTCTAGATCCTGTGCTTTATTGTTTTTCATATCAGCAATAATATCTCCTACCTCTATCTCTGTAAACAAATCCGTTTGTGTGGCTGAAACCTGCATGCAACCTGCGCCTTCTTTATTGTAAATATCATGTACCAATTTTAGCAATGTTTCTATTTTTAAAGTATGCTTTTCTGATCTTCCCTTCAGCGATGTCCAAAAGGTTTTAGGGCTCTTTTTGAGCCGCTCACTAAGCTCTATTTGCTTTTGTCTGTAAAATGCGCGCTTTTTATTCCTCAGCAAATTCTTGTACCATGCAGGGTTGTGAGTACAATTCCGTGGCAATTTCGTTCTTGCAACATGACATTCTGTATCCCACCAAGCATTACATGGTCTATTCTTTACAGGTTTCTTCGTGTATCCAAATACTTCTCCAGCAGCTTGATGAATGAGATGAGTGAAAGATCTTGCATCAGTATTCAGATTTCCCGTCCAACTAGCATGTTCAAGGAGTGCTTCAATTCTCTTTTTATAATTTTTACTTGCTTTATAGTCTATCTTCAATCTCGGATGAAAAATAGGCTGCTGGATTTCAGATTTTTGCACTTGCTTCAGCAATAGGTGCAGGGGCTTATGGTCGGATTTCGGTAGCTTCTCTCCAATGTAAAAGTCTTGAACAATGTCAAGATTCCTTGCCATGCAATAGTCAATCACACTGGCTCCAGAATGATTAATATACGTGAACCCTTTTGATTCTGGAAAACATGTTATTCCATTGAGGATCTTCAAGTTGCAAATCGTGTTGACTTCCAAAAGAAACTCTCCCATACTGTTGCAAGCTTTGTCTTCAGACTGTCTTCTGAAATTCGGATCTTCTCTCTCATGTAGTTGGACATCAGTGATGTCTTCATACATAGTGGACTGCTGGCAGCTCGTGCGAGCATTAAAATCACCCAATATAAGTACTTCACCCTGCGAACTATACTTCAATGTGTCTGTACAAAGATTATGAAACGGATCTTCCTTGTCCATGTCTCTTCTATTATAGATTTTAGCATCGCTGGGCGCAAAATAGCATATAGCTATAAATATATCACGTCTTAAACCCTCTACTTTTAACCACATATACTGTTTGTTGATATCTGCTTTCAGGACTTGAAGCTTCTGTGTAGAACATTCTCTACTGTAAATCACTATTCCTCCAAAACCACGTCCTACCTCTGTTTTCTTCTCATTCCATATGTGATCTACTACCATAAAACCAGGGATGTCCGGTAATGGGCGGGTTTGATGTTCCCATGTCTCAATGAAAAACAACAGATCCTATTGCTTCCAGATTTCATAAGAAGCTGCTACCTTAGCCTGGCTCAGTCCATGAGAATTCCACATACTGATCCTCAAGGCCCCAAGTCCCTAACTGCGCTTTCTGTTTGTAACAATTGCCTTGCCGCTGTGATCCAAATAAGCCACATATCCTGCCTCCCGTGCTTCTTTAATTCTTGCCCATTCTTTCTTTCTAACTTCTAATTGTGCAGGGGTCAGATCTGGATCTAACCAAATTTTCTCTCCTTTAAGAGCACTTCGGTTTTGAAGGACTCTATCTCTTGCTTCCCTGGTGCGAAATTTTACCATGATTGATCTGTTATGGAATCCTGGCTTACCTAATCTTCTCCCAGATATAAATTGCGGCTCGTGAAAGTGCATAATATCATTGAAAAACTTTGTAAGTACTTCGTTTAAATTCTCACCTTCATCTTCTGGAATGCCTGAGATCTTCAAATTACGTGCTCTGGCCTCCTGGTCTGCCTGTTCAGCTGTGACATGGGCCTGATGTAAAATCATCTGCTCTTTTGTTGTTTCCGCTACCAACGAAGCCAGCTTAGACTCTAATTCTTGAATCTGCGTGGAGTAATCAAAAGAAGGCCTCTGGAGAGATGCGGCCATTTCAGAATTTTGAATCTTCAATGTTGCATTCTGTTCCACCACATCTTCCAGTCGCTTTTTCATTCC
This sequence comes from Isoetes taiwanensis, assembly GCA_021234155.1. Classification (NCBI taxonomy): domain Eukaryota; kingdom Viridiplantae; phylum Streptophyta; class Lycopodiopsida; order Isoetales; family Isoetaceae; genus Isoetes; species Isoetes taiwanensis. The sequence goes on along the minus strand of JAJEKV010000028.1, from coordinate 5,249,620 downwards.
CTGAACTTCCGCTTTCAGGCCAAGAACTTCAAATTTAAGTTCATTAATCAGGGATATGAGATGTGCGGAATCCCCCTCATACTCGATCAGGTCTCCCTTGCTGGGAGACCCTCCTTTCTTCTTCGGAGGCATGCACCTACGAAAAGTCTACCGGAAATTCCAGGCGCCAAAACGTCCGCCAAAACGTCCGCCTAAATTATCTGGGATGTATTATGGCCTAAAATCTACAGGCTTAAAATATTGCAAAATGTCATAAAAAACCACCCCTTTCCATATATTTTCGTACGAAACTCTCCAAAAATAACCCATTTCTTATAACTCAGATGGTTCATACGGGATTTCAAGGTGAACCCCCCTTGAGGAATTTTTTTTTTGGGCAAAAGGCAGTCATTTTTTGGTCCTTTTTTTTAACAATAACATCACAACCATGTTTCGTAATACTAGTTTTATGTATGTCGTTGTCATATCCAACACAGTTTTTCTTGTAAAGCCGTTGATACCCGTGGGACACGACCAACAGATTCGTGTTTTGTAACTATGATCCATATATATAGCATAATAACAGAGGATTTCTTTCATATTTTTGTACCTTTCTTTCTATGGTTTTCATATGATTTAGTGGATGATTACATGGAGTGCATTAATGCGTACATCTAGAGTGCGCCCTGTGAATGCGAATGTGGATGTCTGATAGTCCATTATACAATTGGTGGATTTCTATTTGATTTAATGTGCTTGTTGTACATTTATGTGGACAATACTAGGTGAAGATATGTTTGGGACATAAGAATGTGGATCTCCGGTAGTCCAATATACGATTGGGTTTCTAGTGCTTCTTATACATTTATGTGGACAATTGTGTATGTAGATATCTAAAAATAGGTGTTTTAAAAAGCATCCTACCAATCATTGATTTTCTTGTATGGAAATTGCTTTGAAATTTTGTCATTCAAAGGAAAAGTACTTGGTCGAAAGCTTTGTTATCGAAGTGGCAGAAAGCAAATCTAAAAGTAGGAAGTAAATGCAATGGTAATGGAGTAGTATTGCGAAAGTCTAGTGTACATTGTTGTGCGAAAGAGAACTATTTTTTGAAAAGGGCTCTTTAATTTTGATAAGATCTCTTCATATCAGTACAAGAATAATGATCGTTACACAAGACCAGCAAAATCTGAGGAGCATGGATTAGCAGGATGCTTGTAATAATACTCAACGTGGGTTTCTCAACTCCTGGTTGAAGTTCTCTATGTACCTTATTTGTTTCCTTGTCTTGAAAGCAGTCAGTCAAGGCGATAACACTGCACCAAATAATTGTTTTGGATCAAGATCCTTATCTTATGTGAGCCATAGTCATAGTCCAGCCTCATGAGAACGTGATCTGACTGACTCTAAAATTTTAGTGGTACCTTTAGAGAGCAAAGCCAAGCCTCAAGGCCAACTAGCAACATGTTGCATTGCAAGGAGAGATCAACCAGTAAAACCTTGCAAGTGTGAGATTATTGATGCTGCCAAACCTTAATAAAATGAATCCTCTTTCTTACTATGAGGAGTCCTGACATGAATTAGAAGCAGCACTAGGCATCAGCAACTTATGAAGCAATATTCCTGCTGCTACACTGACATTTAAGCTGTCTACTACTCCAAATAATTGTTTTGGGTCAGGTTCCTTTTTATAATCAGGAATGTCCTCACCGTCTTCTGCTGGAGCTGGTTGGCTTTCTAAATTGCTTTCAATTTCACCTTCTATGCTGTTCTCTATAGATTTATCTTGATATTCCAAATTGCTTCCCATTTTTTTGCTCGTAGAATTTCCTGCCATATGACTACCCCAAATTCTGACCATGTCTGTGCATGCCCTCTTAATGTTTGTCCTTAGTCCTGTGCCCTCATTTCCAAGAACTACAATAGTAGGCACTTTTCCAGGAAGTTCTTGGAGTGGTAATGTGCCAGCATCAGTGGATGAACCTACGACTCTCCAGCCATTCTCAATGGAATTTTCTAAGAATTTGACCATGTTCTTGCAGTACATTAGCTCCATTGCTTCCATTGCTCCTGCACTTGCTTTACTCACGACGCCACTTAGGGGGGCAGAATTTTTTGCACACACTACTACGCCATCTGCACCAAAAAAGTACGCAGAACGCAGGATGGCCCCAAAGTTCTGAGGATCTGTAACCTCGTCAAGAGCAACCCAAACTGGGACTCGATCACCCGCTATCAAAGGTGGCTCAAGCGTATCAACTCTCACAAGTTCCAAAGGAGAAGCATCAAGAATGAACCCCTGGTGTGGCCGGTTATCTGCAAGCATATTTAATACATGTTTCGTTACTGAAACTATTTTGACACCTGATGATTCTGATGTATCCAGTATCCATCTGACATCATTCTTGTCCTTCCTTTTATTAGGAATTTCCACAGTCAATCCTTCCTGTGCATATAAGTAATAAATTTCACGTCTTTGAGATCGAAGAGCTGCTTTAATTGGACCTATGCCATACACTACTTCACCTTTCAAATTTGGGACCCTGGAAGCTATTCCCTCATATTTGGAATCCCACCTAGGTTTTCCAAGGAGATCTTGGCTATCATCAGGATCCTCGTCCTGATCACTGCCAGCATCCTCGCCTACTTCATAATTACTAGAGGGTGCATATGGTTTACTCTTTCTTTCTGCCAGCCTTACCCCTGACCTCTGTGCTGCATAGGAGCCCCTCTCTGGCCTTCCTTCCCTTCCCATAAAAGGCCTCTCTGGCCTTCTTTCCCCTCCCATGGACGGAAGTCTCTGTGTCTCATATCTTCTATCTTTTCCAGCTGCAGTCCTCTTCACACCAGAGCCATTTGCATAAAAGCGCCTTTCAGAAGCGCCAATATTATTCTTTACATTCTCTCGATTCCGCCCACGCATATCAACATGAGCATCATTTTGTTTCGATTCATAACTTGGCAAATCTAAACGTTTTTTGCGAAAAACTTCCCTCATGGCAATGCCAGGGGCGACATTTTTCTTCGGCATTCTTTCCGATTCTTTACTTAATTCATGCTTACCTTCAAAATGCTTATCTGCGGCCTCGTCCCAGAGAGCCGCATCAGAGGCCGAGTTCCAAGCAGCCGAAGCCATACCACATTTTCTCATTGACCCAATCCATGCTTCATTGAAGAGGTTTGAGCTACGAGGCAGCAGGCGGGCCAATGCCGGAATCTGCAATGCCTGCGCCACCATTGCCATATCCATTTTCTCGCTAGGGTTTAGGGTTTATATATTTATTGTTTAGGAAACGAAAAATTTGCCTTGTTGTCATAGCCACTTCAGCCAAAAATCTAGCGTGGCCAAATACCTGCGTTTTATCTAACGGTTGTGAAACGGCCACGTTGGGAATTAAGACACGTGGATGGACACGCAAAGACAAGAAAAAAGGGTAAGAAAGGATCCTCTTATCTGCACGCAGCAGTGGCTATGGCGATGGCCACACTCTCATACCCGCACCAATGCAGGTCTCCAGGTGGGTTTTTACCAAGCTTCCATGGTCTCAGAGCAAATTTCTCCGGTGTCAAGATGCCCATTTCATCAATTCCGACAATCCGAAGGAACAGAAGAAGGGATTGTCGAATCCAAGCGGCAGTTCTTCCTTTGATTTCGTTTGATGGGCAATCCCTTGGAAACGCCGAGCTCGAATTGCGTACAGCCAGGCCAGAGACTGCAAAGGCTGTGGTCCATAGAGGCTTGATTACGGAGATGGCTAACAAAAGGCAAGGGACTGCATCAACTCTTACTAGGGCAGAGGTCCGTGGAGGTGGCAGAAAACCCTATAAGCAAAAGGGCACAGGAAACGCTAGAAGGGGGTCTCAAAGAACCCCTTTAAGGCCTGGTGGAGGTGTGATTTTTGGACCTAAACCTAAGGATTGGAGTATGAAGATCAATAAGAAGGAGAAGCGGCTTGCTATTACTACTGCATTGCAAAGTGCTGCCGTTAATGCAGTTGTTGTGGAGGATTTTGATGACAAATTTCAAACACCCAAGACCAGGGACTTCATAAGTGCATTGAATGCATGGGGTGTTAAGGAAGAGGAGCACTCTCTGATCTTTACAACTGAGGTACCAACTAATTTGAGCCTATCGAGCCGGAATCTGAAGACTGTAAAGCTGGTGACACCAAGAACGTTGAATTTGTATGATGTTCTTAGAGCTGATAAGCTTGTATTCACAAAGTCTGGTGTGGATTATCTCAACCAGATGTATGGCATAAATGCGAGCGAGGATGAAGATGAGCCCTAGTTAAGAATTGTAAGTATATTTTGAAGTTATAATCACACCAAGCAAAAGAGACGTCTGCCTTGTTTTCTTTTCCGCTTTTCTTTTCTCCAGATAATGCAGAATAGCAGACAATAAACAACATATAGATTTGTTGTAACATTTCTTTTGCTTTGTCAAAACAGTGAAGTTAAGAATCCAATCTGTTAATCTTAATTCTTTTCTGTATTTTTATACTTGATGTCTTTTATGATCCCTGACATTCTTTCTGGGGACATCCTTACTGTTAATTCATTGCATTCCTAGACCTGCCTGCTTTTACCATAAATTTTTATGTGATTTGTTGCGCTTAAGTGGGTATATTTTTAAGCAATCTAAAGCTCCTATTGTCTACTCTCGCTGTGTATAGTGAGCAACATTGGAAGCGGGAAAACATAATTACTGTAGCTGCACCTGTTGTCTAAGTGTATACATCGGCTGTTACATTCAGGAAGCATTTATGGACATTTCTTGTCCATTAAAAAATTGTCTCCCATAGAGTAGTTTGAGTGATGGGCATGAAAACAGACATATGGTTGGCCTTCTTATGCAGAGACTGACTTGCAGCGAAATTCAGCAGCACTGCTCTTCTAAGCTGAATGTGCATTTGGAAAGAAAGCATATTATCCTGTATCAGGTCCATTTTTATTTCTGGAGTTGACATAGTAGAAAGCATTTTTACTGTGCGTGGTTTCTGGCTAGATAAAACACTAAGGCCAGATCAAGATCTATCTACAAATGCAGTTTCATCAATCATACTTGGTTGCCATTAAACCTTTTACTGTGACAGCAGAAAAGTTCTAGGCCCATAGGTCTCAGCATTTTTGGCATGTCTTAGCATTCAACATGAATTCAAATTACTGTGATTTGATATGTGGAGTGTTATGATGTTGTTCCAATGCCCTTTATCATTGTAGAGCTCAAAATAAATCCCATATTCCATACATTGTCCAGGACAGTTGAGAACTATACCCGTATGAGTTGTAAGCTAATAATCAGGATATTTGGTTAAATCAGTGGTTTGACATTTCGTGCATTTGATTCTGGAATTTACAAATCCTTCATGTCCTCTAAAACGAATCTGTAACTCAAGTGGAAATCTGATACACATGCAATGTTGTAGCTGAAGACGCCTGGACTCATCATGTGCAGACAATATTCTTTGGTCCTGTTATATAGGCCATCGGGCAAACCATACATTATAAGGGAATTTAGACTTTGCATCTCTGTCAAATAGAAGAGATACGTATTATTTTAAACTTGTTATGGTTCTCAGCGTTGCTGCGCATAGTTTCAAAATATGTAACTGATAGGCCGCCAGATCTCGGCTAGGTGATCTAAGTCGTGGATCAGACGTTTTATCCACCCACTTATCCACCCACCTACCACAATGTACGCTAAAAAAAAGAAAAAAACTAGAAGTAGGGCAGGCTTGGGGGAAGGATTACAGCTGGTGGTGCATGGAGCTTCTTGACCCCATGCATGCTGCAAACTAGAAAGAATGCTTAAGGTATATCTTTTTGGGATGATTGAAGAAGTGTAGAAAGAACTTTCTTTTTTGCTTCTTGCCTCAATTTATAGAGCTTGGCTAGAGCCTTATTTAAGCACATTACTTTCTTGTTGCAAGATAATTCTAGAATAGTTGGTCTTTGAACTTGTTTTAGATGCCATTGATAATTACTACCTATGTTACAACATGGTTGATGCATGAGGTTGAAGTAGCACTCCATGCTATTGTTATCTAAACTTATATAATCCTGCTTCATTGGTGCCTTAGAATATTCGTGTCACCAAGGCACCAATCCCAGGCGTCCATTTCGCAAGATGATCTTGGCCGTCCTAGCTATGCCATTTTTTCCTCTGCAAGCAATCCGTAGGATTTCTTCCTCGGCAAGTAAGCTCTATCCACTTAGTTGCTCCATTGCTCAATCAAACCACAAAAATGCTCGGCTATATGTTGCAGCTGGAGCGATGGAGATTTGTTGACAGCAGGTTTGAATCGCAGCTGCCGGAGAGTTCTAACCTGCATAACTAGAGAGCAAGATCTTTGCCGACAAGTACCCCCGTTATCAGCCAAGGCATGCGCGACGGGCCCAGAGCTGCCGGCTGGGCGTCCGGTCCGACGCGCGTAAGGGCGTGGAATCGACCGGAAACCACCCCGGCGCCGGCCCAGACCCGCTACCGACGCGGTCGGGCCCCCGTTATCGCCTGGGTACCCCGTTATCACCGAAGCGTGCACGACGGGTTCTAGAGCCGCCGCAGGTCCGGTCCGGCAAGCAAGGGCGCATTGCCGACGTGGAAACCATCTCGACGCCGTCGAAGACCCTTTGACGATGTCGGGCCCCGCGTTATCGCCAAATACCCCCTTTATCGCCTAAGGCATGCGCTGACGGGCTTAGAGCCGCTCCGGGCGGTCCGGGCTGGCAAAGGGCGCATGGCGACGTGGAAACCATCTCGACGACGTTGTCCAAGACCAGCGGCTACCGATGTGTCGGTCCCGTTTTATCGACCCGGGTACCCCCGTTATCAGCCGAAGCGTGCGCTATGGTGAGCAGGTCCAAAAATCCATATCTATGGCAAGCTATGGAGAGCAGTTGCTTGCAAGATTAATAGCCACAACTTATGGCGATGGCAAGACAAAGCTTGGTAGCTTCTTCAGCCTTCCTTTGGCTTTAGGTGCAAGTAGATGCGCCAGCGCTAAATCAGTAGCATACTAGTTTCCGTTGTTTCTCCCTTAGCAGATAGATGCTCACATGTCAGATCTACTGGTTTCATGCAGGTAATCCCATTCCCATTTCTTACATGATCTTTGGCTATTTCTATCTCTAACCCATTGTTTTCTTTTGTAGCCCAGGAACGAATCCCAAATGTAGAGATAGGCAAACAGATGGAAGCCCAAACGCAGAGATGAGCAGAAAGTGATAATGCGATCTAAGTTGGATCGGTGTCCTTTGCCCGTGCTATAGACCATTCTGGCCCGATTAGACATTGCCTCCATATGCATTGCCTCAATGCTAAAATTATTGAAGTCGTGTGCTTCTCAGGCTTTGCACTATCTACCCTCCCATATGGAGGTAAGGTTATATTTCTGTCATGCATATTTTTTTAAAAAAGCTTCACAATTAATCATCCAATCAATTAATATCTATTAGGACGTCAAAATTTTCATGGAAACACAGGAGTCAGTGAGCTTGGGTTTATATCTATTTCCTTCCTGAATTAAGATTTAAAAAAGGAAGAAGGCTTAACAGACAAAGCAACATTTGACTATTGGCACAAAATCTCATTGTCCTATGCAATAAGACATGCCAAAGAATTCAATGGGTTTTTTTAGTTATGTTGTTATAAACATTGCTGGGTGTAGAATATTCTGCAGAAATATGTTAGGTTATTTTAGATCCGCTACTTTTTTGAGTTTTAATGGAATACTATCTGGTCATACTATGTTGTTGGAATGCTTCTTTGGTCATAGATATATTTGTATATACATATGTGTAATGGTTCTAATTTGTGCAGCTATCTAAATGGCCTATCATGATCACTGCAGGACATCGTGCTTGAAATGATATTATTCTTTTCATCTGAGTTTGATGATGGTATATAGAATAGAAAAGAGCACAATAATAATAGTGTCAATAATCACAGGCTTGATCCTAATCAAAGGCTTCATCCAATCTGTGGATGGCAGAACAAGATAACAACCTAGTGGTCTCCACCGCCGGCCTCTTAACATCTCGTACTCTTTCCTCTGCTCCCTGGTCTGCTTCTAACATTATTGCTCGACAAACGCGCTTCAGTGATTGGATTAAGCGAGACATGACATCTAGTGTGCGTTCTGCTCGTATTGCTGCTGCGGTGTCCCTTATGATGGAGAATAACAAAAGAGAGGTGTCCACATATATGAAAGAGCTACAGGCTCTTGAAGATCGAATGGATGTTCAACTGCCTCCTGATGACATGTTCTATGAAGCAGAGGTGTGTTCTAGTGCCTTCACTCAGGCTAGTGTCTCAGTTGTGGAGATAGATCATAGTGTCCACTTGCAAAGTCTACACAATCTAGTATCCCATGCGGTGGTGTGTCATTTCACCGGTCAGTTCGTTGATCTCAAGAGGATGGGATTTCGTTGAAGCAACATTTGCACAAGTTGGGATTGCCTTTGCATGAGTTTTTGAAAGTTTTGAATAAGCAAAACAATTGTTTCTTAGTGATGTTCGGGTCGCCTATTGCTGTTGACAAACTAGTGGAATGTGGAGTAGATCCTTTGTGGGGGCATCATCTCTTGTATCAGGTATAAACTCCTGGATTTCTATCTAATAAGTCTGGTGCACGTCGTATGCCCTGCTGGTTTGCATTGGAGGATTTCCCAATTGAGTTGCAGGTTCCAGACTTCTTGGTCTCCATTGCCAATGGATTAGGGTTGCACCTTGCTCATTCTATTTCCCACAAGGCCCCCAAAAATGAACTTGTATAAAAAATCAACATAAAAACCAGTATACATGTGGTTTTTTTTAATAACAACCCACAATATCAACAAAAATCATGTGTCCTCCATGGTTTTGCAAAACCATTGGTAGTTCATATTATATTTTTTGTACTAATTCTAAATTGTACGTGAGTTTCTAAAAATCATCATTAGTTTGTAAGATGGTTTTTAAGGGTACATTGATTCTGCAAAATCATTGCTACTTCATATCATGTTTAATTACATGAATTCTATATCATACAATGGTTTTTTGAAATCATTATTAGTTTGGAAGATGTGTTTTAAATATATCTTGATTTTGCAAAACCATTGCTAGTTCATATCATATTTAATTATATGCATTCTAGAATTTACAATGGTTTCTCTAAATCATCACTAATTTATGGGATGCTTTGTACTTATGCTTTTTCAATAGGGAAAGCTCTGAAATACCCTTATGTTTTACTATGACCTATTGGTCTCCGTGGACGTTAAAAAAACTATTCTATTCTATTCTATTCTTGCTAGAGTCAATGAATCTGCACCTTATATTTGTGAACTCTATTAGACCACTTATAACTGTCTTGTCCAACCAGTGCTATTTGGAGGTAACACTAGTTATTGCAGAGAAGTTGCTGAGTCGTAACATGGTTCATTATTTGCCAGAGCCATTCTTTGCTTCGTTGCATCACAAACATGGCGTGTTCAGTTATTGCACTTGCGAGAGTAGGCTTCAAAGGAAATATTGAGAGGACACCATGACAAGTATTTTTCTTCTGCGTTTGAGAACTGGTAGAGCTTGTTTAGTTGCCTGAATACCAGGCAATCAGCTTTTTACTTTACTTTGCTTTTTCTCCAATACCCTGTAAGCTGCTTCTGGTTGGAAATAAAATAGTGTTTTAGATTGTAATGCTTCTATTTTGCATGGGTGCAGTATATCTCTGTTTTTTGTCTCTTTTGACACTCTTGTAAAATTATAGTATTCTAACTGATTGCTCACACAACTCTTGAATACAGTTATCAGGACTTGGAACAGTAGAAGATACAATATCTGCTTGTGATTCTACCGAGACTTTAGTATATTTGCCCTGACATTGGTACTACTATTGGGACCTTGAAGTACGAAGTGCATTTGCTTAGAACTTGGTACTGCTAAACGAGAATCTGTTGTTGCAACAGGAGAAACCACTAGTGTATTATGTGCAGACAATGTGAAGGATGATTGTATAGGATCTTCAATCAGTGCCTTGGAGATTTGTGTAGAACCTCCATCACTCAACCTGTGCCTCAGTCCCTAGAACTTGAGGAAACAGTTAGAAAAAAAGCACTTGAAGCAGGAACATTTGTTGCCAAGAGAACATTTGTTTCCATGACAACCTCCCAAGTGCTTCTATGTCTATTTTCTCTGCACTATTCAAAAACTTGTAATCATGTTTCATTATTGTTCTTAATATGATAATTGTTCTTGATATGATTGTTGCATAGTCCAATTCTCATTCATATAATATTATTAGCCACCACAATGAAAGTGAAGATAAGCCACAATGAAAAACCATGGTGCCATGTGGGGAAACCATAAGCATAGCATGTTTAGACCATGCAATAATATCGTGGGAAAAAAATATGTATAAACCAAGTAAATAAATTACTTCGTATTAGATATTCTATGTTGTTAGAAAATCTAATTGAGATAATTATGTTTTAGTATCATGGATAAAAATAGGGTAAAAAAGTCATTAGCATATTTAAACCAAGATCGTTTACCACGCTGTGTATTGGTGATTAATCACTGTAAAGCATCATGAGAAATATGTGCTTAAAATTACCATGTCAATATATCGAAGAAGATAGATGTGATAAAAAAACCAGTCTAATAAACTTAACATACAAAACAGTAGTCCATATCATATAGTTTAAGTTGTCACAGATACCAATTAAAATTGTCATGTTTCGATACCATGTCATAAAACAATGTTGTCTTATCACTTTAGAAAAATATGTTGATGAACTATACTAGATAACTAGATATGGTTTGTAAACTTTTGAACCCACTAACATGTACTGATTTATGGATTTAGTTTTCACCAACAAACTATTAAAAAAAAGGGAAAATTCTAAAAATGCCCCTGTTTTCCTACATAATTGTCAAATGCCCCTGTTTTCTTCGTATTTGTTAAAATGCCCTTACGGCGTGTACGCATATCCATTTCAGCCTCGTTCTAGAACTCTGTGGCCTTCTTCCTTGTTGATTCGTCCAAAATATAGCTTGTTTCAATATGGAAGTCTGAATAATCTGAGCTATGGCAAGTAGAATTCGGCAGGTTTTGAGGATGATCCTCTTTAATCTCTGAAACACTGTGAGAAGAATGTCAAGTCTCGGCCACAAATTCTATTTTCGTGCTTAGAATAACTGATTCCATGCTTCCGATTGAAACTCTAGAGGTTAATCATCATCGGCTTCATCGGTAAAGGTATGATCCAGATTCAAATTTATCTGCAATAGAGATTAAAGCTTCGCTTTTCTTCCCTCTCTGTTTTTCTTTTTGCATGCAGCCAATTGCCACTCAGCATTATTCAAGATTTCTATCAAGAAACCGAAACTAAATGATTCAAAAGTAAAAGACAAAAAGGAACCCTCGAGCTTGCTTTTCATATGTACCTGCAATGAAAATTTTGGAGCTTCAGAAGCTTTGGAGCTTCATCTTCTTCAGTGCCGCTCTACATTATCCAAGATTTCTATTAAAAAAACAAAACTAAATGATTCAAAGAAAAAGAATAAGAAGGAAGGAAGGAAGGAAGTATATTTTAACGTCCGCGGAGGCCAAACTTGACCTATGAGACGGTACATGCAGTACACAAAGCAGATAAAACCACACCAAAAAGACAAATGCTACTATACAATGTGTCCAAGAAACCCCCAGGCTTCCTTTTCATATGTACTGCGATGTAAATTTTGGAGCTCCAGAAGCTTTGGAGCTTTAATTTCTTCACTGCACGAGTCACGGACTTCTAGAGCCATATGCCACGAGAAGAGCGTTCATGGCCTGATTAGGAAGACTATTGAATGCATAAAGGTAGAATTTGCGGTCGATTGATCGATTTTTGTCTCAGGCACGAAACAGGGGTTTTTGTCTCAGGCACGAAACAGGGGCATTCTGATAATTTATAAAAATATAGGGGCATTTTAACAATTTCGCCAAAATACAAGGGCATTCTTGTAATTTTCCCTAAAAAAAAATCATAATGGTTCAAATTTGGGGGCCTTGTGTCCAATGGTCCTCGTATTTGTGCTTCCCTTCCTGCTGAGGCTTCCCTCCCAAAGTTTGTGGTTGTTAAAAGTGGTCCACTCTTTTTTAAATACAAATTGTCTTTGCTTAACAGCCTAGAGCTTGCCAATATGTTTCCTGATGTTGAGGCCTTCTCTACCTATCGTGTACGGAGACCCTCCATTCATGTCCCTCCTCCTGCTTCTGTCTCCCCTACTTCTACTTCCCATGTTGCCATCCCTACTCCAACTGCCCCTGCACCTATCTCTGTCGTCACCCCTTCTTCGTCTTCTGTCCTTGCCACTGGCACACTCCCCATAGCCCATGATTGTCTTTCTACTGACCAGCAAGAGAGGTTGGATATCATTGCATGCAAGCAAGAGCACATTTAAGAAGAGTGGTCCATTGCTCGCATGAAAAAAGCTGCTCGGATGGAATTGCTTTGCATTGCAGCCCTTTGCATCTGCTTCTCCTAACCCTGTTGAACTACCACTCCTCACCAGTTACTACGTGTCCAATAGCATGGCAGCCACAATTGGGCTGATCAAGTGGATACTGAGTCTCATGTACATGTTGATATGGACTTAGAGAATCTTCCATATCCGCCTGAACAATGAAGTTAATCTCCTGGAATGTGTGGGGGTTGCCTCCTCCCCTACTAAAAGGAGCAGGTTGTCTATGGCCCTGGATAGGTGGGACTCAGACTTCGTGTGTTTGCAAAAGCATAAATGCAAGAAAGAGGATGCTTACAAGTTGCTGTAGTAATCAATAGGTAGTACAATGTTCTTGTTGCGGCCTCAGACTCGGCAAAGGCTGGTATCCTTATAGCGTGGAGGAGGACTATTGCAGTGTCATTTACTCAGGTTGACAGATTTGACCGGTGGATCATAATCAAGTGGTTTGATAAGGGGCAACAATAGGGATTGGTTAATGTGTATGTGCATAATCGACCACGTCAGCGCATTGTGGGCTTCTTTGCGATCCAAATTACTGAGGTTAGGCACCCCTGTTGCATGGATCGTGGTGGGTAACTTTAACATGGTTGAGTTCGAGATGTGACAGAGGTGCACAGATAGTGCAGGGCTTTGAACGGAAGCAATGGCACCTCTTAATGCAAGATTGTGGCTTCATAGAATCCCTCAAGTTTTACTTGGTGTAATTGTTGGTTGGGTGGTTGGGTGGCAAGACATGATAGAGGCTATTATAATGCTTTGGTAGCAACCCTGTTGCCTGCTTTTCACCGTGAGAACTTGTTGAATACTGCAACTTCTGACCATAATCCACAGTATTTTTCTTGCTCATACTGTGGCGTATGCAGCATCTAAGATATATTTCAAGTTAAATACATTCTTCTTGAAGGATGAGGAATTTTTGACAGGATGTAGATAGGCGTGGTTCACTTCTTTCTCTCGGCACAGGGGCATGGCAGGTATTGTAAGTGCACAAGTTTTTCCTTCAGAGCTGCCAAAACAAAAAAGCTAGCTGCATCTCTTCAGTCTCGGCAGATTCATGATGGGCTTGTTGTTTCAGATCCAACTGAGCTTAGAGGCTTTTTACACAATCATTTCTCTGCTTTCTTCACTGCTCGACGTCTTCCCTTTCAGTCAGATTTTCAAGAGGCTCTATTTGCTAAGGTTCATCCTATAGTCACCAATGAGATAAAGGGCTACTTTAGAGGCCGAGATCAGCCACAATGATTTAGCTGAGGCCACCTTTTCTCTCAAGAGGGGCAAGTATCCGGGTCTTGATGGTATTCTAGTGGAATGTTTCCAAGAGTATTGGGATTGGCTTGGTGCAGATGTGTGTGATGCTTTCCGGGATTTTAGAAGACAGAGGCACCTGGACAAAGTCCTCAACTCTGGTTGTATTTCCCTTATTTTAGCAAAGATCTTGTACACTGAGGACAACAAGTTAATGGGATGCCAATCTGAAATGGAAGAAGCTTTGTGGATGAGGCCAAAGCTATCAAAAACAATACAGCCTTCAATACTTTGGGTACTCCAGCTACTACAACACAATATATATCTGCAGACCTGCTTCAAGCAAATCAAGACACAGCTATCCATGAACCAGCATCATTTGTTGCAGACACAGTGGATCCAGATCAACAGGAAGACTCTCAAGACAACCTGTTTGACAAAATTGATTGTTCCAATCAATTTCAGGTACTTGCTAATTTAAGTGTTGAACAAGAGTCTGACTTATTACTGAGCAACAATGCAGATTTTGATCATGTCACCATTCCTTCCTCTGAAACTAATGCTCTCCCCTCTTGCAACATTCCATCCAGCCCTTTAATTGACCTTCAAAATATACCCTCTTACTCATCAAACCACTCTTCTCCTATATCCAAGGAAATTGCAGAGCAGCTTGCCACTTTGCAGGATGGATTAGCTCAGGATTTAAGCAATATAAACAGTGTGTCAGCTGAGGAACATGCAAATAAGGATACTGGAATAGACACTGGAGACCCTTTGGCAGTAAACTTGGAATTAGAAGGTGACAACATTGACTGCTTGGACTCTCACATCTCAAACTCTCAACCTGACTGCAACAATGCAGATCCATCTACTAGGCAAGTACCTCTCTTCTATAATTGCAATGAGCTAGTTTCTGAGGATGATACATTAAATATGTTTGAATTTGTGCCTGGGGGATTTTCTGACACTGAATGTGATAGTGACAAAGAGAACTGGGGAAATGAGAATTTTCTTTCTAATAACATCTCCACTGCAAAGATATCTAGGAATAATTCAAAAGCTAAGAAAAAGAAAATATCTCCCAAACCTGATATTTCTGCCTATCTGCATAAGCTGCTGGAAATACAAGAAGCAAAAAGAATAGGAGAATTAGATAACTCCACTGTCATTCCCTTTTCCCTTCTTATTCTCCATGAAGATTATGACTTGGAATGTGAGGGGTATGAAAGGCCCTATCAAAAGAAGGAGGATCATCTCCCAACTGAGACTTTACAAGGCAGACCTAATTTTACTGCAGGAAACTCAGCTTCCCAAGTTTGAAAGCTCTTGTCTTGCAGATTGGATCTACCCAGGTGCTTCTTCCACTTGGATTGAGTCCTCTGGTACCTGTGGAGGACTCATCATGATCTAGAAAGCTTTGCCTCATGCCTCCTTCTTTAACAGCCCTAGTAAGTGTTGGCAGGCAGTTGTCTTTTCCATCAATAATTCCAATTTTGGAGTTATTAATATCTATGCTCCTACTTGTCCAAAAGATAGAGAAAATCTTTGGCTTGATATCTTATCTTGGATGTCTTCCCAGCCTAGAGTTGATTGGATAGTCTCTGGTGACTTTAACAACACCCCAAACTGGGACATGAAGTTAGGGAACAGAATCAACATGTCTACAAATGAAAGAATCAATTGGGACTCTCTCATCTCTGAGCTTAATTTGATCCATGTCCCCTCCTCCACTGCAATATATACCTGGTCAAACAAGCAAAAAAACTCGAATAGGGTATTTTGTGCTTTAGACAGATTCTATGTTTCCACCTCCTCATGTTCCTTTTGGGACAATTGCTATGTAGTGAGTGATGAATCTATTTCCATATCTGATCATCAACCACAATTTTTACATACCAAATATCTTCTGCATCTATCTAGGGATGGTAATATTCCTTTTAAGCTTAATTGTTCCCTTCTTGGTAATGAGCAGTTTTGCAGTGACTTCAGGAACTTCTATTTATTCCTGCAGGATAACCAAACCTCTGTTAGTGGTTCTAATGATCATCTTTCTATGAAATCTTTTTATTCAAAGATTAAGAAAGTCAAGTCCTGGATTAAAAAGTGGTCTCAGAAAATTCATAAAGATAAGACTATGCTCAAAGAAAATTACTTAGAGCAAATGAGAGATATTAGAGGCCAACTTCAACATCATCCCCATGATCTAAATCTTTAGGTTGGAGAGGAAGTGTTAGAGAAGAAAATTAAATCTATTGAAGAGTTGGAAGCTAGGAGCTTTGCTATCAAATGCAAGATGAAGTTCAACAAAGAAATGGACAGAACTGCCAAGAACAGATTGTTAAAAAACTCCATTCTTAAAGTACATACTGATAATGGTGCATGTCTAGACTCTCCAAAAGATATTAAATATTTCTTTCAAGAGAAATATGCCTCCCTGTTCAATGGCAGAGATACTAGTTCCACTACCTCTACCTCACAGAAAGATGAATTTATTTCCTTGATCAATCAGATCATTCCTAACTCTTGTAATCTTATGAATGATTCCATTGCTGCCACTCCCACTGAGCAGGAAATTTTCAAGGTCCTCTTGAGCTTTAGTAAGGGTAAATCCCCTGGACCTGATGGCCTACCACCTGAGTTTTACATTTGCTTCTGGGATATCCTAAAGACTGATGTGGTCAATTTAGTGCATGGCTTTTGGAAGGCAGAGCATTTACATCCCTCTATTTCTGCTGGCTTAATTACTCTTGTTCCAAAAATTGATATGCCATCTGCCTTCTCTGATTGGAGACCTATCTCATTGACCAATTCCTCATACAAATTATGTGCCAAAATTATTGCCAACAGGATCAAACCTTTCCTTCAGGAGAACATCAACATTAAGCAATCTGCCTTTCTTGCTAATAGATTTATTTTGGATAATTACATTGTTGCAATGGAAGGTTTACATTGGAATAGAGTCTCTGATCAAGATTGCATTCTTCTTAAACTAGATTTCAAGAGGGCATTTGATTCAGTTAACTGGGACTTCCTTGAATTTGCCATGCATAAACTTGGATTTAACCCCAAACTCATTTCTCTAATTATGGGATTAAACACTAACTTAGTGTTTAATCCCATAATTAGAGAAATGAGTTTGGGGTTAAATCCAAGTTTATGCATGACAAAAGAAGGGAGGGAGGAGGGGTTTATGGCCATTCGACAATTAATATATATAATTAATTAAATAATATAATTAAATCACACTTAATAATATAATTAATTGATTAATTAATTAAACAATAAATAATTAAACAAAGAGAAGTTTTTTCTCGCCTCACGAGGCGAGAATGGGCAGGATTCTTAAAACAATACTTTTTAAATGTTCCAGGGGCATTTGAGGGGCGTATCATTTACATGGACCGCCTATCCTCTGATAATACTTGTGATGTGATGTGCGAGAACACAAGGTAGAAGCGGATGTGATAGAACACAAGGCAGAACACAAGGTAGAACAAGGCAGAAAAATGGAAAAGCGACATGATTTTAAACGAGATAGGTTGGCCGATTTTCTTGCAGATCGATCTCGGCTGCTTTAGAAGAAGCCCGACTTGCCAGAGTAGCTGCAGCTGCATCCATGGCTCCGCCGGTCCCATCTTGGTAAGTAAACAAATCTGCAATGGCGAGAGATTCGATCCAAACATAAGATTTTGAGAGGAATTCTTTTTGTAAATGACTACCTTTTTGGAAAGGAAATTTTCGATATATTTTTACATTTACGCCTCTTAATTTCTTGATCGTGAGAGATGGTTCCACCATTAGGCAAGCGCAAATAAAGAAAGCGGGGTTAAGCGCAAACTAGGTTAGCGCAAAGCGGCAAGAACGCACCTCAAATCGCCTTCTTCAGCGGAGTGTCAATAGGGAACAAAGCTCGGCTATGGCGGACAACACCCGGATCTCGAAAGTGGTTTTCTTTTTCCTTTCATAGCAAGAAAAACCGACACAAAGCTCTAGCTGCAGTAAATCGGTCTTCATGTTTTATCGTGGGCTTTTCGGTCCACTCGGCTTCCCTAAGCGGCATGAGCGAGCCGCCCCATTTTGTAGGCCCTAACTTCGCCCGCCACGCCTCATAAAACGAGAACTATTTAGCGGCTTGGAGGCGCCATCAGCGGTTTGAAAGCGGAGCAAAGGGAGCAGAAGTCATCAGCGGTTTGAAAGCGGAGCAAAGGGAGGCGCCATCAGCGGTTTGAAAGCGGAGCAAAGGGAGCAGCAGTTTAAGAGAATGTGTAAGTCTCAATTCTGCTTCTGATGCATTCAATCTGATTTGCCCTGTTTGAATGGAAGAAAACTATGCATTAAATCCACCGCTTTCTCAAACTACGTTGAATCTCTCGCATTGCCTAGATCCGTCAAGACTAATTCTAGAGCTTCAGAGGATGCGAGATGTGGCCACCAAGAAAGCTTACTATTTTGAAAGAAGCACACGATCGTTCTTCAAGAAACGCTATGTCGCCCATGCTTGGACTCAAAGGTGCGTACCAAAATCGACCCAAAAATTCTGTACCAAATTTTAAATGTTAAAGCGGTGGGAAAAATTAAGCCATGGGGAAAAAAAAGCCCATTTAGCCTTAATGGTATGAGACCATTGCCATACTAAACCATTCACCCCCAGCGACTTTTAAGACCTATGAAGCCCTAGGTCCGTGACCTCACCCCTACTATTTTTGGTGTGCATTTTACATATCCGGTGAGTGCCCAAACAAGCGAAGATCGTCAAAGTGGCGTGCCTTGTGTTACCATTACCATACTTGCGAAACACGCCATTGTGCTCCATTGCTTACCCCTCGAAGAAGGGTCCAGTGTAATCTCCTTGAGTATCCATTGGTACATCGCCACCCCAATGTCAAATGTACCCCTATTGGTTCTGCAATTCCTACAGTAAGCTTTATCCCTATGTGGTATGCACCAGTACTTGTCTCCAGAAGTTAGAGTGCTCATGCCACCACTATGGTATTATTTTGTAAAAGCCTTTGTCCTTTGACCATGCTCCAGCTTCGAGACCTTATAAGCACTACATCCCATGCTGACTTCTCCATCTACTATTAATGCTGATCCTAAAGGTGATATAATGTACTTATCTTCTCCTAATGGCCCAAGTGTCTTAGGATGTTTTATTTTCCCATTACACACCTAAAAATGCTCCTGTGTTCCAAATCTTATACCACAAAGTATGCTCCAGTTAGCTCTACGCATACCTCCATTAGTATGTTGTCATCCCAAGGTCTGTTAATGCATTGCAAATTCCTGCAATTCCTAAAAGTCTTACCTAAGCTATAGCCATTTGACTCTCACATTTGACCTGTGCATAACTGCAGGTTAATTTGATATTAAAATGTGCTTACCTTGTCTCAAAAGCCTATGTGTCCTAACTTATTTTGCTTTCAACCCTCGTGCTTACCTATGCCCATTTGGTCCATAGCTTGTGCTCCAAAAATAGTGTCCAAGATTACACTACATCACAAACTGTTAATTTTTTGCCACCCTAAGGTCAATTGCTACCCTGCCAATTTCTTGCAGTTTCTGCTAGTTACACATAAGATACAGCCATGCTAATCCTAATGTGTGCTAATCCTAATGTGTGCTAGTATAAAAATAATTGTTAAATGGATAGATGGATAAAATGATGCTCCGCAAAAATAATCTCTGGCCCTTGAAATTGCCTTTCTTGAAATTGCGTTTTTCGTTTTGAGCTGCCTTTCTCGACTCGCGAGTCGAGAAAGGCCTTTCTAAAAACCTGCGTTTTTTTTTTTTTGAGCTGCCTTTCTCGACTTCATGCGAGTCGAGAAAGGTACAACCTCCGTAGGACGTTAAAATATACTTCCTTCCTTCCTTCCTTCCTTCCTTCTGACCCCTAAAATCTGCGTTTTTCGCTTTGAGCTGCCTTTCTCGACTCGCGAGTCGAGAAAGGCCTTCTGACCCCTAAAAACTGCGTTCTTCGCTTTGAGCTGCCTTTCTCGACTTGCGAGTCGAGAAAGGCCTTCTGACCCCTAAAAACTGCGTTTTTCGCTTTGAGCTGCCTTTTCGATTCATGAGTCGAGAAAGGCCTCAATTGTGTTTTTCCCTCGAGCGCCTTTTCGACTTCATGAAGTCGAAAGGCTCTCAGCTTGTATTTTGTAAAAAATGGCCCTAAGAGCGTGTTTTTTATTTTATTTTTTGGCTGTAGCATCCTTGACTAACTTGATTTTGTCTTTTGCGGTCCTTATCTCGACCCGGATAGTACATGCTTGGGGGCGCGTTGAAAAGACCAGTTCATTGAAGAAAGGTGCCGAGAAGAGGGTGGTGACATCAGTTGGACATACAAGCACGTGGCCCATGAAGGAACTCCTCATACAAATTTCTATCGTCTGTAAGTTGCTTCGTGACTTGGACAGAGCTCCACGCGCCCTTTGCACTAGGTGGTTCATGTGTGAAGAGGGTGTAATCACTATGCCCATACGACCACTATGGTCTCTTCACCCACTGTAATATATATTGTAATGAGCCCATTTATAAATATAATGTATCTCAAAACTAGTATTTTTTGGTGGTTAAGTAAACAATTTGCTTAATTTTTATTGGAGTTTGTGATCTCTTGTCTACCCACCTAAGAAAATAGAGCCAAAATGTTCAACTAAGAATCTTTTTCAACTAGAACTTTGGTTTCAATCTGTAATGAAAATCCTATGTTTAAGTTGCATTGTTCTTGTTCTCGACTCGCTATCCAAGAAAACTGGAAGAAAGTTTGGATGCACACTAACAGACAAAAATTCGAATTATGGACAGTTTTCGGGTCGGGGTGCTCCTTTTTGTGTAAAATAACAGGGTTCCGAAAAAAAGTGGGAATGGAATGAGTCCCACTTTAATTAAATACGACTTTAAGGCAAACTCGGCTGTTCTAATAAATGGCTCCCCCTCTAACTTCTTTAATCTTTCTCGAGGAGTAAGACACCCTATCTCTTTCTAGTGGTTGCTGAACTTCTCACAAAGGCAGTTGATTTTCATCAAGAATCTGGCAATATCAAAGGTCTAAATCTCCCTGACAATCAAGGCAGTTTAATTCTTTCTCAATATGCTGATGACACCTTTGCTTTTCTGGATTCTAATTCAGATAACATTTCTAAATTCTTAGGCATAATTGACCTATTCTCTGCAGCATCAGGAATTTACCTTAATGTTGCAAAGAGTGTGATTGTTGGAGACATTCCTGAAAATTACATTTGTGATATAAAGGTTCTTGGCACTATGCAAGCAACCAGGCTTCTTGGTATGCCTTTGTCACTCAATCCCAACATCAAAGGGTTGTGGGACCCAATCCTTCAAAGGATCAGACAGAAGCTAAATTATTTTAAAAGTTCCTTATCTATGGCAGGTCGTACTATCATTGCAAACTCTGTACTTGCAGCTTCTCATATCTATTTCTCCTCTGCTCTAGTAGCTCCCAAGTCCATTTATAATGAGCTAGAGAAAACCATTAGGAAATTCATTTGGGGAGGAAATCATTCAGTGAATTGGGATACTGTCACCAGATCCAAATCCAATGGAGGACTGTGGAGAAAAGTGTGTGAGTCCCCAGACGGCCTGAACGGGGTTTTGCCAACAACGTTCATTGGGAATGTAGATCCAATTCCGATTGTGATCCAAGGTTTTTCCTTCCCGCCATACAGTTCGGCGCACGAAACGTGGATCCCACCTAAGATATGTGGAGATGTGTGCCGGGGTCTAATCAGCATGACCAGCCAGAGCCTTAGTCTAAAAGGAACGCCAGTCCAAAGTGAGGAACTGATGGCGTGATGGTGCTCCCAAAGACGCATACAAAGTGTCATGCTGAGGAGGAGGCTGCATCATAGGCTGCAGAGCTTGATCACGAAATTCTTGAAGGAGGTCGGCATCCAGAGTTTGACACCAACGTTCCCATTCTGAACATGAAAGAAGAGTGTTGACAGGGGGAGGAACCCAGTCAACTGGAATGATCTCACCATTAAGATAGGCACGGAGGCTATTAAAGCCACCTAGATGCTGTAAATATATCTGTGCAAATTGAATCTCCATTTCTTCGTGCAAGTTCTTACGTACTTGCTACAACGTTTCTGCGATCCAAAGGGGCAAATGGTGAGCAAGCTCGGGCATGTACTCCACTTTAAAATCATTGACCCATGACTGATCATGAAAATATTTGTTGTCAGGCTGTAACAACCACGGCATTTGGATCACCTTGAAAGGCACGGTGTGGACCGTCATCGAACTTGTCCTGTGTGTCAGCTAGATGGAAGTCGTGCATAACATACAATTGCACTTCCTAATGATCTGTCACGGGACATGCTAGTAAGAATGTAAAAAGCAGCTCATCTCCATCATCAATGTGCTTGCACATTCAGCATAAATAGACGCAAACACATGCAAAGGGTTAAACATTGACGCAAACACGTGCAAAGGGTCTGTTGGAGCATCTAATATATGCTCCATATTATATATAACATGCTACAACGTAATAACAAGGACATCCTGACCTTTGTCCCCGCCACCTTCGTCCGTGTTGCTTGAAGATGCTACATCTTACTGGTTTCTTTTGCAAGGCATAGACAAGCAATATTATTATGTGCTTCGGTCTTGGAGCTTACAAAGATCACATCTGTGAGCTCTTTGACTAATAACAAAGTGAGAACAAGCGAAGAAGAATTAAATGGGCGATTCTATTAACTTAAGACAAGTAAAGGAGATTTTGTGTCCGCATTCCTCTAAGCTTGTTGAAGCCGCAATGCTTCTTCGGCCATCCATTTGGTATATAAGTCGTAACTCCAAAAGGCAAAATTGGCATCCAATTATGCATACTAGAGTTAAGCTTTACATACGGAAGGTTAAGCAGCACAATGGCTTCAACAAGATAAGAAGAATCGCGTGGACGATTCCATTAATCTAAGATAAGTGAAGGAGATTTTACGTAGGTGTTTCTCTAAGCTTGTTGAAGACGCAATGCTTCTTCTGCTATTCATTCTGTATATAAGTCGTAACTCCAGTAGGCAGAATTGGAGTCCAACTATGCATACCGAAATTACGCTTTACATATGGAATAAATAGTGAAAGATTAAGCACCACTATGCCTTCAACAAGCTAAGAATCGCATGGATGATTCTACTAACCTAAGACAAATGAAGAGAATTTTGCGTAGGCATTTTTCTAAGCTTGTTGAAGCCACATTGCTTCTTCGGTCACCAAACTTTGAAAATAAAAATACCAAACCCAAAAGGATCACGGCTCGGTCCTTTAGAGCTATAAATATCACATAAAATAAGCTGGATTTTTCTAGTGACCTCAAGAATGTGTCCTCAAGTTATACTGGGTAGTCTAGAACAATCGTCGCCGTGATTCTAAGCTAGTAAAAAAATGAACTAGACAATGGAGCTGCTCGGTAGGATCACTATAAAGCTAGAAAATTTCAAAAAAATGTACCTTTACTTGAACTTCTTTGTGGCGCCATCGGAAAGCTGGATCAGGTAGGTGCTCACCAAATTGGATCAGGTAGATCCTGGCTAAATTTTAAGTCGACCAAAATTCTTGCGCTGATTATATGGGAGAAAATACCATTAATACAGGCGGCACCACGCTTTAGCAAATGGAGGTGACAGTTAATGCGCCTGTTGCAAATAATGCCTCCATAATGAGGTTGTACATGTAATGGTCCTGGCCACTTGATGGGCCAATATACGTACTTATGTACGTATATGCACATCTTAGGCATGCATGCAGCATGGAGAGCTCATAAGCAAGGGTTTTACCTCTATGGAAGAGGATTTTTACAGGACAAAGCTTTTGGAGTTTTGTAAAGCTGAGGAGGCCAGAGAAGGATTGCACCAGAGGGATAAGCTGAAGAAGCTAAAACGTAGTATGACATCAATCATTCTTCTTATCAGGTGAGGTTGTGTTTCCATGAATTCAAATTGTGGTTTGCATAGGCTGCCAAGGATCAATCTGTACATGCTTTTAGATATAGCGGATTCACTTTGTGTTAGCTATGGTTCAATTTGTAAAGTCTATGGTAAAGCTTGCAAGGCAAAATTGAATCTGTATGTTTCTAGAATTGATTGAGATGCTTTGTATAGCAATTGGATAATAGTTACTGGGCTTGAAAGACAATTGGAGTTGATCAGGGATTTGCAATAATCATGCAAATGTAAGGCATTGAAGCAAAAGGTTTCGGCTATGGCATCAAATGATTTCCTAGCTGCTTCAATACAGTAGTCTGGCAGAGCAGAAAGCGATTACGGTGGAGATTGATTCCGGCAAAGAGCTCAGCACTGGCAGAGTAGACGAGGCATGCAAGAAGAAAAAACTCATTTCTCACTTTTTTTTTTTTTTCCTTCTTGTGCAGATCCGACAAAGGAAATGAAACAGAACTATGAGGCAAGTGATAGAGAAATGCCGAGCAAAAGGAACAGAATCAAGCAAAGGATATGACATGAATGTTAGCTAGCAAATATTTACTGTAGAAAAGAAGCAACAACGAAAAGCACAAAATGATTTGGAGAAAGGGCTAGCAGGTGCCACGAAGATAAACTGGCGATCATTTGGCTTGCTTCTTTTGCAGGTAGAGTCCGCCGAAGAGTATCAGACAGAGTGATATATGAAGAGTATCAGACACAGAAATATATACAACGGTCTTACAAAGTAGTGGCTGGGTCTTCAAGAAAACACGCTGCTGCACCTTAACTCATAAGATTCATATGGGTCTTCTACAAAATAGCTCTGCTGCATCTACTTCCATCATTAAAGCTTGAATTTTTGTTCAACCATAGCTCATTGGGGAAGAAAACCTGATCTAAAGATCAGGTCCCGCCAGGAGTGCCATAATGTTGAACCTGGTTCCCCAGCCAAGCCAACACCCATATAAATTTAATTGAATACCATAGCCACCAGAAATCAAAACTTGCACTAGAATTTCATCTTCAATCAACAGAAATCAAATACAAATTATTCCCTTGCAAGGAACCTTCAGTTCAAATATGGAGGGGGCTGCCACACCCCTCCTTGAGCACTGCCACCATGCTCCAATGAAGAACGTGAAGGGAAGAGGAGGAGAGAGTATCTCCTCAAATTATTTATGCTTTACATTGTTAATCCCCACCATTGTTTTTCACCTCTTCATCACAACCATCAAATTTGCCTCTTCATCTTAACCATCCACTTCCACCACTTAATCCAAGCCCTTAAAAACTAACCATTATTATATGCCCCAAATATGCTCAAATGGTCTACAAAAACATGTTGAACCACTTGTGGTTCAACAAGTACATAGAGCAGGTAGATGGAAGCAGCAGGGTTTGTTTCTTTCTGTAGCCATGGCAGTGTGATTAGTCAGTTTTTGGAAATTATGGCGGAATGTTTTGGTGTCTTATTACAGTTGAAATTTTAAGACTGGGCTCTGAGAGTAGTCTGGTGGATTGGGCTTGTTCTAAGCCTAACTAGCTTCAAGATAATTGTTTGAGCCTCATTAACCTTCTGCTATTATCTAGATTGTTGATTGGTTAGGCTGCTTGGACGCAGAGAATCAGATTCATAAAAGAAGGTGGCAGCTTCAGGAATAGTGTGGCAGTCTATTCCATTTATTATTGCTTTCTTTTTAATGGTCTATGTATATATGGGAATTTCTATGTGTCTTTGCAGATGTGGTCAGGTTATTGGATTAAAAATCTTGAAATTCAAGTTTCGGGAGGCCTTGGATTTCACTTTCTGATGAAGGGTTATGTGGGCTGCTAGTTCTTGAATTTTCGCCCGTATGGAAGCATGATGACCTAGAGGTTTCTCCAACAATGCACCATCTTTTGGATCATCATTTAGGGCTGGGCTGAGGTCTAGTTGGATTTTAATGGATTCAGAAGCATGGGGAGCTAGGAGCTCTGCTACCTCTACAATGGGAATGCGTTCTCTTCAGGCATAAGGTTTGGGAAATTACTTGTCTATATGTCCTTTTCTATTCAGGTTTTGGTCCAATTTATCCTACTAGTCTGCAAAGAATACTGGAAAATTATTATTACTTGCGCTTAATCCAAATCTGGCCAGTAAGGGTAACAGAAGCTGTTGCAGTTGAGCAAGTAAGTGGATTAGTGGTGAAAATCTATGGAGAAGGTCCTATAGTATTTGGTTCAGCAGAAGAAGATTGTTCCCTATAGTAAGTTGACCCAAAGAAGATGTTGAACAACTCCATGATGAGTACTCTACTTTTGTCATTTACTGTATATTCTGAGAACAGTTTCTTATCTTTTTCCCTGAATCTTCAGGGTTTTATTGTGCTGTAAAGTCATATCATATGAATACAAAAACTGCCTTATCTTCAAAAAAAAAAAAAAAAAAATAATAATAATAATAATAATAATTTTCCAGAACGAGAAACTTGCGAGAATTTTTCCATCGAATATTTAGCACAAATATGATGGTTATATTTATTACGCGTGATGTATTTATGGTGCCTGCCATATGTTTATGATATGTACTGTGACGAGCCTGCTGAGTTGACCCTCCTGGCCTTGTTGCAAACAATTGACTTTCTTGCCATTATTTCTATAGGAAAAGATAGGCATGTTATTGGAAAGATAGACATAACATGATAAGCAGCTTCAAACCATTAATGCTCATATAATACGGGTGCAAGTTATTTCATAAAGATAGCATGGAGCGCACCCCTTGGAGCATCATAATATGGTCAACAAGGAACAGATATTCCACATTTTTTGCCAACAGCACGAGCAGCACTATAGTATTTAGAAGGATATTGACTAGCGCATTTGCATAAAGTAGTTCCAGGAATTGCTTTAGCAGAGTTACAACAATCTGATGTAGGAGCAGTGCCTTTGAGTATAGCATCTTGGCACTTACTCACCAGGCCACCACATTGGGCTGCGCCAAAATTTACATATAGCGCCATAATGAGCAAAGCCACAAAAAATACCACTACCTTGTTGCCCATGATACTTTGTTCAGATTGCTAGTTTGTTTGTTTATCTTTTAAGACGACCATATATATAGAGAATAGTGTGCCCCATGGTCTTCGCTACTTAATATGGTGGTTGTATTGTCCCTACCACCCGCCCACTTTTTCTTTAAAGTGACACGACACGTTTCTTACCTACTACTCTGGATGGTTCTTATAGAGGACCACACTTGCATCGTGCAACAATGTATCTATGTTAAATTCCGTCATTCCAATATCTAGAAGTTATCTCAAATTTCGCTTGTCCCTTCATGGATGGATATCCAGGACTTCAAAGGCTCGTGTTCCATGTGAACTAAGTTGCTAATGGATTTTTTGTATTTTCACGTACTTTTACCTAGAACTATTATACTCAACAAGCTAGAAAGCACTTGTTGAATACTTTTCTATCTATCCTGAAATGTTTATATCAAGCTATATGATACAAATAATAGGAATTTGCATTAAAAACATTTTCTTTAATGACAAAAACTAGCAAAAAGCCTACAAGTAAGTTTTAACACCACTCTATTAATTTCTTGCATCTACAAAGGGTTGCGTTAGAATTACACTCGCCGCCCAAACCTCGCCGCCCAAACCTTGCCTACACCATAACCATGGGTATGCAGTGCCTTATGACCTGCTACAAGGAGAAGTGAGCTACTTGGCTCTTCGGATGGGATGTGCAAAGCATAGGTGCATACATGTACAAACCGAGGAGGATCACAATCAAGTAATATCTCGATTCATGCTTCCTTGGCAAGCTTTGGGATGCTGGGCTTTCGAACTGGTAAAAACCACACATTACAAAGGCCAGATCAATAATAGAACCTGTGACCCTCCCCGCTAGTATACGACGCCCTGCTGTATACTCTATGAGAAATCCCCCATCCATCATTGTCTGCTACATTGGCCCTCCATATGCCCCATTTCTGGGATGGCCAAGACGCGGGTAGGGAGACATGGAGGTGTCTTGCACGCCCGTCCCCTATGGGCTCCTATAACAACGAAAGCATACTACAACATCAGCACTGGCAAAACAACACAACATAATCAACTACGTTCGAAGGGTAGCACATCTATCCATCCATAGATCCATCATAGATAGCAACACATCATAAAACATATAAGCTCCTACCCAGGCTCAGACTCATAGGGAAAGTAGACTGACGGTTGGATCTAAAGATAGAGCAAATCGAGATATAACAATGGTGGGGCTGGCTATAGACAATGGCTAGGTTTGACCACTTCATCCGCCCCTCTTGTGCATACGTTGCAGATGGGCTAAGTCAGGCTCTATCGTGGTTGTCAGCTGCCCGAGATGTAACTTTTTGGTATCACCCAACGAGGCTACTCTGGGTGTATCTCCCGGTCCGATGAGGTAGGAAGGGATGCATCTCCCCTTCTCAGAAGATAATGGCTCGATAGGCGGCTAGAGGATCATGGCGACACACGTCCTTATCTGACTGAACTCCTCAAAGCAAGAGCCAGGCCAACACCTACGACTCCTGAGGGTCAGGGGGACACCATCGACCCAGGAAGTGTTGGACCCATACCCGGCCCACACGAGGTGACCGGCTATAAGCCTAACTCACTCCAAGATACTAGCTCATCTGGAGTCTTAGCTTCCAGATGGTCTGTACCTAGGAAACTATTGCAGATAACTGCTCCACATGAACTTCCATCTGCTCCTCGGGTCTTCATGGCTTGCAAGCCAGATCAATCCCATGCTTGAACGAGGTCCATAATAGTACCTGTGACCCTCCCCGCTAATATATGGCCCTCCGCCATATACTCTACAAGAAATCCCCCATCCACTATTGTTTCCTACACGGGCCCTCCGTCTGCCCCGTTTATGGGATGGTCAGGACGCGGGTAGGAAGACACGGAGGTGTCTTGTGCGCCCGTCCCCTACGGGCTCCTATAACAGGGAAAGCATACTACAACATCAGCACTGGCAAAACAACACAACATAATCAACTACCTCAAAGGGTAGCACATCCATCCATCCATAGATCCATTATAGATAGCAACACATCGAAAAACATATAAGCTCCTACCCATGCTCAGACTCATAGGGAAAGTAGACTGACGACTGGGTCTCAAGATAGAGCAGACTGAGATATAACAATGGCGGGGCTGGCTATAGACAATGGCTAGGGTTGATCATTCCATCCACTCCTCCTGTGCATACTTTGCAGATGGGCTAAGTCAGACATTGTCGTGACTATAACCTGTCGGACAAAACCTCTTGGTATCATCCAATGAGGCTACTCCGGGTTGCATTTCCCCGATCCAATTAGGTAGGAAGGGATGCATCTTCCCTTCCCCTAAGAGCAATGGTTCGATAGGCAGCTAACGACTCATGTCCTTATCCGATTGAACTCCCCAAAACAAGAGCCAGATCAACATTTGCAACTCCTGAGGATCAGGGCGACATCCAAGAAGTGTCGGACCCATCCCCAGCCCACACGAAGTGACCGGCTATAAGCCTAGCTCGCTCCAAGTCCCCAGTAGCCGCGCACAGCAGGGACTCCCTCTATCTTATCATTGGACCCCATTATGCGGTGCTCAGTCACTCCATAGCCTCCATAGCCTGGTGGGCTCTATGCATAGGCCGCAATATAATAGAAACTAAAGGGTCTAAACTATAAGCATCATCTAAACAAGGCTACTAGGTCTCTACCCCCCTTCTCAACACAAGAGGTGCAAGAAAGATCAACCGACATCATATATCCACATAACATGCTAAATAATGAGAATAACATCTAATCCTAATCACATGCATCTAACTTACAGTTAGGGTTCATTGATTAGAGTTCAAAGTCCAAACTGAGGGCTCTATTAGAAATACAAGATATTAGCTCATCTGGAGTCCTAGATTCCAGATGATCTACCTTGGAAACTACTCCAAATACTTGCTCGGGAGGAACTTCCACCTGCTCCTGGGATCTCCATGGTTTGTAAGTGATTCGGGGTAGCTCCCATTCCTTCTAACGTTATCACGGTCTTGGGGCTGTTGATCCGCACTATGCTTCAACAAACGGTGCTCGAAACAGAGTTTTGGGCGAAATAGGGTTCCAAGGTGGTATGAGCCAAAAGTGGCTTAGGGTTAGGGTTATGTCATGAATAGGTTAGGGTTGCCATTTCATGCCATTCCATTATGGTGCGTCCATGTGGCGGGTTGCCCAATAGGATGGGGCCATGTGGAAATGGTTCCATCCTAAGTTTGGCAAGTTATGCAATATAACTTGGCCATGCACCCCTAAGCACACTTGATGGTATACAAGGTGAGTCTTGTATGGTGACATGGCATTAAAATATATGTATTTATACCATATATTTTAAGGAAATGTTAGATTCTCCCCCTTAGCATAATGTTGTCCTCAACATTACTGTAAGGTGACGAAGCGGCATCAACCTTACAAGATACAATCAACAATGAATATAGCAATTCAACTTTATTACTTATTTATAACATTAATTGTACTGCTATACTTATGCACTTATACAAAATTGTATAGCCTTAAGAGTTATTATTATAAAAGTTAGCACATAATATTATCACAACATGTTTAGGAGTTCATAATTAAGTACAAAATTTTATGACTCCTATCTTCTCGTAATGTCCTCCCTTCTCCATGCTCCTCCTTCACTGGCCTGCATGAGTAGCACATTACGTTAGTTTAATTAATAAGTTGTGGTTTTAAGGGGACAACCCTCCCAATTATCTCATTGGGCCAAACTACTAGTCCAAGGTTACCTCTATTACCCACACTCGATCATGGGCCACAGAATTTGAGTGTAAGGACCATTTAAGACGATCCTATTATCGCCCATGATCGAGTGCTACCTTGTACATGATTCCCTCGATCATGCACACCCGCAGTGCATCATGCCCCTGAGGGTTTAAGCTAGGGAACATCCCCAATGATCCCATCATCGCCCATGATCACGCTTACCTCATCATGCCCCCCCCCTCCTTCCCCCATGGTCATGCGCACATGCCGTGCATCGTGGCATAGAGAACATCTTAACGATGATCTCATCATCGCCCACGAGGCCTGCTCGTACATGACCCCTTCGGTCATGCACTCCTGGTGCATACTGGCCTAGAGAACACCCAAGGGGATTTCATCATCGGCCACGCTCCAAGACTTTCATGTATGCATCCTAACTAACCTTTATTGCATACACTTTTTGCACCTAACTCTAAAGCATACAAGCTAAGCTAAGACCACCTGACGGGTTGGCGTCGACCAATTCGGAGATGACTTGGCTATCGAACTGCTCCATAAATTGTGGGTATTGCTTCTCTAAATCTTGCTTCAATACCCATGTCGCATCTTCCACTGGCAAGTGCTTCCACTTGACCAAATATTGAGGGAATTGAAACCACCTTGTTTTCTTGAAATCTTTGTCAAGAATCAACTCGAGAATTGTTGCAATTTGTTCTTCAGTCATTTCCAACAAGGTTGGAGTCTCCAAAGCCTCCCCTGGATTTGGGATATGCCTCCTAAGTAGGCTCACATGGAAGGGCTTGTGAACCTTCAGATGCGCGAGTAAGTCGAGCTTATAAGATTGGTTCCCAACTTGCTCGACAATCTTAAATGGCCCTGCCCATCTTGAAGCAAGTCTCTTGCAATTTCCAATTTTGAGCTTGGCTTGCTTGACCTTGATTTTGAGCTACACAATATCATCCACCTTGAACTCTCTTACCGTCCTATACTTGTCTGTCAAGCTTTTCTATGACAGCTTCTAGCTGCGAGCAAATAGCCTCAGACCTCTTCCACTAATTGCGGTATATCTACCAACAACTGTTGAGATACTTCTACCTTTGCCACAGGATTGTGCCATGTATCTGGTGTTAGACATTGATAGCCATAATTGATCATGAAAGGGGACATCTGAGATGATTCTTGCCTGGTACTAATATCTAGCATTATAACAGGGGGTTACTTTTATATTTTTATACGTTTTTCACATGGTTTTCCTATGATTTCGTTGCTGTATTCGTGCAGGTGTACTAAACAGTATTTCTAGAGTGCGCTGTTTCTGAGCCGATGATTTTGAATCAAAATTGTAATCGTGTGGTTATGATCTCTCAAAGTTTTGGATGGTTGATGTGGTTATGGCCCTGAAAAACCCTAAAAGAAAAAGTTATCTGCCAAAGCATTCTTAGGGCAACGCCACTGCACCGCCACTGCAGGGGATGTTTTTTAAAAGTTAATAGTGCATTAGTTAGAGAGATGGTGCAGATATTTGGTTTTGGCCGATTCTTGTGGCGTGCAGCGAACCTTATTATTTCTTATCCAGTGCAGCAGGTTTCTAGTTGGGCTCCAGCTTCCTTACTTTTGCATTGCACCTGCGGTGGAAAGTTCATTTTGCAACAAACATTTCCATTTTCTGGTTCCGCGTTTTGGATGAATTTCCAGTTTCGGGTTACACAGATCATGGTTTCCAGAGTTCTGCTCTACGTTTCTCCTTCCCAAGCTTTCAAGGGCCATTTTTTACCATGTTTTTCTTCAACGATTCCTTGCTGGAGGCTCTTAAATGCAAGTAGGGTTAATGGAAGAAGCCCTGTGTTATGCGAGTTGAGCAACGGGGACAGTGGATTTTTTGGATTTGTAGAATGACTTGACTTTCAGTTTCCTTTCAGGCATTTACAGGAATTTGTCTTGAAGAAAGACTGCATTTGGTTTGGTTCTGATGTTAATCATCAGGCCAGGAAGTA
This sequence comes from Isoetes taiwanensis, assembly GCA_021234155.1. Classification (NCBI taxonomy): domain Eukaryota; kingdom Viridiplantae; phylum Streptophyta; class Lycopodiopsida; order Isoetales; family Isoetaceae; genus Isoetes; species Isoetes taiwanensis. The sequence goes on along the minus strand of JAJEKV010000028.1, from coordinate 5,217,193 downwards.
GTGCACCATTTAAAGCTGAGAACGCCTTTGGCTCCACATGTCAAACACAAAATTCCACGCTATTAAATTTGTGAGCAAAAATGCCATCTTATAATGAAGTTAATTCCAGTTTGTTCCCTGATTTGTTTTGTTAGCCCACAAGTTCTGAAGCAACATCAATTATGAAGTCTTTCCTGGATGTTGGGCGGAAGCTCATTCCAACAAACATAGTTGTTGCAGCCTCATAGCCTAATTATCTTGGAGTGATTTCATTCTCTATCCTATTTGCTTTCGCTGTTAATATGCTTGGTATATAGTGTTTTGTTTCTCTTTTTAAACAATTACATTGTAAATTTGAGGTCTGTGTTCATAATTTCTTACATGTTTCCTTTTTATCAATGTAGGAGAGCAAGCACATCCATTTGTTCATTTGATAGAAATGTGCAATGCAGCTTTGCTTAAAATTGTAAGAAATTAATTTTGTTGTTGCTTTCATCACTTTGTAAATGTTGGATCTTGTTTTCTTAGCTTTGCTTCGTGTTGCTGGGTGCCACTGAAACACGAATCTGGCATTATATGTAACAAAAAGTGCATTGTTTTCTGTGGTGCATTGTTTTGCTGTTGTTTTTGGATATCTTGAAAGTCTTTCTGTTTTGGATGATGATCATAAATCAATTGCTGAAATGCCACTTCAACCGCTGCAGATTTTTTGTGGACGGGCACCAAGCGGTGTTATAACACGTGAGATTTAGTATTTTGTAGTAGCAACCTGTAAAACTGGTGGTTGTATATCTCTGGCCTTAAAACACAACTCCAGTTGGTTCTTCTTCTCTTGCTAGTTCATGCCTAAGTTCGATTTCCTATGAAAATGAGTAGATAATGATAGGGACCTGTTTTTCACATATATAAGTTTGTTAACAAAATATAATGCCGCAATCACCATGTTGCTCTTTTGTGAAATATTTCAAGTCTAAGTATATAGTATTTCCTTTTAGTGGGCACTAATATCTTACTGACATTACCATAGCAAGATTGCATAACACCAATTGGAGAAAGCCTCATATGTCTGTAATAATAAGCATAATGCTTTTAGCACATAGGACAATCAAGAGACTCTTCTTGTGGACAGTAGCATCATACTGGTAGCTGAATAGTTTGTTGCCAAGAGAAGTTTGCATCATACCAATTTCAAACGTTCTTGTATGTATGTCATGTAAGAGTATCACCATATTCTTACAGTTGGTTATTTTTTGATACTTATGTACTTACATAAACCTCTATAGTGGATATTTCTTGGCACTTACATACTTACATAAACAGGCTAACTGGCCCATAAAGTTTACCTATGTTTGCTTTAGTTAGGGCCCGAAGGGCCGTAAAATTTTTTTAATATAACAATCAACACACAACTACCATTAACATTATTAACACAAACCATTGCATTTAACACATTTAAATTAAAATCCCCCTTAAAACCCCTTTGGTTTGGGTGCATATTCACACGGGGGATTACGTAGGGCAGCGAGAGCCCCAAAAGTATATTTACAATACATGTACAAAATTAACACCACTAAGTACATTCTCTCAAACCTTATAGTATTTTGCAAACCTTAATATACAGTATACAAAAACTTGTACATGCATACCCCACAAACGAGGATCGCTATGTACTCATACAAAGCTTCGTTCCAATGGTCTTGAAGAAGTTTGTCTAAAATGCACTTATGAACTTCAGGTCTCTATCTAATATAATTCCTCTAGGCATTTAATGCGACCTAAAGATTTCCTTGGCAAAGAAAAGGCTGTATCTAGGGTTGTATCTGTGGTCTTGCATGGCAAGGAATGTGTCATCTTAAACAACTTGTCAACTACCACCATCAAAGCATCATGGCTCCTAGATGTTCAGGAAAGACCCGTTACGAAATCCATACTCACCATCTCCCACTTGGCGTCTGGCACCGCCAATGGTTCAAGAGCCCCTGGAATTCGAAGTTCCTTTGCCTTCGTCTGCTGGTATAACTGATACTCCCAAATATGCTTGGCGATGTCCTTCTTCATGCCAGGCCCAAAATAGCTACTTCTTTTCTTGAAATATGTCTTCATAAATCCCGTGTAGCCGGCTATACGGTTGTTGTGAGTATCGTGGAGGATCAACTTCCTTACTCCTGGTATTTCGATAGGCAAAGCTTAAGGAATAAATCTCTGTGATAATTATGTGATATTAGTTGTTGAGAATTGGATTATAAAGTCAACTCAAACTTCTACACTATATGCAATGGCTAGGTCAAATTCCTCAAGGTTTTAATATAGTCACATCTTGAGTTACTTTATTTTTCATATTCTATGATCTCATGAAACTTGTACATCCAACAGAGAACATGGCAATAATGTCATTTTTAAATGAAATTATACATTAAGTATTTATCTGTCTTGCAATTTTTATATGGTTTGTCCAAAAACTGAAGTAGCTACGAATTATTAAATATAGGAACCCACTTAGATCCTGTACAGAATTCCCTAAAAATATTCTAATCATCATTTCTTATCCATAATATTTGAAATGCAATATAAATTTCAAGTAGCTTAGTTTTTATTGAAAGTTAATGCTAGGTATAATTCATACTTGAAGTTTTGTGTGTTTTATTCAAAAAATGAAGTAGCTATAATTTCTTCATCTCTATAATTGCTTCATCTACTGGACCGTTGGTGAAGGAAATATGCCATGTCATATTCCCTCTCGAAGAACCACAATCAGAGCTCATAGCACCTGAAAGACCTCAGAATTTGGAGCTCCAACACTGCCAAACAGACCTCAGAGCTCTGACAGCTGCTAACAAAACTCACCTTGCGAAGAGCAAAACTCACCCGCAAAGAACGAAATTTAGAGCTCAGACTGTAAAATCTAAGAAAACTAATATTTCCAATCCTGAGCCCAGAGCTTAGCCGTGAAATCTAAAGAAAAACTTAGAGCTCCAGCTCAGCTGCAAGAAAAACCTAACCTAAAACCTACGCAGTCGATCGAGTGGAATGGAATAACTCTACTTCCATTCCGCATTGAAGAGGAATGCCATGTGGTAGCACGAGAATGCACGCCACGAAAAAAACTGACCCAAGTTCTATATTTTTAAATGTCAAGCGAGAAACCTTATATGGAATATTAAGTCGTTATGACTTTAGAACTAATAGAAGGCATAATGGAATTCTAGATTAGTCCTTATGAACTAATTGTAGCTATTGTTGGAGTCGCTGGAATAGCTTCCATTATTTGAATTAGAGTCATAACTCAATGTTGTCTTTGATAAAATTATTATTATGAATCTCATCAACAGATCTGTACCTTCCATTAGGGGTTGAGAATGCAATGATGTGTAAATACATAATTGATAGATAACTTTGTGCGATGTAAGGGAGACATATGCCCTCTTTGGAAGAAATGGCTTTCAATATCAATATGCAAATTCTTTTATTCTATTCTATCCTTGATGCTTCCACAAAATAAGCTACAATCTAACCAAATGATGTGTGAAGACTATTTCTTAGAAATGAAGGATATCCTTTCTTGCATTTTCTTTGACAATATTGTTAGATGCAGTTAACCCAAATTGGACATCTAGATGCCTTCAACCATGCCTCGGACAACTTAGCAATGTTGATTTGAAGAATAGGAGTGACGCCTTGAGGGCGCATGATGTGACACATTGGCTAAGAAGCACGATATAATTGAGTGATACCAAGTTGTTTCCTGAGTTTGTCCTTGATAAGGTCCTCCATCAATTTGGACATGATTAATCTGTTGATTCCCAACAATTATGTGAACCATGGGCGTAGAAGTAGGGACTGCGCCAACAAGAACAGTGGGTAGAGGCACTTGTTCCTAGAGGGCATGACATAACTTCAAAATGGTGGGAAGACTAAGAGGAATTTTGATCTTGGCGAGCTCTTCTTGCAGCTTTAAGGGAACATGGGCTAGAGGATCGACAGGGTCCAATGGGCCCAGTTCCTTGGGCATTGACGCCGAAACTTCCTTAAGGAACTCTACTTCAGCAGCAATGTTGGGATAGGGCTGAGTGCGTGAAGTAGGCGTAGATGTGGAGCGCGAGTGGTAGCGTGAACATTTGCCAGCGTGCGGCCTTCAACAGCTTGCATGAGCTTTAGAATATTTTGACGTACCTTGGGCATAACATGAGGCATGAGTTGTTCAAGATCAGGGGCGAAATGCACCGTCTTGGGTTGCTCAAGAGGAACAGTATCCCCTGTAAAAGCAGGCTGCGTGTCTTGTGGCGTGAACATCAAAGGGCGGGTGCCGAGGTGCTAGCGTGAGACCAGACCAACCCAGTTGGATTGTTGCACAAGAGGGTTCAGAGCTTGATAAATCTCTTCTTGGGCTTGTTGGTCCAGCACAGCGGGTGGAGGAGCTTGTTGGGTCCTCTGTTGTTGAGGTGCACGAGGTGGTTTTTTTAAGGTGGGACATGGGGCTTGTTTCCCATTAGCTACCTAAAGTTGATAGGCTGTGAGGCGCACCGAGGCAGTTTGGTTAGTGCATAGAAGTTGTACTTGAACTTTGGGGAGTTGTAGGCACGCCGTGGTGTTGTGGCTCCATTTTTAACAGTGATAACATTGAGCTTTTGCGGGATCAAAAGGAGTGCGGGAGTTTCGTCCTCGTGATTGCTGAGGTTGCTGAGGTTGTGGATATTGCTGAGGTTGTTGATATTGTTGAGGTATCGTCTGGACTTGAAAGACTAGTTTCTGTCGAAAAGGTGTGGGATGTGAGCGCGTACATTCTTCAATAGTGTGGTTGCACATATTGCAATGCTTGCAGTGAGGAGGACCATTCATGGAATTGCATTCATTGGCCAGATGGCCTTGATACTTACAAATGTGACACCATATTTGACTTCTTTGTGGTGGAGCAGCTTGATGAGGTTGGACCGTGTTTTGTGGAACTACGATGGGAGGAATGAAAGGGAGATATGTGAGGGGAACAACTCGTAAAGATACATTAACGGAATGATTGACCAGTTTGATGGCGTGGTTCAACGTTTTAGGTCGCAAGTATTCAGTCATAAGTCGAATAGCGGGAGGTAGGCCCTGCAAAAACCAAACTAAGATCTGACTCTGCATGGGATATATTTGAGCATGCTAACCAAAATATGCAGACGATCAGTAAAGTCACAGGCAAATTCCTGGGTTGTTGTTGAAGATTATTGAGTTGCTTGAGAAGTTGTTGATCATCATCGGTGGTACCATAATGTGACAGAAAGGTTGTCTTCATTTCATGCCAGTTTCGCTTCCAATGACTTTCATTGGCCACGAGCCATTGATGAGGTGCGTCACGGAGGGTAGTAAAGAAAATATGAAACTTGAGTTGGGGCTGAGAGTGTCCATATAAAACAGCAAGAGATTCAAATTCTTCCATGTGGACCTGAGCACTCTGATCAAGAATAGGCTTCCCTTTTGTATTGCCAAAAATAGGATATGTAAGTTTGAGATTGTGAGCAGTTGACGGAGGCACGAGAACTTGGGTATAAAACAATGGGGCAAAAGAATAAGCAGGTTCTTGAGGCACACCCGAGGGCTATGAACAAGGCATGTGCGTGGAAACAGTAAACCCAAGAGATCCAGAAAGTTGGGGATCATGGGGCAAGATCCCTTGTATGCCATCCTCATTCAATTTGAGGTCATGAATATTGTAGACATTGACATGAGGTTGAAAAGAGGGCGAAGACTGAAATTCTTGGACATGTTTGGGACTAAAAGAAACCTGAGTGTAGCCCATACTATGTTGTGGGGAAGATGGCTACGAAGGCAATGATGTCTGCCCAGAGGGAATATGAATATAAGTACTCTTTGGCGTTTGGAAGTAATGAGGAGTGTGATGCACAAGAGTGTGATGTGGTGACTGAAGTTGAGAACAATGTTTGCAATTGGGAGGCGACCCAAGCACGCGAGCATAAACGGCCTCCTTCAATGTCATACTTAGCATCATACATATGGCGAGCATTTTCCCTGCGTTGATGGCGATCAAATCTAGCTGCAGTTTGGTTAAGAAGATCGTCTTGAGTGAAAGCACGAACAAACATCTTGAGGTGTGGAAAAAAGAATTAAGACCCAGCAGCGGCGACAATGCTTAGAGTCTGGGTTCGGGATTGTCTGCAGGACAGCCCTCTGTGAGGACCCTTGAATCAAACAGACAAATCCTTAGTATAGAGTGTCGCGCGGGATTTTGCAAAGAGGTAAGAGCAAAAAGAAAGAAACACAAAAGCAAAGAAAACTGTGTGCCAAGACAAGAATCTTTTGAATATCAGAAAGAGTACATGAGGTCTTGCGAGATGCTGAGACACAAAACTTGAAACAAGAGGATACTAAGTCTCATCTAAAAACTTGAGATCTAACTCTACTGATATATATAGTACAATGGCCTTGGGCCCAAAATAGACATATGACAGAGCCATTGTGATCTCAGTTGCCGACGGGGGCGTGGGTTTCTGTGTGGGTTTCGGCGGGGGCGTGGGTCTGCTACCTGACCCTTGCCTTTGGCCTGTGTTGTGCTCAGAAATAGTCCAGTGCCTGGTGGCACAAGATTGATATTCGGACTGTCCAATGCCCCAACAACCTTCATGAGATTCATGAATGATATATTTCGTGAGTTTCTTGATATCTTTGTCATTATATTCTTTGATGACATTCTGGTGTATAGCAAGACCGTGGAGGAGCATGTTCAACATTTAAGAAGGGTGCTAGAGAAGTTGAGGAGGCATCAACTTTACACGAAGCTGTCTAAATACCACTTTGCCACTGAAAAGCTGAAGCATTTGGGACACATCATATCAATCGACATGATCTCTACAGATCCTGCAAAGATTCAAGCAGTAATCAAGTGGCCAACACCAAAGAACATGCACGAGGTGAAAAGTTTCTTGGGCTTAGTAGGCTATTACAGGAAGTTTGTCAAAAACTTTGCCAAGATAGCAGCACCACTAACGGACCTCACCAAAGCTGAAAAGGTTAAGAATTGGGTGGATTATTGGCACAAGAAGATACAAGAAGGATTTGAGAAGCTGAAAGAAGCACTGACAACTGCCCCAGTTCTAACATTGCTAGACCCAAAAAATGATAAGTTGGTGGATGTTAGCAAGATTGCGACCGCACTAATGCTGGAGGAAAGGGTCATAGCATACGACTCTCGGAAGATGAATGATGTTGAAACTCGATACCCAACTCAAAATCAGGAGCTGCTAGCAATTGTGAGAGCGTTAAAGATTTGTTGGGAAGGAAGTTCTAATTGGATACCGACCAGCAAAATCTCCAATATGTTTTCATCCAACCACATCTCAACTTAAGACATAGAAGATGGATAGAGATTCTAGAGGAGTACGACTTTGAAATAGTGTATAAACTAGGGAAACTCAACGTGGTTGCGGATGCTCTTTCGAGGCATCCTTTGACAATAAGAGTGCATTGCAACGCCATATCAACATTTCGGAATGTTCCTGCAAAATGCTTTCGAACAACAAATTACTGGTGCAGACATCATTTACACTACTACATTATTCTTCAGGCGGTATGCGATCCTTCATTGATGTTTTGTGATGTCTCCCATGACATGCGACACTTTTATATAAGAAAGGGGTTTTTGCTCTTTGTTCAACTGAATGGATAAGAAGACTTAATCTACCTGTAACGGTCGGATTTGCTAATGAATGAGTAGTACCAAATATTGTTGGAGTTGGATCGACTCCGGATCGAGTAGAAAAAGGAAGAATGAAGAGCTCGTCTCTGGCGCCAATGCCATCGTCACAAGAAAAACAAAGAAGGAAAAGATTTCATCCGCCATAGCTGACGTGGGCGTAGAAAGGAAGTAAGTTTGGGTGACGTGGTATACTCGTGGCATACACGTAACATAACTAGAATTGCAGCAAAGTGTGCACCCCGGGTTAGGCAACCATGCTAAAAAAACCAAGAAAACACACTCTCACGCCACCGGAGGGCAACCCCTCGTGCGCAACACCTTGTTTGCCATGGTCCACTATTGGTGACCCTCCCCTAGATTGTCATGGTTTCCAAATTAGTATATTTGAATTTGAATGTTCGACTAATGTAGATACAAATGTAGATTTCCACGATTTATAAAATTGAAGGCACGTTATCATGTGTAAGCACATGCCATGAGTAAGATTCTTGCAAGAAGTTCCAATGGTCTTTATACCTTTAGATTCCCAAGGGCTATCTAATAAGATATTACCTCTAAGAAGAAATTGCACCTTTAAGAATATTCTTACAAGCCCTTTACGTTAACCTTTTTACAATCTATAAACCACGGATTTGAGATCTAATTTTAATCCACTTATATGCTGATGCGAGCGCGAAGTATCGATCAAATTGGTCAGGCCAATTTAGGGCAAGAGCGGCGGCGGTCACAATAGCCAGATTACGGGAGTTTGCAAGTCTGTTCTGCTAGGAATCCGGTTATTTGTTATTAGCTGAGAAGCAACAGCGTCAGTTAGTATTTTTAGCTTCTCGATTTTTTGAGATGTTGAATACCTGACAAGTTGCAACCTGCCCAAATGCGGAATATGGACGTTCTTTTCAGATTTTGGAATGAGAGTTGTAGCATAAAAAACCCTGCTTAAGGATGGATGTGGGGATAGAGGAGCTCAGGGCGCTGGTCTTTGCTTCCATGCCAGCTGCGTCCAGGAAATCAGTGCCCCCTTCAGCTGAAAATGCATCACATATGGATTCAGGGAATGTACATGGGGAAAAGGAAGATGGCGAACTCTCGGATGATGGTGGTATGTCCGATATTCAGGTGAATGCTAGTCTCAATCAATGTTATTCGTCTACCAGGGATGGTCTACTGTCTTTTGCAGCAAATAACCTAATTCTCACCTAGATGGGTGCACGAAACTAAATTTGGTTGTCAAGTTCTACCCATTATCCGGTTTCTTGCTGCGTGGTGTATAATTGATAGTCTTAAGTCCTGGTTTGTTATGCAGGATAATGGGCGTGCAGATTTTGACTCATCCGTCATTGGTAGAAATGACACTGTAAATGGTAGAAATGACACCTCTATTTCAGATGTCTCTACCGCATTGTCAGTACATTCAAAGATGAACCCTGTACAACCCTCTCTGCTGTTGCCTCTGTTGGTTGAGCAGGCGCCTGCGAGCGTCTCTAGCTCAATGGAACAGGAGAGTTCATCTTTTGTATCTCCATGCAGTGGATCTGGTAAATGCTCTGTTTTTTCTTTCCTTTTTGTCTACACATACATACACGTTGGCATGTGTTTCTACGAATAGTGTGAGAATTTGCTACTTTAATCAGTAGATGGTATATGGTGATAGCTTTTCTTTACTATTTTGTTCATATGCATGTGTATGGACCTGTGGGTTTTAGAATGCTACTTCTTCTGTAGCAGAGTTTCCAGTGTAACTATCTTATTATGCAGTTCAAGCACTCACAATTCAGGCTGACAAATCAAGAAATGAGTCGAATGTGGAACTACAAACACAAGTAGGTTTTCCATTCTTCAGTTTTATAGTTTGCGGACTGGTGTTCTGTGACAATTGATATATATATTATATAGTTATCTGATATATGGAAGTGTTTGGAAGTGTTCCTTTAAATTGGCTTTGGCAAATCAACAAATTTAAGATGATTTTAAGGAACGTACTATGCATGGCATGATATTAAGCTCATCTAGCCTAACATTAAGTTAGGCGCATGTCATGACAATAGAAACTTCTCATTGTAGGTTCATTTGGAAATTGAACTTTTTCAGACCAAAAGCATTCATTGGTATTCATTCAAAACTGGAAGGAACCCACAAATTTCCATGGGAGTTTCTGAAAAATATCGGATGGTAGATGCTGTCTATGATGCGCCTTGTTTTAGATTGCAGCATTGCACTGGCAGCATATGATGCTATGATTCGCTTGGTTTTATATAATTTTAAATAAAAGGCATGGCACATTCTCTAAATTACAAAATGTGGGACTGCAGGAAACGAACGCAAAACCTGTTGCAATAATTGCAAAGAATCCATTAACATCCAAAAATGGCTCTTCTAATTATGTTTCGAGAGAAGAAAACGTTTCAGCAGTTATATCAAAAAATCGAGCCTCACTTCTAGCTCAATCCTTCGTTCGTGGAAAGCGCATGGGAAGGACTGATGCTGGTTCTAAGTTTCCCAGTTATTGGAATGCAAAGTCGATGCCTACCGCCATAAAAAAGAATGCCGCATCAAGTCCTCTACATTTACAGGCCCCTGCTGTCTCTCTGCCAGCTTCAGGTGAGTTGTACTCCAGCCAGGTGTTATTCAAAATGACTGCTGATGGAACCATTGTCCATGTAGCATATATGGAAGGCATATATCATACCACAATGATGCTTGTTATCAATCCTGTACTTTCTTTCTTAGGATACCCCACTTTAAAATGTTTACCCTCTTTTTACAGGGTTAGAGCGGCCGCAAGATCCTTTAAATGCGTCTAGAGAGGTGGATGCACTTTTGTCCAATGCACGCAGTCTGCAATGTCCAAGAACTCAAGGAAATGACCTCGTAATTAAATTTTCTGAGGACAGCGACAGTGATGAGGAAGAGTCTCTTGATTCTGTACAGCCTGCTGCTCCTGGGAATCAAATACCCCGAGCTGTTTATCCTGTCATGTCTCAAAGCACTGATGTTGCTACTCACGGTGCTTCAGATTTGACATCAGAAATTAGTCGCATAAAAAAGCAGATTGCAGCTTTTGAGCGCTTGAAAGGAAAACCTGTAAAGCCTCTCCAAGGCAATAATACCGCACACTTGCAACTTGGTAAAGGCCATACAGTAACTAATGATCAGCACAATTCAATTGTGAGTTTGGATGTTCTTCGGCAGAAGATTGCAACAAAGGAAAGCTTACTTCAGCAGCAGAAAAGTCACAAACAAAATGAGAAAGTGGCCAATGGTGTGGCTAGTAAAACTGGTGGACGAGGTGTTAGATTCCCAACACCATCCACCGCATTACCAAAACAAAAAGAGACCACAGAGTGCAAGTTAACTACTACGCTAGACCCAAAGGATGGCTTGGAAGATAAAAGGAGCCATTTGAAACATGGGGGAGAACAGCAGAGGCCCCATCCATTGGTAGACATTCGCACAAAGCAGAATTTTGCTGATCTGGCAGATCAGAGGCCTGCAAAGCGAAAGCGATGCGAAGTATCTGAGATTGATAATCTATCAATTCCTCTTGTTTTTGGTGAGAAGGTGAAGTGTCAGAAAACCCTTAATCAGGTCTCACATGTGGGTTCCATGGTATCTAAAAGAGGTGATATGGCAAGCATAACCATTGCACTTGCAGGAGCTGCAAATGAAGCTTTGCCAAGGTCAACTGTTTTAAAAAACCAAGTTAACAATGAACCAACTGGGAGCATCACCATTCGACCTGCTGTTGGAGGAATGGCAGCTGAAATTTCGGCGGGGCTGACCAGCGTAAAAAACCAACTTAACTGTGATGTGACACTCACACAAGGGGATTGCACATTAATGGCATATGCCATGACAGGGTTAGACAATCTAAGCACTGTCAGTATAAATCATTGCAGCCCCTCAATTACTGCTAATGATGCTGTTGTTGTGCATGAACAGTGTTTCCTGAAAGAGCAGTCAATAGCATCAACTTTACGGCCACCTTTAGGTCCAAATTTAGATTCTTTGCATCAAATGCTTAAGGATCTTCGAGAAGATGAACAAGCAGTTGATAAGGAATTGGAAGAGGCGAGGAAAAAAAGACGGAGATGTGAACTTCAAGAACAACTTGCCAGGAGAAGTTATATGGAAGCAAAAGAGGCTCTTCATATGAGCAATTTAAGGTGCGATTTTCTATATCAGAAGAGGGAAATGTTAGATGCACAAATTAGGTCAGCTGAGCTATCACAGTTCTCCTCAAGGGGTTCCTTTGAGCAGTCTTCCCTGGCAATAGGGGAGCCTATATTTTCATACAGCCATCATGTCAATGCCGTTCCTTCAGACCACAAAAAAGTTATTTCAGACAATTCAAAAGATCGTTTATGTGCAGTAGCAACCACTGTTCAGTCTAATACACTGCCTTTTCATGAAATCACATTACAACGGGATACAACTGGAGGAGAGAAAGTATGGAGGAGTGCCACCGATAGGATTGTGCCCTCTTTAGATCTTGGCTCCTGCCTTGTCCCCAAGAATGTTACTGATGTTATAGCTTGTGGGAGTGGAAACGAAATCCAACATTCATCAATTCAACCATCCCTTGATAAGACCTCATGTGCCAAACCACCATATATTAATGGTCTCAAGGATGCCGAGAACCATCAGTTTGCACCTGAGATAAGTGTAGATGGAGTGCATGCTGTTTTAGATGCTGAGAATATTGTTTCTAAAGATGATGAGCAGTTAGCTTGTAAACAACATGCGCAACTTAAAGAAATGACAAACATAGAAGAGAATGGCTTGATTGAGCAAGATTCTATGAGCTGTGATATTCTTCAAACGGATCAGAAAGCTTCCGCTGGGTTGGAATCCGAGGAAAGTGATAGAAGCTCTGGTGGTATGGATATCTCATCTATTTTTTCTGTTATTTGGAAGATTTTGTATCACAGAACATTGTTCTTTGTTCCAGGTAAGGACGAAATGGAAGCTTCTGGGCATATGAGCACGAAATATATCTCTCCTCTAGCCTCTATGGTAAATGGACGTCATGAATTCTAGTGAATATACTTTTTCTTGGTTTGTGATTTTTTTTTTGGGTTTTTGGAACCCTAGCTCGTTGATGAGAACACAAGTGTCGATGACTTGCAAGGCAGTTGCTACGAGCAGTCACAGGAGAACATAGACAATACAATGCAAACAGGACAAGAAGATTGCTTTGTTGAAACACTGGAAAACCTGAATACTTCGAGGGAAATGATGGCTGTCATGTTGTCAGAACAGCAGGAGGAAACAGAACACCTAATGTCAGAGAACTTGGAATCAGAAAGCATGGACTCTGTCTTGACAGCTTCTAATAAGGAGGAGAGTCCTGTCTGCAGCAAGCATTTAGCCACTTTAGAAAGCGGAGGTGTTGTTCTAAATCATCAAAGTCCCAATAGAACCACTTTTTCTGGTGTAAACCTTGGCTGGATATGTTCAGAATTGACGATTGTGTTTAGATGTGTCTCAAGGAAGTTGGGCTTGCATTTAGATCATGTCATTCCTCTGAGTCAAGGAGACCTGCCAAATGTAGAACTTGGTAATAACTCTCATTACGAAAGTCCCCTCAGCATGTTTAAGGGTTACAGAATTTGCCCTCGCTTCTCCTCCCAATACGAGTCTCCGACATGGAGCAATCAGATCAATCCCTTCAGACCTCTCTGTAAATTTGAGCATCGTGGAAAATGTAACGATCAAGATTGTCCTTGGCAACATACTCAGGATTATACAATCAGTTCGAGTCAAGCTTTGCTTCAGTTACAGACTTACGTAGGTTCAGATGCACAAACTAACAACAGTGATGTAGGTTGGAACACATCTAAGCGTCTTGTTTCAGATGCTCTCAGTAAATGCATACTCTCCCAGCATAGTCCCAAATGGAAGTGGGATGTGAATGATGTTAGAATACCCATTTATCGCATTGGGAACTATGTAATTACTGCTGAACAAGGCGCGTGGAGAACGTTTAAGCATTTAAAGGCTGCTTTAAAGCTAAGTGGTCATCTGGGTTTTTTGTCCTCGTTATCTATACAGAGACCAATTGCACATGATATGCCTTGTATTATTGGTCGGTCTGCTCAAGTGGCATTTGTTGAGTATAGTGCTCAAGGAGAAGGTTTCCATGGTTCCAATGTCGAAGTTGTCAAGGATTGCAAAAAGTATCTTGAGGTACACTTAACCTTTAAATAGAGTAAAGCTAGTCAATGTATGTTCAAAAGAGTTTAGCTAGTTATGTATGTAATACAGGACATGTTGCATGTTTGTATGATTGTTTTTAGTAGTTTTCTGGCAGAATTTTAAACTCTTGTTCTATTATTATGTCGTTTCTGAATTTGTGCCTTTCTTCATGGTAGGTGTGTTCACAAGAATCAAAATATGTCGACCAGTCTTTGGACATCGCTCTCAGCACTATAGAATACGATATAGATCATGATGATGCAAGTCGTCATAAAAAGGTTAGAAATGTTAGGCCTTCTATGTTCTGTCTTTCTTCTGCAGCTTGAACCCATCCAGATAGTGGAACATACTAAGCAAGTGTATCGGGCGCCCAGTTGCTCCTATATGGATAATTGAGCCCTTTTTCCTGTCAGAGGTCATTTCATGGATATTAATTTATGTCCCATTAGCTTGTTATAGCATGAGCTTGACATGATTATGGATATCAATACGTTAATGTTTAGTCACACCAATTACAGGCACTATTCGTTCTATCACGGGCTCTGCGGGATCATCCTTCATCTGTTAAGCTATGGGTAGTTTATTTGAGCCTGTACCATAGACAACATATTGAGATTCGAAAGGACGACATGTTTCAGTATTCGGTAAATGCGATATTGGATTATCTATCATCTTTTTTTATTTTTTCTAAGAAGTTTTCTATTTAGGTACAATGCTGCAACGGATCCTATGAGCTTTGGTGCTTATATATTAATAGCAGAATAGATTTGCTGTCAAAAGTGGAATCATATGAAGTGGCTATTGTAGCACTGTGTAATTCAATGGATATTGATGGGACTGAGCAGAGTTCCTGTATTTTGGACATAACTTTGAAGATGCTCTACTGCATGTCCATGTCTGAGCAGACAGAACTTTATCTGGACTGGATAAAGGATTTGATGCGAACTGCTTCAACCCATGGGGTAGAAAACACAAGAGCAAGTACTTTGAGCTTGTTGAAATACTTGAAGGATTCTGAGCTATGCATTTTTTGGGTTTCTTGTGCTTATCTGCTTGCTTATAATCGCCTTCCAGATAACATTGTTGAGAGATTTGGTTGCAAGCAGCTGCTTACTTTTGACTTGAAGTGGGATCATGAACCAATTCGTAAAATGACTTTGGATGTTGGTCCTATGAAGTTGTTGAATACTGCAACATCCGTGGGAGTCGGCTGTCTTCCTTTTGAGTCCCATCAACCTGCATTGGAGTTTTATGACTCAAGAGCAAAGCAAGTCCTTGCAGTCAATTATGTTCAATGCGCAGCCGTCTGTGATGGACCACAACATGCTTTATCATTAGCCTGCGATCTACTCACTTTGTATCCCATATGTGTGGAACTGGTGCTTGTTTCTGCTAGAATGAAATCTAGCCTTGGAGACTTTAAAGGTGGGCTGGACGTCTTTATTGCTGCTGTATCTAAATGGCCAAATAGTATTCCAGGTATCCAACGGTTGTGGAACCAGTATGCCGGTTATGCTCTAGAATGGCAAGGAGAAAATGCCGCATTGCTTGTTTTGGCGACTTCATTGGGACAAAATCATGCAACAGGATGTACTGAACTTGGAATAAAGGAAATTGAAGCATGTGCTGACAGCATGAGGGCTGCTTGGCAGTCTATAGCATTGACTGCGCAGCACAAGGTTTCATCTACAAAAACAAATTCAGTGGACTACAGAATTGAGAGGGTGTATGATCACCAAGATGGTGTTTATGCACTTATTAACCTTGCTCTATTTGAAGTCCTCATTGGTGATATCGAAGCTGCACAGAGCTCTTTGGAAAAATGTTTAAGAATTGCTACAGACGAGGACCTTAAACAGTGCCAAAGGGAATTTAGTGTATTCCAATTTTATTGTCATGCAACACACGAAGGTGGTTTGTGGACAGAATTTTGCAGAAAAACGAGTACCCTTTTGGATGACTGCTATGCACGATGGCAGTTCACCAGTAGACTAGTATCTCTGAATGCCAAATTTTTAGGAACTATTGAAAAAAGGCGGTGCCGAACCTTTATACATCGGTTGCTTGGGCCATCTCCATCAGATAATTCTGTTGTAAATATTGTATTGGACTCTTTGTTTGGCATTGATCTGCTTCCAGTTAATCTAGCCTCTTTTGAAGAGATGGCAGATTTTGTAGGAGGCATCCTGGAAGTGTATCCTGCAAACACTCCTCTGGCTCTGTCATTCTGCAAGATAACCAAGATGAGAATAGGCACTCTTAAATACCCTGCGTCTCTAGCTGCTGCAGTTCATGCAGTTTCACTTCTTATCACAGCACTGATGCTTTCTTGTCCGACAGCTCCAGAATGGTTTTGGGTAGAAGCTGGTTCTGTCCTTGAAGACATTGGATCAGGATGTGCTCTCAGTGATCTCTATTATAATGCACTGGTTGTTTATCCCTACTCTGCTGTGTTATGGAGGAAATACATAGCTTGCTGTGGTGACCATGGAGATGCAACGGCTGCACTTGAAGCTGCAAAAGAAAGAGGCATCGTCATCAAGTAATGATCCTGGAGATAAGGCTGCACAGTCTGTGGCTGAAACTCAACCAGAATTCCGGGGCAATACTGCGGCTAACGTGTCGTTTGTTGTCTTTATACTTCTGTTAGGTTATTTGTTTGATTTTGTTAACCTTCTGCTGGAGCATAGCATTAAATTTATTTGCCTTTTGGTTCATTTTTACAGGCATTTTTGCAGCTCTAAAGGATGTCACAAATTATCTCCTCATGTAAGACTAAGGTTGCTCGTCAACAGGTTTTATCTTGAAAAGATTATTATGGTTTTTCGTTTTCATTTTCTCTTACAATCTTTGGAGCTGGAACAAATGACTGCAATGTTCACAGGACTGTCAGGAAGTGCTGCCGCTCCTCTTCTAAATTGTTTGTACATCAATGGTTTCCTTGAACATGTGCGAGTCTAACAGATGCAGATACCAGACTGGATGCAATGCATCGGCGTCGACATCATTATGTGCTAGTTTAGGTTGTGATATAGCCTGTATATTTGTACAATTATTCCAGGTGAGCAGAGCTGGTATTTTCTGGAGGCAGGCTCCAGATATCAAGGCAAGTGGAAATGTCCAGCGAAAGGGGGCCTACACCAATTTTGTAGTGTTGTGGCATTGCAATTTCTGCTTCATGCTAATTTTTTCCCACGATGTAAGGTTGGGTTAGCCATTTGGCATATTCTTTTATGAAAAGATTAGTTTTTCTGAGTACGATACTTTTATTTGGATGCAATGCTACATTCCACATTTGCTTTGCATTCGCTAAATTAGAAGAATATGTTAAACGATGTATAGCCGTTGGCCTGGGATGGAATCTTTCATTGAGCGACCAAGAGACGAGAACACATGCCAAGTTATGGTTGAATCACAATAGGATGGGATGACTAAGAATAACGGGGGTTTAGTTCGCCAAAATTTTTAACATTACACTTACGCCTATGATTACTTTGCAACGTCAGGAATCTTCAGCAATAGCAAGTTTTTTCTTTTGTTGTCCAATGTAATCAGAGATTAGAAGCTTTTGATCTTTTAGGTTTAATCCTGGAGTTTCACAGCAGTTTGAAGCTTCTATCAAGCCTTTTGCTTGAGTCTGGGCTTGCTGATTTGAATTCATTGGAAACAAATCAAAGTAGAGAGTTGTGCAGCCCTCAGGATTTTCAGTGATGCACAAGCTCTATAAACCCTAAAGCTCTCTTTGATTCTTAAGGTCAGCATGGCTGACCTCGAGGTGTGAAGGTCTTGTTTAGGGAGTATCCTTTACCACGAATCACTGTTTCGCTTAGCGAGGATTTTAGTAGTATTATAATATATTTTGGTTTGGGTGCATACACACACGATGGTGTTTTTGGGCATGGAGGGCAATCCTTAGGAGTTAGCCGCGCTTTGGGCCGTAGATAGCAATCCTTGTTGGTGGGGTATGCTCCCATAAGCGGTGTACATCGGCAAGACTGACTCGCTTTGGGCCGTATATAGCAATCCTTGTTGGTGGGGTATGCTCTCATAAGCGGTGTACATCGGCAAGATCGAGGAGATATTATGAGATTTGAAATAAAGATATGTAAAAGTATTAAATTTATATACGTATTAGATAATTGAAGGGAGGGGGAAAAAAATCTAGCGGTGTACATCGGCAAGATCGAGGAGTTATTATAAGATTTGAAATAAATATACCTAAAAGTATTAAATTTACAAGAATTTGTCGCGGCGGGCTCGCCGCCGCCGCTTTGTGCTTTGTAACATTGATAGAAATATGAAATGGAATATAAGGAAAAGAATATATGCATCCAACTACATGGACTATCGTGTTAAAGAAGATGATGAAATATAGAATATAGAACTGCTCAAGTAATCTTTGTTCAATGAAGATTTTGCATCGAGTCTCAAAGTAGTAACAAATTATCTGTGCTAATTTTACATCAGAAGCTCAAGAATGCCACAATTTTCTTCAGGGTACATCCATTTTTCTAGACTGTTGCATTCTAGTTTTCTTACTATCGATCTTGCTTTGGAAGTTCTAGCTTTTGATCAAATGCTAGATCCTTTTGCTTACGTATTTCCATGTATTTATGCTAGGGCAGCACGTTCCAAAGCTAAGCTAGTTCAGGCTTCTTAATATGCAATGCATTAGAAGGCCAACGAAGAATTTTACAATAATTTTTGGGACATATGCCTATAATTCTTGGAAAAAGAAAAATATTGCATATTATTCAACATTCTGCACCCCATTGTCACCAATAATTACTGTAGAATGGCTTTGAATATAAGCTGAGTTGCTAGCAAACCATCAAATACCACTGAAGTGTTTGGCATATGACTCTTTCAAAATGATGAAGGAGCAAACGTAAACTGCAAGGTAAAATGCTTGGCACTGGTCATGGATTTTTTAAAAGCACCAAACAATCTAGTTTCCATCACGTTTTCCATGTTGGTGTAGACAATTGGCACATGATCCATAAACAAATGCCATTTCATAAGTCAAAGGGCAACCATTTAATGCATCCCTGGAAACTGTCGGCCTCTTGATCCAAAAGATGATTAAGGTTCTGCAATCAAGTTTACTAACATGATAAGACTCCATGTCACGTTGTTCGCTCACTTTCAAAACATATACAGTCGACATAGGTAAGATTTGGATGTTTTATGCTTGTACTTAGCTAACCACTTAATATTCACAAATTTATATTGCTCCCAAAGCTGGGCTCCTGTAACCTGCTACCTATTCAGCAAAACCCATATTTCAAGGCCCTTTCCATTTGTAATAAATCCTGCCATTTAGTAAAGCTAGACTTTCTTGCAATCTAGCAGGCTTGATTTTGCAACCTCTACCTAATTTTTAAAGCCCTTTCGATTTGTAATTGATCTGCAATCTCACAATCTATTTCAACTAATGTCTAATACCTTGTTGTGTTATTCAATTTTAACAATCATTCTCCCCATTTGTTTGTTATGGTAATGCTGCTTGCATCCCAACCTGGACCTTCCAAAATATTTGAAAGACGTGGCGTTTGGAAAAGTGGATAGGAACAAAAAAATAAACAATGCTCTCATCTAGCTTCTTCCGATGCCTTCTCTGTAGCTTCGGTTGTGCCAATCAAAACCTGTTTCCTGCAAGACCACCCATACCATGGCTTTCAGATTGCTATATTTGGCTTTCAGATCACTACATTGGAATCAAAGGAAATTATTTACCTATGGCTGCCCATCCGCTTGTCCTCTTTATATGGGTACCCATCTTACCTACCATGCTAAATATGTTTCTCTTCAATCAGGCCAGAATTCCTTCCTAACCAAGAAACGAACAGGGTTTAACCCACTCAAAATCTAGTTAAATTCTTTCATGTCATAAGTCTAATCTTCAAACCCACATATTCCAAGATTGCATCGAGCCTCTGGATGTCTATGGAAGTTTACTTGGCAGATTTAATCCTAAGGTCACTTCTATAAATCTAGGCTGCTTTAAATTCATCTAATATAGAAGACAGGCCAGAAGAAATGTAGAAAGCAACGAATAAAAAGAATAGATGAATGAGTCTGCAGCGATGCTTACACTATGTAAAGCAGACCATTTATGCGATTTGATTTTCATGAGAAAGAAAACTTCTTGCTGCATACTATAAAAACTGGTATAACTGAGATTGGGAGCTTTATATGCAATGCTAAAAGCAGAGTCTGCCCATGAATCTGTTTGCTGATGCCGATCTCGAAACCAACTTTGAATTTCTAAATTCTAAATAAACGGCTTTGCACAAATGCTCTTGCAATCACACAGACGACTCCCTTATAATACCTATAATCGCCTCTTTCAAAACGACAATTTCATTCTTCATCTTTGCGTTTCACTGACGGCGCTCCTCCTCTTTTTATACGAAGATAAAGAAAGATATAGTATTTTGGGTGGAGAGGGCTTAAGGTGCACCTCCCTTTTAGTATTTTCTATCCTTTCACCATCCCGAATTCCACCCCTCTGATTTTAAAGAAGTGGATCAGGGCGTGGTTCAAAGTTAAAGGCAGGAAGGCCTTTCTCAGGATCAGCCTATCTTCTAGAGTCCATCCCTTATTCTTGATGATCCCAACACTTGCTTGGCCTCTCATTTCCCTGCCCTTACTAAACAATGGACTAACAGGGGAATTGTTTTTATCAGGGATATTATCAACGGTTTCGACTATCATAGCTCGGTTTTAAGTGATCTAGGGGAGGAGTCTGAGACCTTGTTTAATAGTATTATCCAGAGACTTGCCAGTGGACAGTGGCACCATTCAGAAGATTTGTGGCATATAAACGGGTACAAAGGTTACAAGGTTAAAATGGCCTATAAATTTCTAAATAAAGATCAGGCCATAACAATCCATAGCAAATGGAATACTGATCCTTTGAGGATCAAAAGGAATCTTATATTCTTATGGAAGAGCCCGATTCATCCAAAAGTAAAAGCCTTTATATGGCAGCTCTGGCACAAGGCTCTTGCAACAAACACGAAGAGATGGAGGATTCTAACATCTGTGTTCGATGTATGCAGGATCAGGAAGATGAGAATCACCTCTTTAGGAATTGTTTATGGGCCGAATGGACCCTGGAGTTAGCTGAGATAGAGCTTGATATGCCTCATCTTAGAACTATGAGCTCCACAGATTTCTTTCTTCCTGAGAACCCATCGAATTGGCGCATCTACCTTCTCCTCCTAATCTTCAAAGAGGAAATCATTTGGCCTCAGGCTATTATTGAGCAAACCAAATATGATATTAATTGGATTGAGGAGATATTTGACATTCATAGTTGAGCTCAATCTATCTGTTTCTAACTTCACTTTGAATTTCTCAGGTAACATTCTGATACTGGTAAAGAAGCTGAAGTGGAGAAGAATCGACCTTCACTCTAATGCGCTGTGGCTTACTCAGTTTGGGGTCGAGGTTCCAACAATTCATGAAGATGGAGTATGCCAATGTAACTGTGCCTGTAACACGGCTTATGATGCAAAAAGGCATATCCTATGCGGGGCTAAGGAACAGAAAGGAAGATTCAATCCGGGGAAAGCCCATTTATGCAAACGCCAATTCTGTCTATTCATACTGGCTACCAAAGGAATGGGGAGAAAAGACCACGCCGAGAACGAGCCCAAGAAAAGAAGATTCCTGGGATGACTCTAAAACTTTGGGGTTTTGGCCACAAGAACTCTGATTTCATAACTTAAGAACTTTTTTGATGTTTTAGGCTTCAGATAAGCCTTAAAATTTTCTCTAGCTTTTATGTTGAAGGGTCTAAACAACCAACCCTGCCCAAATTGGTTGCCTTTTGTAAACATATGTATATACATATGTCGATATGTACACCTAAATCTATATTAATACAAACACTAAGTCTTCAATCAAAAAAAAAAAAAAGATAAAGAAAGATCTAGATTTCTCCTAAATCTAGAATCCCTAAGGCACACAGATAGTATTACTGCCAAAACGCCTAACAACCACTGCAATACTTTAAAACAACGAACTGGGCATCATTGACATCATCCAGACAAAGGAAACAGTCTAAGAAATAAAATATTTGGAGATTTAGCACAACCAGAAAGGAAGGGCAGTTCAGGTAGGAAAATTAAAAGCGTAAGTATATAGAAAATGCAATAGAAGAAATAAGAAATTATTTAAGTGAAGGCATGATTGGGGGGAAACAGGAAGGACTAGAGGCATACAAAAGTTCAACAGAAGGCTCAAAGTAAGAATTACCACGGTGCTAGTAATAACCTATCCCAAACTGCTGTGTCTACCATGGTGCTGGCAAGGAACTTGCCGAACTTGCTAAACCATCCTTTGCTAACAGTTATGCAGCTGCATCTCCAGAGCTCCGCCATGCCCGGCTTCCTTAAGCAAATACAGGTGCCATAGCTCTGCACACTCTTTCTTCCGGAAAGAAGGAGTAGTTGAAGCTCCTATTCTGACCTTCCAGAACCTGCCGAAGCTTTTAGCAAACACTGGGACAGAGCTTCCAGATCCTACTCTCAAACTTCTAGAGAGGCAAATCATCTCCGAGAAGGCACACTAAGACTCGGGCATGAGCGCTAAGGCCCTGTAAGAATTGAAAAATTGTGGATTCATGAAAAGTTTCTTTTAATTCAGAGGAAGAAGACTCTAGAATCTTCTGGTAGGTTCGAATGCTCATTCATTCTACACGTGTTTATTAACCATTAAAGAATATCACATTAAAGAACTTTCTAGAATCTACCCTATTATAGTTATATATTAGAGATATACGTACTATATAATTGAAGGGAGGGAAAAAAAAGTCTGCCGCTGCCCAACTAAAAGGGATTTTAAGGGAATTTAATTTTATTAGTTATAATTCGTATTGTCCAGAAATTCTTTTTGGCCCCTTCGGGCCTTGGGAAAAGATGGTTTGGATACTAGAGGAGTTTATTTGCTAAATGTTAAAGATTATATGGTTAGTGATTGGTGAATAAAACTTTTGGGGAAAAAAATAATATAATGAAAACAATATAGAAGAACACAAGCATTGACTATAGTATCCAAGCTTTATCTCTTTGGGGCACTTTATAGGTGTATCTTGTATTCTGGACCATTGATCTGAGGATGTGTTTTTTGGACCCTAATTTTTTGTACGTGCACTCCACAAAAGTTCCAATAGTGCAAAACAGACCAACGGTTGGTGCCACAGAAATGAAAAAAATGCACAACCTATTGAAGCCAGCAATGGTCTGCTGGAATGAATGCTCTGCTTGTACTAGATCAAGGGCCTAACAGCTGGACAATAATGCTGCTCCTAAAAATCGAGCCTGCAAATTGAAGCCATGGAAAATCGAGCCTGCACATCGGGCTTCAGTGGACTCTTTATCTTCAGCACCACATGTAACTACATCTGCATGGCGTATACACAATCTGCAAGGCGCCTTTCCAGCTGCCAATGTCTTTCTAGCTGCTAAAACTGCAGCTCTAAGGCCATCCTGCATTCTTCGGGGCATTCTTCGGCTCCAAATAAAAGCCCCCGACAGATCCAATGAAGCCTGAGATAGTGACAACTCGAAATCAGCTCGAGACCAGAAAAGAAGGACTCTGGTCGATGGATTTGCCGCATAAACCACAACAACAGGCCATTTAGCAGCACCATGCCAGAGACGCTGCTCCTGTCCACCAAAAGACCTGCCAACATTCTAAGCATGGCAAGATTGCCTCGACATCGTGTCTGCCAGGAAGACCTTCCCTGAAATTTCCTTCATCCATTTCCTTTTTGGTGCCTTCAGAGAAAACCACAAATAGAGAACCTCTTGAAATGGAACTATGACCTTCTAACCAAGTAAGCAGCTCAAACATGGCCAAATATACGAATTTGAATACAATACCATACAAGAATCATAGTTCTAACCATTGTGAGAATACACTCCCGCAATACAAAACGAATTGTGGAAAGTTAATCATGTTTGCCATAGAAGTGTAAAGGGCAAAGAAACTCCATTGATATAAAATGATGGAATAGAATTACTAGAAGGGCAAAGGAAGTCCATCTACAAAAAATGATGCAATCAACATGCCTTTATTTTATACAAACCATCTGATGCTGTCATTGCCTAGGGATATATAATTTGTAGACAAACTTGGAGATGGCAGTGCAAGCCATCCATATAGATAAAAAGGTAATGATTGTTCCTTATGATATAACTTTTAGGTTTTGCATCTCCATACCAAGGAACTTTGACATTAGCATCCCTGTTCACCTGAACCAATCAACATAAATAATTTTCTGTTGATGTGAACCCCTTTTTTGAGTTGGGGCCGTATAAAGCGGTCGATAGCATAAGCCTTCTTCTTTCTTTCACATAGCAGGAGGGTTTAAAATATGCAATGCTAGATGGAGAATGGACGCCATGTGTTGAAATCAATTGGATTCCTGTAATCCATTCAATCGAGGATAGAAGCTGGAGGAAGCAATCCTTGTCAATAGGGCTCCGTTCCTATCATTTGGGCACCTGTGAACATAGATTTTTCCCTGTTTGACATTAACATTTATTTTTGATCAGAGGAACTGGGGAGAGGGGAGGGGGGTTTCACATGTTCATGTCAAAGCAAAGGGATTCCATGTCATGTCCATCTTGCCCAAGAAAAAAAAAGGGGGGTACTGGACGCAAGAAAAATTCAAGCTTTCTTTTCCTAACGTCTGTGATTGCAGAGGGATTTTTGCCAAATGCTAAAAAATTGTCCATTCATCCTTAAAATCCCTGTCTGAGAACGCTTCCATCTCCCGGGGGATGCATTTAGTCATACGGGGGTATGGACATCTACGTTCGAAGGGTGGCCAAAAACATCCCTAGTATACTGATCTTTGGAAGCTAATGTAACCCATAAAGTATGTATTTTGCCCGACATAATGGTCAAAAAACCCCCTAATGGTAAGTATACAAATACGAAATTGTCAAAATAACCCCCCTTTATTGCACGCACATGTCCCATACTGCAAACAATACTGAATCCCCTAGGTTCCATCTAATGCAGGAGATGGTGGAACGGATTGCTATCAATAGAGCTCCATCCGTGTCAAAATTCGCATGTGACCCCTTCCATTTCTATCAGTGATGACAAATAAACCCCATTGACAGCATCATGTGACCAACCCTTATCCTTGGGTATGTGATCAGCACATCGTCTACCGTCAGAAGGTGGTAGCTATGGACCATGCTCGGTTTCTTAGCCTGGCTTAAGCGGTCGCAATGTAGCCAGGATGTCTCAAGGCCTATTGAAATGAAAAGCAAGCTCGGTGGCTTGCCAAATGGAATGTGCAGGAGCATATGTGCATACAGGTGCAAACAGAGACAGATCGCCACATCTTAAGATAATACCTTGATGCATGCTTCCTCAGCAAAGATCAAGACAACACATTACCAGCGCCACGTGAATCCCTCATTGGAACAAGGTTCGCAACCTTACCTGAAAGTGCAGACTCATTGGCTCAATCAGTATAGGTGCACACCATCTCCGCATTGAGACATGGAGATGGATTCGGGAACCACGACAGGACAGGCTCTGTAGATGCTGTCAAATGGGAGCCATTGAAGATGAACGTCACACCCTACAGGGACATCCAGTGTATGACCAAATCCGGATGTGCTATGCTGAGTTGGTCAGGCTTGGCTAACTGCTACACGTGATATTGAGCACGACTTCAATTCGTATATTGGGATCATACCTCCAGGAGGTCATGGATCTGCGGGACCAACTCTGTCGGACACTCGCATGACTTGAATTTGTCTTGTTTCATATGCATACTTGTACAATTTGACAACATTCTTATTACTAATTACTACGACGATTTTTCTCTCGAAGACCTTTCGGCAGGGGTTTTTTAACCGATGCAATAATAAGTCTGATGCGCTCTCTCTTTTGGGTCCTATAAGCCGATTGGTCTTGGTGGACGATAAAAGCATATTCTATTCTATTATTTTTGGTGGATGTCACATTTTTTCTTGCCATTAGAAAGGGAAATATTAGGTACACGCTCCCTAATGGTTTGATGCGGAGTGTAAAGAACGCAAGCGGCAGCTCCGTCACATTCTGGATCCAGGTACCCGCTTGCAGGCCACCACACAGTACCGCGCCCATCTGAAGGAGACAAAGGCGCGGTACCTTGCCAGGCATCAGGGGGAGATGTTCGGCCTGCTGGACACTCATCCTCGAACCTTTTGGCGCAGAGTGCTTCGAAGGCCAGCCCAGCCTACAGGGGACATCACACCCGGGCAGTGGGAACAGTACTTGCAGCAGCTCTATGACCCACCAGGGACGCGTACGCCCATACCCCCACAGGATGGCCCCCCATTGGTTCTCGTGGAGGAGGATGTTGTGGACGGCCTGCAACGACTGGCTAATGGGAAGGCAGCTGACCTCGATGGTATGCAGGCCGAGTTACTCAAATGGGCAGCCGCTTGTCTTGCCGGTCCTCACTACTGTTCAGCGAGCATTGCGGGGAAGGTTTCCCGACAATGGACCATAAGCGGGGTTGTTCCCATTTCAAGGTAGGCGACCCATTAATCGTCCGACCAATTCCGGACGATCATGGTCGGTTCAAGTATTTGCCAAACCGTTGGGCGGCATTCTCGGCAAACAATTGACCCGGTAGGCGAGGCGATAGATGTCGCGAGCCCTCACAGGGCGAGGTTTTAGACCCAGCCACTCAACGATTGACCATATCTTTACACTGCGGGCGGGCGATTGAAGGCGGTAGGAATCATCGGCGGGACTTGTATTGTCGCTTTGTGGACTTAGCGAAGGCTTTTGACACGGTTCCCGGGAAAAGGCGTGGGCTAGATCACTGCGTCAACTGGGGCTCGGCCTTTTGTCGTGCGAGAATGCCATATCTGAGTTGTATGAGAGTTGTTTTGGCGGGGATGCGGTGGAAGCCCGACCAAGCATTCACCCGTGGTATCGGGTCGGCCAGGTTGCCCCCTCTCACCAACACTTTTGGCCTCTACATTGATCGGTTAGAGCCTTGGCTTATTGAGCATGGGGGGGATGGCATACAACTTTTGCACCCGGGTCATCCGCCCGGCTCATCTATGTGGACGATGTTGGCTGGCTGGCCCACACCCCCGGCTATGCAATCTCACACGGATGCCCTAGACACATTTTGTCAAGCTACTGGACATGCTGCGTGAATCGGCCAAGACCAAGGTGGTTCTCATATCCTCTTCCGTCACCCCATGCCTCCTGCACTCACATATCGGGGGGGACTGCGGTGGGCGTCACACCCACCTAGAAGTACCTAGGGGTGGAGTTCCCCTCCTCGCTCTGGCTGGGGGCGTCTATCCGCTTCTTGGGTGACATTTTGGTGGGAGGCGCTTTATGCCATCTAACAAGAACACCGTGCGAGCTCTATGATTGGGGCCATCAGTCACATCTGTTTGAGACCTTTGGTTTTGTCCATACATGCGGGATCGAGGTTTGGGGCCCGGTCATCTCTTTGGCGACACGGAATGACTTGGGGCAAAGTGCGAAGGCATTTTGGCACGGCACGCAGGGTGAAATCCTCAGTCCCTATCAGATTCTGCTGCGAGAAACCGGATTCTTGTCAGCCGGCAGCAATATGATAGACACATAGTCTATTTTAAAGCGATTACTATGGGTGATGCTCGGCTCCCCGCACCTGGCTTACTTGTGGCAATGGGTCCTTGCTCGGGGGCTGTTGGAGGGCTAAAAGAGATCGGTGGTTCGCCCGGATGGAACATCTGAGGGCACGAGATCGTCTGGTGGACACATCGGCAGGTCGTGGACAGCCTGCGGGGAGTACCTAGGCGCTTGCTTCCTTGGCAAGCTCGGGACCCGGCGCTCTAGAGCAGGTCAAAAACGGCCCATTACAAGGAGCACATCAACCCGTGGTTAGCCCGGGGCCCACAGCTCTACTGCGTTCCCAGTACCCCCCCTCAAAAGCGCTAGACCGATTGCTCCATTCGCGACAGTGCCCACCATCTTCGTGACGAGGCAGGCGGTGGATTGGGGAGCCCCCCGGGGAACCAGGCTTTGTCGTCTTTATCAAGCGGGTGCCATTGAGGATGAGTCTCATACTTTCGAGTTGTTGCGTTCGCTCGGTCGATCCGCCAAAACACGCCCCTTAGTACGGCCGGACTTGCCCTTACATTTGCTGATGAACACACCGTCAGTACGTGCCCTGGGGTCGTACATTCAGGAGGTGCTGGACCTGCGAGGTCACCTTTGCCCCCGCCTGGCTGCCCACTGATTGGGCACTACGGGTGCGGTGCATGACTGTATATATTTGGGTGTTTCTGGCATTTTATATGTTAGGACAGTTTGTCAGCAGGCTGATTGCTGCCACAGTTTTTCCCTCGAAAACCCTTCGGGGCGGGGGGTTTTTTAATCCGGGCAGTAATCCGCTTGCTGCGTTTTTGTATTAGGTCCCATAGACCGATTGGTCTCCGTGGACGATAAAAATACCTTCCTTCCTTCCTTCCTTCCTTCCTTCCTAAAGAAAGTCCAAAAGATGTTTCCACTATCAAAAAAGAAACCACAAAGTCTAGTGGTTAGATATTCAGATATGCTCAAAATATGCTCCAAGTTGCCAAAACTAACCCCCGGCAAGAGTAGGATTAATGTGTTTACTAGTTCTAATGTCTTGGGAAGCATGCGTCTAGATACTGTTTCAGGTAATTATGGTCCTTATTGTTGGATGCTCTATGCAGCTTTGTTCATGCACATTCCATCTAGAGAACCAAATGGATATTTTCTCCTTCCATCATGCTTTAAATGATTGTGGATGCATGGCTATTGTGTAAATGAGGTTTGGAAGGCGACTGTCTCTCTTATTGACCACCTTCTGGAAGTATATGATATTGGGTTCAAGTGTAGCCCTTTAAAGAGGTAAGAACCATGTCTCTTGTAGAAGAATTATGGGACTGTGGACTTGACACCAAGTGCTCGAGGCCAGAAAAGCTTTCTAAAATCACTCGCACAACAACCCCAAAATTTGCGCTTCATGTTATTTTTTACTGTCTTTTTTTGCACAAAAACACCACCTAAAGACATGCATAGTATTATTATGGAAATGCTACAAAAATAAGATAAGAAAAAATAGGTTTTTTTAATGTCCGTGGAGACCAAATGGACGCATACCTTTTTAGTGTGGTTTTTCACACACAAAAAACATGTAGTTTTCATGCATGGTTTTTAGACAAAAACAGCGCGTAATTCTTATATATGATTTTCACCGTGGGTTTTAAAAGAAATAACGTGTAAATTTTAACTGTCAATTTCTCTAAGGTTTGAACAACTATACCAACATATAGGTGAGTCCATTGGTCATAAACTCTCATAGGGTCCCTAAGAATCAAGTGAAGACTTAAAGAGACACGCATTATTCATAAAATTCTCAAACATTGTTTAATTTACTTTTTAAACTTGTCATATTATATATAAATGTAAATTATACAATTAGAATTCATCAACACATTATCATTTGCCAAATTTTAAATTTGTTAAGTCATACAAAATTGTAAATTTGGATTCTCAAAATTATTATATTCCTAGTTTTAAATAGATTCGTTGAAAATAAGTGGCTAAACTTAGCTAAATGGCAAAAATTTTGGAGAAAAAATCACTAAAGTGGTCTTTGCCAGGGAAAATTTTAAAGGACCTATAATTTTGTATAAGTATAATGAATTGGCCATTCAATATGCCCCCAAAAGTGTAGCCTAAACTGGCCATTTTTCCTATTTTTTTCTAATGTTGCAGCAACCCAATTGGCAATTTTTGAACCAAATATCTAATAATGTGTAGCTCAAATGGCTATTTTTAGCTAGATTCTTATTAAATATAGAGCTAGTTGCCCAAACATAAAGAAGTATAAATGTGTTTAGGTTACATGTGGTATAAATTTGAATTTATACCCCATGTATTTCAATAATGCACAGATTGCTGGCAGGGAGAATTAGAAATTGGATGGCGGAGTCTTCGTAAAGAGGATTGAAAGGCGCCTCGACATTTGATTTTCCAAAAGAGCGGGATTATTCTTAGTTGGTAGATATATTTAGGAATAAAAAATTCTCATAATGTTGGCCCCACATAAGTGACGAATTTATGAGGGGGCCTCTTAATGAGTTAAGATTTGGCGAACTTAAGGCATTACAGGATTTGGCCAAGTGGCCTAAATGGCCATTCCATAAGCATATCTAGTTCTCACTTGGGACTAAATTGGCCGCAAAATCGATACCACTCCAATTAGCAAACATCTAATTGGCCATTCTAATGTCGTAATAGGCAATAAAGTGTCACGAAATGGCGAATCTGCAGGTAGTCCGTAGGTAAGGCATCCTACTCAAGCCGGCCGTCGCATTTTGCCCGAACCTGTAATTTGTGGCCAAATGGCCCGCTGGGGCCACTAAAATTTTCGTTGGTCTTTGCTCAAAAACAAAAATAGAGTACAATTTTAGATGTGATCTTTACCAAAAAACAATACATGGTCTACGTATGTAGTACTTTTTGCATTATTTTCCTTCAATTGCCCATATGTTATTTTCATTATTTGTAGTGTAATCACGTGTGTTTTTAGTATAATAACACATGTTTTTTTCTAGCGTAGTTCTAAAGAAACAAGGTGTTGGAAACAAACATTTATTGAATAACATTCAGATTACAAATTGCTGTAACAAGCATGTTCATTTTAAAACAAGTCTTGAAGCACGCCAACGTGGGAAAACCTTGAGGTCTTTCAGGTTAATCAAATTAAAATGTTCTGATATGAAACAGAACATAGCATACAAGTTACGTTAACCATCTGCATCCTCCATAGATACATGGGACATCTTAACAATGGCCTATGCACCCTCAATATCTCAGAACAAAAGACGTCTTCTACAACATGAAACTCGAACATTTGATCCTCTGACATATGAAGAAAATATATAGGAAAGTCATTTCAGATTGGTATATGGCAACTTTATTGTTTTTCAATAACAATTGTTCTTGAGAAACGAATCGTCTTCAATAAGAATGGGGTCTGGGGCAGGCTACCAAATGACCAACAAATCTATTTTTAAAGGGACCACTTAGGTGGGTAAGGGACAATATCTGGGGTGCTACTTCCTGAATGTTAATGTGATTGTGGATCCTAATGAGGTCAACGAAAATGTTGCGTGAAATCTCTAATTGGTTAACAATACAATCTAGAAATGCTAACAACATGGCTAGAATAGGTCAAGAGCTGTATGCTTTCGTGGACATCCAAAAACAAGCCACGTGGATTGGTGCCTAAAGTGTAAAACTTCAAAACATAAGGGGGAAAACGAGAAGGCTATCTACCTCAAGAAGAGCTTGAATATAAAATAAAAGAGAGTGCACATGCATTGGTGCCCATATGCTTGCTTTGGCCTCAGTCACCCGGAAAATCTTGCCGTAGCTTTCCAATTGTGATCTCCGAGCTTATTCCACCAGCCCCTCTTTTGGGCGATGCTTATAACTCAGGCACGGCATAATCATGGATTTGGGTCGGCTAAGAAATTTCTCGCACTCTGTTCTTTTTTCCGACAGAAAGAATGTTGATGCGCTGAACCAGAATGCGCTACCTCTGGGAAAAAAATCAAGTTTGAGGTTTTTCACCCTTGCTTTTCTTGCTGTGGGGGCGTTCCTTACTCTATCTTCTATCTTGAGTTTAAGAGGCCAGGTCGGTGAAGGAAACAGCCTTCTCCAGAATGGCCAGAAAGGTATAATTTCAATCCTGTAAAGGCTTTGTATATTTCGCTAACAAAGACATGTGAATTCCATATCATAATCGCCATTTTTTCATATTTGATGTATCCAGGAACATGCATAGGCCATTTGACACATAAGTAATCTCATTTATTTATGGCATTTTTTTGGCAGCGCATATTGATCTGTATCTTGATGGTCTTCTTACCGATCATCCTGAGGGAGATAAGTGTGAGAGCAGATTTGAAGCACAGAGGTATCGTCAAGCATCCAAATATAAGCCTTCAAAATACTTGATATCCCGACTAAGGGAATATGAAGCTCGTCATCATAGATGTACAAAGGAAGCAAAAAAATTCAATGAATCATGGGCATCCCAAGCAACATCAGAACAAGGGACAACAGATTGTAAGTTTGTTGTTTGGATTGCATACAGTGGCCTTGGAAATAGAATGGTCACTTTGGTAGCTGCATTTTTATATGCACTTCTCACAGATAGAGTACTTCTGGTGGATAAAGGTACTGATGTGAATGATCTTTTTTGCGAACCTTTTCCTGGAACATCCTGGCTTCTACCTCCAAATTTTCCTCATCACTTGCTTGAGAGCCTTAATGAAACCTCTCCTTACAGATTTGGCCATTTAATTGACAGGGGTGGAAAATGTGTAGTGGATGTTAGTGACATAAAACCTCCTCCTCTTTATTCATTTATTCATCTTGTACACACCTATAATGAGGAGGATAGAAGATTCTTCTGTGCAGAAGAGCAGAAACTACTAAAAACCATACCTTGGTTATTTGTAAGGTCTAATATTTACTATGTTCCAAGTCTTTATTTCATACCATCATTTGAAGTAGAACTAGAAAAACTCTTTCCTGACAGAGCAGTATTTCATCACCTAGGGCGCTATCTTTTTCATCCTTCTGATGCAGTCTGGGGTTTGATTACTAGATTCTATAATTCATATCTGGCAGGTTCTGAAAATTTGGTTGGACTTCAAATAAGGACATTTGATTTCAAGGTTGAGACCTTGAAGTACTTTTCAGATCAAGTGGTAAAATGTGCTGTGGAGAAAGGAGTGATTCCTGCAGTAGATTTCAACGAAAGCAGCGACTGGACTCGTTACAATATTACTGCTAGACAACCAACTTCAATTTTAGTAACTTCCTTACTTCAAGGCTACTATGAGACTGTAAAAGACATGTATGTTAGACACCCTACAGCTGATGGCAGCATTGTGAGAGTAGTTTTACCAAGTCATGAAGGTTGGCAACAGACTGACAAGGCTGATCATGATAAAAAGGCACTAATGGAAATTTTCTTGCTTTCCTTCTGTGATACATTGGTTACAAGTCCAATGTCTACATTTGGCTATTCTGCTCAAGGATTGGCTGGCTTGAAACCATTTGTACTGACCTGGACTACTGATGGCAAAGTTCCTGAACCTGCATGTTCAAAAGATTACTCAACAGAAGCCTGCTTCCATGGACCTCCTCTTTACAACTGTGATTGCCAAGGAGGACGAGATCCTGGTTCAATACTTAAATATGTAAAACACTGTGAAGATGTTGGGTGGGGGATTAAACTGGAAGAAAATGTTTCAGAAGGTTAGCGTGTTCTAGAATCCAATCCCCACCCACGTTTAGGAAAGAAATATTATAATCAATAAAAAAGAGGCCTCTGAAAAAGGTACCCTTTGGCGTAGGAAACTAAGATTTACAGAAGTCAACTAAAACATATCTATTATATGTGCCGTTTTGAGTTTCGTATTGGGTTGGTGTATTCTGGCAATGGTTTTGGCTATGATTCTTGTATAGTATTGTATGCAAAACGGTATATTTTGCCAAATTTTGCCACATGAGAGCTGCTTGGGAGGAAGTTTCTTTTTTTGGGTGTTGAAGCAAAGTGTGGTTTTTTTGGGGGTATGTAAAGGTTAGGATTTCGGGCATGTGACATTCTAAAAGTAGGGTGCATGTAAAAATGGAAGTCCTGGTCGACCACGACAGCGTTTTTGGAGGCGGAGGATCCGGAGCCGGCTTCGCGATTTGGTGTGAGTGAAAGCGAATTTGTGCAGTGTGGAGTGTGGGTGCGGCGCAAGTGCATAAGAGAGTCGGTGGTGCATCCGCAAATCGTGATGGAGGCTATGGGTGAGGCCCTCTTCGCGGACGGAATTTGTTTGTGGTGTTTTTGCAGGAGGTTGCTTGCTTTGAGGGCGAGAAAAAGAGTATGTATCCGAGGAATCAAAGCGAGATTGAAAGTGAGGGTTTTAAACCCCCTTTCTGAGGGCGTTTATAGAGAGTGGGGCTTGCGGTATTGCGGTGCAAGAAGACTGGGTGCTCAGTTTTCCATTCTTTGGATGCACGTGGGGCGGCCCTCAGTGCAAAGCAGCAAGGAGAGAAGATGGGGAGGCATGAGAAAACGCAGGAAGTGACATGGGCGATGCAAAGACCTGGATGGACTCTTCTTTGCGACCCTTTAATGCGGGCGTGGGGAGGTGGATGTGGAAGTGAATCCTCCGGCTTGTGCAGATAGAATTGGGGCCGTTAAACCGGTGTCAGTGTTGTGATTGAGGCGTGAAGCCGCTTGTGGGAAGCCCAACAACCCCCTATTGAGGTCAGCCGCAGTTGTTTGAAGACGTGAATGGGGCGCTGGCTCGATGTGAGATCGATCCCCGCTGGGAAGAGGTGGTAGGGGGGGGCGAGTGTGGGGAGAGGCAGAGGCTTAGGTGGTAGGGGATTGCCTCCTTGCATTAGTGAATCTATTGGTGGTCACTGCTGTTACCGATGATGTTTCAGAAGAGGATGAGCCACAGAATACAAAGAGAGCAAGTAGAGGTACAGGCAGAGGCCGAGGAAGGGGAAGAGGGAGAGGGAGAGGTAGCAGGACCGTCTCGTTGATAGAGGAGCATGTTGGCCCTGATATAGGTGGTGGACGTGGAGAAGAAGCAGTTGATCTTCCATTCCACTTAGACACGTCTGTCACAATTGTCTTTGGAGGGTGTGGGACGGCCATCGTGACTCACGATCGAATGATCCTATTCCCGAAGGAGAATTGCGCCGCCGGTGGTGGCTTTGGAACGTGGTTCATCTTTTGACCACCTTCACATTCAGTGCCGTCGGCGCGCTCCAATGCTAAAACACGCCAAAACCTCAATGTGAGGATTAAAAATTTTCTTGGATGGAATACTGCGGGCCACCCGGTGCTATGATCTTATGTAAAGCATTGCGAGGCTCAAAGCTGCATTGCTTTGAAGGCCTTGTGGGCTACTGCCTAAAGGATTTAGGCAAGCTTCATTTTCAGGCACACATGCATAACGTCACTGCTGAACAGGTGGATGCTGGCAAGGAGCTTTACGCTCTTTATGGCGCAGGGGAGGTGAAGCACCTGACGGTGCTTCACAATGGCAATCTCATGGACAAGGCGCTCCATTATGTGTCTTATCACTGTGGAAGATTCGAGTCTGCCCTCCTTGTGCATACGGTCAAAGCTATGATTCAGACAGGCAAGTTCAGGCTCGCCAGTTCGTGGGTGCTACCTAATAATTCCGCGTATGCCTCGCTTGAGAGAGTTCAAGCAGTCTGGCGGATTATGTTAGACCAAGTTATTTGCACTTACAAGGATGTTGAATGGCATTATTTGGGTCATGACCCGGGAATAGTACCGATTGAGCGGGTTGGAAAGAGGCGAAAAGCGCCCGTGGGATGAGACTGCAGAATTTGATGATGTAGAAGGCAGTGCTGAGAGAGGCAGCAGTGCCGACGAGTTCATTTACGCAGACTCTGGAGTGCAGCCGTCGCCTCAAGAGCCTGCAGACCCATTTGCAGATTTTATTCCATTAGATTTGCATGATAATGACTTTGATGTCGCTTGATATGGTTGTAATTGTCTGTATGCACGTTACTCGTGCTCTTGATGGCTGACTTGCGGCTTGGTTTGTAACAGGTGACAATAGGATAGAGCAAGGAAGAGCACGAAATGCAGAGCTTATAGTCATTAGCGATGACTCTGAGGAGGCTCAATGGCATGTGAGTCCGCGATTATTGTCCGGAGTTGAGAGTGGACATGCTGTTGGAGTTGATGGTCGCACATTTGCTGAGGAACTAAGGGATGCTGAAAACGCAGTCAGAAGCGTGTGTCTTGCAGTGAACAACCTGCGCTTTGCACTGGCAAGTACACTTGAACAAATTGATGCCGCGTTGCATGCTGCACATCGCTGCCCAGTAGAGATGGCGTTTGATACTAGCATTCTTCGCTCGCATCTCAATCTGTGTCGTGGCCTACTTATTAGAGAGTTGCGTGATCTTGAAGCCCTGAGGCAGCGCCATGATAGGCACCGCATTGGCAGGTCACGCGGTGGTGATGGCCGCCATGCTTAGATGCATTGGGCATTGTACAGCTGTTTGTTGGTTCTATGCAGATACTGCCTTGGCAGTTGTATATATTTTCATGTTGGACTGTTTGTAATATAAAGTTCTGATGGAATAGAGTTCTTGGACCTTTGAAATATATTCGAATATTTGCACCATTGCATTTGTCTTTTGATTGTGTGTGCCAAAAAACGTGGACCATTGATTGGAGGAATATCATGGTATATTCCTGTGATCAATGGCTCCAGACAAGAGTGATATATAGAGTGATATATAGAGTGATATATAAAGATATGGCTGTGTTTGGGAGCAAGTGTTACTGATAAAGTATGACTATATTTGCGAGCAAGTGTTACTGGCTTCTAGTGAATGTTAAAATTCCATCGTCATCAATTATAAAACAGCAGCTGGTAAGGGCAGATCTTATTTAAGAAAAAAAAAGGGAAAAAAAAAAGAAAAAAGAAAACACCATTTGACCTCCTTGAGCATGCTTGCAATTTGGAAATAAAAATTGCCTTTCACGGGCAGCTCTTATAAAAAAACACCATTTGACCTGCAGTGACGTAATCTTGGTACAAAAACATACGCTTGGTGGTGCCAACTCTTGTCTTATATAATAACATTAGACTCTATCTTAGTCGTTCTGACATTTTAATGCTGATGATCCATTTTGAGCATAGGCTGGTTGTTATACCATCGGCATCTTTTGTATCGTTGATTATATAAATCAATCTTCTTTCAAAAAAAAAGGAACATTGGACCTTGAGTGATGTAATGTGGGGTACCAAAGCACTTGCATGGTGCAATATTCATCTAGCGATTGATATAGTATTATTGTCAGTTGCATTGGCCCAAGTGCATGATATGGGACGAAAGCCTGGCACTCAACAAGAAACTTGATGGATCATTCAATTATCAGAGTGGGAAAACCCAGATTGATGATAATATATTACTATAGGCTAAATAGTAATCACATCATTATGCTAGAATAACAAGTCGAAAACCTCAGAAGATTAGCAACCCATGCAATATCTACATTCCACAGTAAACTAAGTCAAAATCAACCGATGCAATAACTACATTCTACAGTAAATTAAGTCAAATTCGCATAATACATATGTAATAGCTAATCTAGAGGGGCTGAACCCTCAAGCTTTTACCATATGCTTAAATTGTAATCGAGGCGACATATAGACAGAGTAGAATGAGGTTCTTCCACAAAGATGTCAAACTATGCGTGGCGTGACATCTTAAGCAAATTCAAGACTTATGCTTTAGTGCAAAATATTCATGACGACTGATAAATGATTGTCAAACATGGATATGATAGTTCCACCTAACTGGACCTAGCAAGACTCGTTCTATATAGTTATTAACTGAATTGAATTGATTTTTATTGTCCGTATGGGACCCAATACAATATTCATAGTGAGCCCATTCTTATGCATGATATCTTAAAAGATATTCCAGAAAAGGGAAGGAGGGAGAGAAGGCCCGCATGTACTCATCCTACCTAATAAAGACTTGGCAAATGGAAGAAAAACCACATTACAATTAAGCAACAAGAAACATAAACAACAAACACTGATTTCTCATATTCCATATGGCTGCACCACGCTAGTCCAAAAGCAATCTTCACATAAATAGATAGGTAGATAGATAGGGTTTTTAACGTTCACGGAGACCAAATTGGCCGTGGGACCCAAACAATAAAAGGGGCATGGAAGCCCAAAAAATACAAAGCAAATATAATGCTAATACGTGTGGTAATTTTGTGCTACTTAAATTATCTAGACATAGGCGATCCAATGATAGAGAACAATTGCATTTGAGTTAACACACACGTGTCCTACGCTGCATGTTCCTACCGTGCAAGTTCTTGTCAATGCGCAAGGATCCCTTGAGATTCTCCTTTATTTCCAAAGGCTATCCCAGGATCGCACTAGATTCCTTAAGGTTCTACTAGATTCTTGAATATTCCTTTAAATTTTATTAGGTTCTTCTAAAACGCCTAGGTTTTATGAGGATGCCCTTAGATCCCCTAAGATTTATAAGCTGGCCCCTATATTCCTATAGATTTTATGAGATTAGAACCTTAAAACATTCTAGAATCTATTTTAGAACTTCTAGAAGATTCTACAACTTTCTGGAATGATTCTAGAAAATTCTAGAATGCTTTAGAACATTTTAGAATGATTCTATATTCTGAAGCTTTCTAGAGCAATCTATAAGATTCCAGAACAATATAGAAGACTGCTGAATTTTCTAGAACATTCTAGAATTATTTAGATCATTCTAGAGCTTTCTAGAACATTCTACATGAACTGGAATGCCATCCTCACGTGGATGGCCCCCTTATATACTGGAAAAGGACTTTCTTTTTTTGCACAAATGCATGTGGAATATTTGTGCACGAATGAATGGACGAGATGAACCACTAGATCCGACAACTTAGATCGTGCCCATCAAACATTCAAGAACGTTCTAGAACATCCTAGAAATTTTGGAATATTCTACAACATTCTAGAGCACTCTAGAAATATCTAGGGCATCCTAGAACATTCGAGAACTTTCTAGAATTTTGGAACTCTAGAACATTCTAGAACTTTCTAGAATATTCTATCTAATTAGATCTTGCCCTTAAGAAAGTTCAGAATATTCATTTTTTTAATGAATTAATGCTTGGTCTAGTGGTTAGAATTGTGAGGCTTTGGGGGCAATGACTAGGGTTCAAATCTTAACATAAAAATCTTTAAAAGCCCCTCCTCCCTCCCTTTTTAAGGCTCGAGTACGCAAGTGAGCCATAGGATCTTAGACCAAGGTTCAAGATCAATCTGGACCGTTGGATCACGTAAGATATATCTAAAGCAACGTGAGCCATAGAATCTTGAAGATGATCCATCGCAAGTGAGATCAATCGGATTGCATCAACTGGGACCCGGAAAATGAGGGAGCGCCTAAAATCTTGGATTTTTTGTCGTTTACCTCCTTTTTCAGTTTAAACAGCTTTCTTGGCAAAATCTGCTAGGAATTTGCTCGATTCAACCAGATTGTCACTCGAATTTCTTTGAATCGTGAGCTAGCCTTGTAGAGGCTAGCATCCCATCAGTATCCATGTGAAGATTTTTGCATTCAATGCAAAAATCTTCACATGGATACTAGAATCTTTGCAATTTTAAAACAGGGAGACAGATTGATTTGTGGTGTTCTGGTTGGACAACCTTCGGATCTGTGGAATTCGTTAATTTACAGGGGTCTTTTTCCTCACAACTCTTTCCAATTGGAGTGCTCTTTTGTTCCAGGAAGTGAGGAATTTGAGATTCAAATTATTGATTCTTGGCTTGAAGAGTTTTTGGGAACCAAGAACGTTGAAGCCACTGCTACCATCAGAGCTTACAGTGAGCAAATTGACTCCAAAATTACCATCAAATTATATCCTGAGGTGGAATTAGGAGATTTCTCTGTAAATTGAATTTTTTAATGATGTCTTCTTCGATAATTCTGGCATTGAGGAGTAATCTTGGTCTTCTCTTTCATAGATAGGATCTTGCCTTTCCTTACCCTGCTCCTTCCCCTTTCTCCATTTCCGATCTTGCATCTCCATCTCTGCTTCCCATCTGCTAATTTCTGCCCTTTGTTGTTTTCTCCTGCTCTTTTCATATGGAAAATAAAAAACATTTTACCCCTAAATCATTATCCTTGCTGCATTCTTTTTCTGCTCTTTCATCTGAGGATCAAGCTGCGCTCCTACACTAGTTAAGCTTTTTTCATAAGAATCCAGATCAATTCATCCTATTTGGAAATTTCGCTAATCTTGCAGATACAAACCAGGATATGGATCCAAAAACCTACAAAACCCCAGTGTGGGATAATTTCTCCAAAGATCCCGACATGTGGGGGCGCCTTCCTACTCTGGATCCTGCCACTCAAGTTCCCATGCCATATGGTGTCCCAAGACCTAATGCTGAGCTTCAACCTGATGGGAATTATGATGCTGCATTGAAGGAATTCCGACCTATTGAAGGGAGCAAGCAAGAGCTTTATCATGGTATTTCTCTAAATTTGCCCTCAGTTCATTCTAAAATGTCCTCCCTTGTAGACACTGCTGTTATCATAAAAGTCTCAAGATCGGGCATTCAACTGGATAAATTATGGACTTTTTGCCTTAACCTTCAGAAGGGAATCATTATAATGCCATATACTGGTTAAATTATCCTTACATAATGGTTGAACGTGGGAGCCAAAGAACTGCTAATTTCCTTCTTAAGCTGGGAATACAACCCTTCGAAGCTTATCAATGATCATTTCTTAAATGGGACCCTAGACTTAACTCTGATGGTATGGAAAATCTCTGTGTGGCCTCTATAACACTGCAGGGATTAAATCCCATTTATTGGAGTGAAGAATGTTTAAAGCTCCTTTTTAATTCCATTGGGAATTACATCTGCACTGAGTACTCTCCTTCAAGATCCCCAAGAGCTTTCATTCAATTGGACCTATCCAAAGCCATTCCCACCTCAATTCCCTTTTGTGATGCCTTTGGCCAAAATTCCTATCTGTCATTGAGATGGTCAGGCCTACCTCCTCATTGCCAAAGTTGCTCGAAAAGACATTATTGGTTTGCAGAATGTGCCCAGAGAGTAGATAACTCTAGCAGATCTGAACCTGATGCTCAAACTACTTGCCTTGATTTAAAAATTGACAATACAAACAAAGTCAATGGCAAGTTCCCATCAGGAAATTCAAATAACTCAAGCTTGACTACACATGACTGCCATCAACACTTCCAATGGAATAGAGTAAATGAAAGTAAAAAAAGGATCAAGAATAATCAGATCAAAAGGTTGGACATGACTTCTCACTCCCCCAACAAGGACAAGAGCTTTCAATATTCCAACCAAAGATCTGATATCTATAACTGCTCTGGAGTTAAGGTTCTACAGAAATATGACAAGTTCAAAGATAAAGGGAAAACTCCAATTTTGCATAATAGTATGCAAACAGAGAAGCTTCATGACCTACTAGACCAAGTGGTTGCAGACTCTCAAGACATTTAAAAAATGCAGACTCAGATCATGTCAGATCAATTTGGACCTGCAAAAGTTAAGAATGTTCCATTAATTATTAAAAGCCATGCCTCTCAACAACCAGCTATTCTCAAAGGATTGAGCCTATGTGACAAGATCTTGGCAGAAAGTTTCAGGGTTGATAAAGCTAATAAGAAATCTGTGCCACCACAAATGGCTCAATTAAAAAAGTCAACTCCATACAATATGAGGGTCTCTGTTGGGCCAGAATGCATGGTCACCCCATAGTATACTTGAACCTGGACTTTGCAAAAGCATATGACAGTATTGACTGGAGTTTCCTGGAGCAGTGCCTCTTACCCTTGATTTTGGTGTCCAATTCGCAATAAACGTCATGAAACTTCATTATTCTGCTCATTCTACAGTTCTTTTCAAGGGGAACCATCGACATTTTTTCAGGTGGGACGTGGCATTTGCCAGGGCTGTCCTTTGGCACCACTGCTTTTTACAATTATGGCAGAGATTCTTTCTCAGGTATTCTCTCTTGCAGCGCAAGAAGGTATATCTTCCATGATCTTCCCATGAATAATGGTTCACAAAAGATTCGTAATCAGTACGCAGGTGACACTTTCTTGTTCTTAATGATGAGCAGAATTTGCAGAATGCCATTTCCTTGTTGGACAGTTTCTCTTTGGCTTCTAGTATCTTTGTGGGATGGCAAAAGTGTACAGACTTGTGAGCCCTAGACTCTCCAGTGCCATCTTCTGTGGTTGCATTTCCATGGAAGGTTCTTCCTCATGGGAAGGCAACTAGGCTTCTGAGCATTCCAGTTGATATACACCTCTCATCTAGAGATGCATAGGATGCTATTATTGAGGGGCTGGAAAGGCATTTGTTCTGGTGGCCCACGACTAAGTTATCCATGGCTGGCCGCGTAACTGTGGCAAAGTCAGTTCTAAGTAGTACACATGTCTATAAGGCATTCATCTTGCTGGCACCGCAGAAAAGGATGCAGCTCATTGTTCGTATTGTTAGAAACTTTTTTTGGGGTGGCACTGAAGAAGGAGCTGATGTTAAAATTAGTTGGACGAAGTGCATTATGCCTAAACTTTGTGGGGGGCTAGGGATGATTCACTTTCTTCTCCAGAGCAAGGTGCTGATTTCTAAGTTCATATGGTAGATTCTAAATAATGTTGATAATTCTTCAGGTCTGCATCTCATTCACCAGTCTTTATAGATGTGCATTTCCTTTTGCTCTCCATCCATTAAGCCACTCCTCCATGGGCACTATTCTATCCACTTTCTCCATATCTAATGCATTTCCTTTCCTCAAGGGGTTGTTAGCTGCCTGGAGACTGTGCGCACTTTGTTTTAGTTCCATCTGATGGCCGCACAGATCCTACAGCCAGTTGTCGGTGGATCCCTTTGGGTGACGGCCAGGCGGATCGTTCCATGGTCTCTTCCGTCCATCCATTGATGCAGCGTCGATGGCGAGCAACCGGTGTGCTGACAGTATCTGCATGGTATAATGAGACAAGATTGTTCATGTGGAATGAGTTCAAATTGAAGTTTCGCCTCCTTTGTTGGGACCGTGGCATTTGGGAAAAAGTAGCTGCTACTCTTCCCCCAGATCCACAAGACAGTGTCAAGGAGGAGCATCTAGTGCATTTGATGTATGTGGTTCTGCTTCACCCTGAAGTGTTGCCTCCATTGCCAAAGTGGCCTTTAGTTATCCCTGAGCCTCATCGGAAAGCAGTCTGGCGATGGGTATGGGATAAATTACTCCATCCTAAGCTATTATCTTATGGTGGCAGATCATTCATAGATGCATGCGGGTAAACACTGTTGTTTATGGATTTCGTTCAAAAGTCTCTGTGATCTGCCCTCTTTGCATGCAGAGGAATGAAACAATTGAGCACTGATTTTTCTTGTGTCACCATGTTCGGCTTGCTTGGTAGTGGCTTTTGAGCCTTTTCCATTGTGACTTGAATAGTCAACAGGTCCTATTGTCAGTCTATCCTAATTCTTGGGACAAGTTAGCAAAGAGGGCTTTCCATTTTCCATTCGCTTGGATCATCTGGTCCATCTGGAAAAAGATGATTTTATCTCCTCATCCTCAAGGGACAGGTCTTTTCAGATATGCAAGTGCTCAGCAATGCTCGTAGTCGTATTGTAAAAGTATACAAATGTTCTTTCTTAAAGAATGACGTCAAGAGTATCATTTGGGACAATATCTTTAGATTCAGACTTATCATAGCCAGTGGTGCTCTTGGTGATATGTATTCTCTGTTTTTCTGTGTTATGTATGTGGTGGGTAGTTTTTCTCTAGTGGACATCTTCTCCACTGACAACCGCAGATGCTTTGATAAAAGAATATGCCGCTAACTTCAACAAATGGGTTAGTACTTCAAATTTCATATATCTCAAATGGGTTATTTTATTTGAACTTCATAATATATCAAGTTCTTTCTATTGGACTGCCTCCGAAAGAAGGTTGGCCTTTGGTCGGCCAAAGGGATTGCTGTGTCAGGACGAGTCACTGTGGCTAATGACGTCCTCGCCGCCTCTCTGTTTATTTCTCATCAGTGTTGGTGGTGCAAAAAGGAGTTTATTATCAAATCCAGGTCATTATCAGGAAATTTATCTGGGGTGGCTTGGCACAGATAGCATGGTCTGAGCTCTGTAGAGACAAAATGGAAGGTGGTTTGGGCTGTAAGGGCCCCTTCATTCAAGCTCAAGCTCTAGCTGCCAAATTTGTATGGCGAGTTCTACATGGAGATTCTTCCCCTGCTCTTGTATTTGTCAAACACTGGTTCAACCAATGTAAGCTCAAAGGCAAACCTGCGCTACCTAAGGATGAACTTGGGGCTTCCTTTAGGGATTTCAAGCTTGCACTAGGTACCTCCCCAGTTATGAGAAGAATACTTCAGGCATGGATGGCAGTACAAACCCTCTGCTCCCCCCAGATTTACCACAAGATGCTGGTAGGATTAGTGTTTTCTGGAATGAACAAGTTTGGGGACTTCAGCAACTTTCCTTAGCTATGGTGAAGGTGACAGGAAGATATGGAGAGAGGTATTGGCTAATGTCTACGGAGTTCCAGGAGTAGAGGGCCCTGAAGAACTTTGGTTATGCTTGGGCTCTCAAAGGTATTGTGTGGCTAATATCTACCATGCGCTTCGTGGGGTATCCCCTCTCAAAGCTATATTGAGGCTAGAGGTCAATGGGCCAGCTATTGTTCAACTTCTGGCTAACTTCTGGAAGTCCATCTGCTCCAGAAGAATACCGTTCTTACGGTGGACTGCCCTCTAGGGAGGTCTCTTGACCAAAGAGACATTGTTTCGAAGAGATATTTCTGCTGATGATCTGTGCCCTTTCGGGTGTCCAGCTAGCGAATCTACACAACATCTCTTCTTTTGCCCTAAGATCTTACCATTTTGATCTTGGATGTCTCATATACTGGAGCTCGACACTTGCCATCTCAGCTGGCCCAAGGTCATCACTGTGTCTGATCATTGCCCTATTCTGGCCTCTTTGGTGTCTATTGCCTTATGGGTGGTTTGGAAGCACCGGTGCGAGGTGGCTTTGTTACGAACCAAAGGTTAGCCAGTAATCAAAAGATCAAACATCTAGTAAACCGACATTAAAACATTAAAGATTCTCAAAAACAAGCCTTTAACCCAAAGCTCTCCACCCAAACTGACCACTCAGCTAGCAATATCAGGCTGGAATATAAAGACAGTAAGGCATATCTGACAATCAGTTTCCTCTTGTAGCTCCTTTCTCGAGCCAGCACTCCTCAATATGATACACCAAGAGTAAGGTTCTAGGATAGTAACAGGACATTAAACAAGGACAGAAAAAGCTCTAGGAAAAAGGTAATGGCTTTCTAAGAATCAGATTCAAGAGTGAATGAGTAGAGCAGTCTTTCTTGACTCCCTAATACTCTTCCATTCATAACTCTCTTATTCAGATAAGTTATTGGAAGT
The DNA here is from genome assembly GCA_021234155.1 of Isoetes taiwanensis. Taxonomy (NCBI): domain Eukaryota; kingdom Viridiplantae; phylum Streptophyta; class Lycopodiopsida; order Isoetales; family Isoetaceae; genus Isoetes; species Isoetes taiwanensis. The sequence continues at coordinate 5,172,212 of JAJEKV010000028.1, read as the reverse complement.
GCTACCCTAATTCAAAAACTAGACTCCGAGACGGTTCCAATGAAGTAAATATCGCCTCAAATGAACCTCTAGTCTCTGGAACTTTAGCCTTCTTTGGCCTACCTTTTGCCTTTTGCCTTTGCCTTTGCCTTTTGTTCCCAACCATGATATATACTAACTCTATATGATTTTGCCCAATACTTAATTATATTGGCCACTTCCCCGAGCTCATTATTAGATATTAACCTTAAACCATATCAGGCTCTGGGGGGGCAAGCAGCCTACCTTGACCAAATAAAGAGCTACTTCAATATGGAGGTTGTCATAATGGCTTTATCCCACCATAGAAAGATGGGTACTATCTATAATAGGGTACTTGACAGGATTGGAAGACTTACAGGATTCTATGCCTACTTCAAATGCCACTGTATGATAAGGATGATAACTTGCCTCCTGACGCAAGTACTCTATAAATAAGGTAACTCCCACTCTTGTTGTTCCTGAGCCCATCAACCTCTTGGAGATGTGGAAGTAGACTGGTCTAAATTTGTAGTACCCTCCATTGTGGTGAAGAAGGTGACTTTCCCTATAGTATCTACTTGGTAGCGAAGATGATTGGCTCACTCTACTAGTACACACTCTAGAGATAAAATAGGTGCTCTCAAGTGTTGTTCCTACTCTTCCTATCCGTCCAATTGAGGGGATCCTTATGTATTTACTTTATATCTATAAATTTAGATTCTTACCCTAAAAAAAAAAAAAAAAAAAAAAAAAAAAAAATCCTTTAGTAAACATTGGCCTTGGAAAGGAGAAAGAGAAGAATGGAACTGGTGAAGAAGAACCAATTGATTACTGAACTAGTTTATCATTTGCTTGAGATATGAAGTTTAAGGACTCCTTGTTGTGAATTAATTTTCCATTGCTTTGGTAGTCATTTTACTAATTTGTCATTTGCTTTAGATATGAAGTTTAAGAACTACTTGTTGTGAATTAATTTGCCATTTCTTTGGTGCTTGTCTTTTTTCCTTTAGTAACATGTCAGTGATCTTTTTGTTTTAAAGGTTGTGTTGTGCTTTTACTTGAATGATTCTTAAACGTTATATTATTTTGACCATATCAATCATCTTTCAACTAGTACAAGCTTCAAATTGATAATATTTATTCATTATTGTTTGATTCCTACGATTTAAAAAGAAAAGTGAGAAGAACAACCATTTATTCCTAATAAACTATTGGCAAGAGACTAGCACTTCGATTATTTGCTTCTGAGTGAACAAATTAAGTAATCTTAAAGATGAATGATTCGATAACATGCTTGTAAGTCTACAAATCAAGTTTTAATACAGATTAATGCACTTTCAGGTTCTTTGTCAATGCTATTTTTCTTTAGCAACTTCATGCATTATCGAAAATATTCTAAAAGTTGCTATGTCGTAAGATGTTCTTTTTTGGAGTGATCATGCAAATAGAAAAAACATACTAAAAATGACTAATTTTAAGCTTTTATTTATAAGTAATTTCTTGCAATGATTAAAACATGATAAAAAGTGCTTAAATTTAAACTGCCATGCATTAACATTTGAAAGTCTTGAAAAAAAGAGCTTTTTTTTTTTAACTTTGTTCAATTTTTTCAAAGGAATCTTTTAAATGCACTTATAAAATAAGTACATTCAATTCAAGACGACGTTTTTTTTTTGTTGAAGGACGTCAGACTTTATTCAATCAAAGAGTCAAATACAAGTATAAATGCAGAGACAGGAATAGAATCTCAGCGGATAAGCGGAGACCCACCGAGTGAAGCAACCTGCCTAAGCATAAGAGTGCACATCCAAAAACTCCTCAAAAATCAATCGCCTCTTGCGAGGGGCAAGTGAAGAACAATGATACGACTTTACAATGAAACCTTGAGCTTCTTGGAGAACACGATTATCTGCCACATCCAGACCTTTGAAGATTACCAATCTTCGTCTTTTCCAGATAGTCCAAAGCAACCATCCTGCTGCTAGATGAAAATCCTGGCCTTGTAACTTTGTCCAGGTACTTGGGTAAATTGCCAAAAGCAGTTGTTGACTTGTTAGTGAAACCTGAAAAAGGGAAAACAACCAGTCCCATACCTGTCTAAGGTGTTCACACATGAAAAAGCAATGCTCAATGGTCTCGGATCCACGCTTTGCATACTTGGATAATCGATTTGATATTCTAGGGTTAAACTTATGGACAAGCACATTAACCCTTGAGACACCTATGAAGAATCTGCCACCAAAGAAGCGCCACTTTATGATGAAGTAGCTTGTCCCATGCCCAAGACCACACCTTTCGCCATTGAAGAGGAGGAAGTTGAAGAGACCACTTATTAGGCGGAGAAAGAATATCGATTATCAAGCAACAACCGATACATAGAGTTCACAAGTTTGCACTCCTTAATTTCTTCATGACAAACCCATACCAAAATATCTTCTTGGTGTGGCGTAATAGGTCTGTAGAAAATCAGCAACTTTTTGCCAAAGAACTCTATCCCATCGCCCCAATAGAAACTTTTTTAATCAAAAGCCTCCCAAAAGAACTGGCCTGAGTCATACCATGCTGCAATAGTTAAGATTCCAGCACTTTTCCAACGTCTTTGAGTCAATGGGTGCACTGTAAAGCAAAGTGGTTGATTATCTACCAGAGGGATCCACCAACAAGGTGCAGTCAACTGTACACAAGCAGTTGGACTGATGTGAAATAAAGTTTTGACTGTGTGCCAGGAATCTAACAATCCCTTTAAGAATGGACGACGTTACGAGCTCCTTATAAAAAATTGCAATTTTTTAAGAGCTGGGAACTTAAAAGCAATGAACACGAGCTCCTTATAAAAAATTGCAATTTTTTTAGGAGCTGAGAACTTAAACTCAATGCATGAAACAACCACCAAGCGTGATTGAAAGATGTATTTTATTGATCATGCAACATCAAGTACAACTCATGCAACATCAATTACATTGGTCAATCTCGAACTCGTAACCTCAGCTGTGGCGAGTTTAATGTCAGATGGTCATGCAGATTGCATGTTGGTTGTCGTTTTCATTTGGCATGTGGATGTACCTAGGAATGATGTATGAACTAGGATGGAAGCAATGACCACGAGAATCCGATATGTAGGCTTTATTTAAACAAATGAATTACTATTTTGAACACAAGCTTCTTATAAAAAGTTGCAAATTTTTTTAAGAGCTGGAAACTTAAAAGCAATGAACACGAGCTCTGTATAAAAAATTGCAAGTTTTTAGGTGCTGAGAACTTAAATGCAATGCATGAAAGAATCACTAAACATGATATTATTATTATTTTTATTGAGGGATATATTTTATTGATCATGCAACATCAATTACATGTCAATCTCAAACTCGTGACCCCGGGTGTGGCAGGTTTAATGTCCTACCATTGGAACATGCACCAAAGTGCCTCAAAGTGATATTATGTTACGAGTAATTCTCTCAAGATTTATACAATGAACGCCAACAACATTAAGCTTCGTACTCTTGCATTGAGTCTTATCAGAATCAACTCTTGAAAATTAGAACACTTTTTTTGCAATTATTTTCAAACCGTGTGATCTATGGAACACCCACTACATGCAGCCTCCTACATGTACTTTTGTTAAAGTCTGCAACTTCATGCAACTGCAAAAGTACCTAAGTCTATACAATTTGGTGGTTTTCCAACATGCTCAATTTGCAAATGGCAACAAGAAGCAATAATGGAGCCCTTTTATCTATTAGATCTAGTTCCTCCATTTATAACATTACCAATTTAAAAATATTATTTATTAGCTAGCCACTTCTGTTACCAAAATTTCAAGTTCTTTCACAACCTCGCTCATTTTAGGACAAGGTTCTATTGCGTCACCCAATATCTAAGAGATAGTTTAATATATGTACTATGCATCAAGCTCGTTAATCCGATAGCTTTTAAGGAAAGGCTCTGATAGATGAGCTGCTTGATCTATTACACCTTTCTTCAATGTATTCCTTTTCTTGTTCATATATCAGATTCTTTCCCGATCTTGGCGTATTTCTTTCGTATTTCTTGCGTATTTTCCACGTGTTTTCCTTGTTTTCGCATAGGTTCATGACAACTATAACGTGACAATATACTGGCACGGTTTTGAGAAAAGCATGTGTCAAAAATATGGCAATAGTTGATAATAGATTGTCGTCCTTCAAAAAAAAAGGGGGGCAATAGATTGATTTAAAAATGACAAAAATATTGACAAACAAATGATAAAAATGTGACTCTAATGTGCCAATAAAGTGACAAAACTGTGACCATAGATTGACATAGTTCTGACAAAACCATGTGTCAAAAATGTGACAATAATTTGACTTAATAATGCCAAAAAAATAGATATAAATCGGATATAATGTGCCAATAACATGACAAAATTATGACAATTGGAAATTCTAACATCAATGTACTAAATGCTAGCAGTTTCTATTTTTAAGGACTTAGAAGAAAATAATTTAGATGCATAAGTGATCATGCAATCTATTGCAAGGTGCTTTAACCAATGTACTTTTGAAAGAACCCTAGACAGAGCACAAATTGAATTATAATATTCATAAAATTTACAATAATGTCAAGTTTGTAAGGTTAAGAATATCTGAAAAAGGTTCATTCAGGAGGTTATTCCTAGCATGTCTGTAGAACAAAAGCCATAAGCATTCATAAGTTTTAGCATATCATTCCAAGGAATTGTAATTACCAGTTAGAGCAACTTGCAGTTGCAAGTTTATTGCAGGTTATGGCAGGTAACTAGCATATCCCTGGATAAAGAAGTTTTTTTTTTCAAATGTAAAAGATCATGCAAGAAATCTCTTACATTGAAAATCACTTTAACTACGAACCTAACTTAGTGGCGATTCATGAAAATAAAGAATAAACATTAATATTTGGTAGCAGGGCATAAGCATGCTATACTCTAGCACAAAAAGTACTAAGAAGGGACCATAAAACTACCTAAAAAGGTACCCAACACTGGGTACTGGGTACTTGAGTGAGATCTCAATAACTTGTTAAATTGGATGCATTCATTTTAGCCCACAATAGTATTGTCTTTCTGTTAACCTTGAACATTAATGGGCTTTTAAGTTTTATTATTTTGACATTTTGAATTAGATTTTGATAAAAAAAAAAACAAAGAAAACAGTACCCAATCGAGAAGTACCTACCGTAGGTACTTTGGCAGGTTCCAAAAGTGGTAGGGCGTAGTATGCTTATGCCTAGCACAGGAAACCCCATAGACATAAATTAGCAAAAATGTGATATATTACCAACCTGTTAGGATTGTTGTAATCTCTTAGCTCCAAAAGCAGGGATGGTATACTGCCCAAGCTCTTCTACCAACTAGGATTGTTGTGTTCTTCAATGAATTAATTGTCAAAAGCTAATGTCATATTGAGTACAAGAATATATTTTGTATTCACTTAAATAATTGTTGTCATGAAAGTGGCATTTGCACCGTTCTGAGAGCTTCTATTAAAAGATCTAGATTTCAGATATAGCTACCACTATGTAAGTCTCATTAAATCACAAAGTGGGCACAACACTGATAGTTATTGTTAATAGAATGGAACCTAATGTAAAGTGAAAGACTTATTTGAAGTGAAAAATACATTCGTGCCAAATACAAGTCTCGTGCATTGAAATGCCTGACATGTTCTTTACCAAAAAAGCAAACAAAAGAAGCAGAATATTACCACCTGGATTTTTTTTTTCAAAGCTACAGAATGAATAACGTACTTGACATAAAGCCCTAAACAAGACCTAGACGGGACATATTGAGTAGTTTAGCTCTACTAACTAGGTAGTTTGGTTCGAATGGACATTTTTCCACTGAGTTTTTAGTTCCCCATGTACTCTTTTCATTCTTTTAGGTGATAAAGGTCTCACCTTCGTCCAAAAAAAAAAATGCTTTGAAACCATTATCTTGGTTCAGAAAAAAAATTGTTTCCTTTTCTATGGAGCTTTTGATAAAACAATTAAAATGTGCAATAGGAGGTTTGGGCAATTTTGGCTTCGTTCAGTTTTGCATTTGACAAATTATTAATTAAAAGTATATTCAAACTAGGCATCTATGTGTTAAAAGATGCATGCCATGTTCAAATTCTGCATGTGGGGAATTTGAACCATGTCAGTGTCTTAACTGCCCTGAGATTATGCTTGGTACAAGATTACATTATACTGCATGGGTTGTTTTGGTTTACCAGGTACTTTAGTAATAAATATGCACCTTAATTTTCCTTTAGAATGGGACGGCACCGTTTGGCCGCCTAGGGCTCTGCCCTGGGCCGGCCGGTTATGCTCATACGACCTAGCCTGCCCATCGGCATCCGAGAAAGGCTGCAACATATTCATATTCTGTGGGGTCATTTGGATTGTTCTGCAGATCCTGCAACATATTTTTGTTGTTTTTTAGGATGGAGAAGGGATTGGCTTAGGGCAAGGATTTTAGTTTGTGGCCAGGCGAAGGGACTTCTTCTGCTTTGATTCACAGGCAAGGATCCATGGCTTTCACCCAGGTGATCCATATTTAAATCTTTCGAAATATAATCTGGCAGAAAAGTTCTTTCCTTTTTCCCATTTCTTACTGGCAGAAGTACTGTTGAACCTGGTTCTCCATCCAGGCCAACATCCATAGAATCTCATCTCAAGAAAAAATCAATTGAATATCATCTGGATAAGACATCAAAATTTGCACAGAGATAAATATTTTTTTCAATAAAACATGATCAAGATACAACAGAAATCCCCTTGCAAGGGCCTTCAATCTAATGAAGAGGAGGTTGTCACCCTCCTCTTAGAGCATTGCCACCATGCTCCTGAAAATGCATCGAAGGAAGAGGAGGAGATAGTATCTCCTCAGCACATTTAAGTTTTTTCTGATAAATCTTAACCAACCATTATATCCCACCTCTTCATCATAACCTTCCATTGTGCCTCTTTATCTTAACCTTCAACTTCCACCACTTAATCCCAACCCTTAAAATCAACCATTGCAATATGCTCCAAATATATTGACCTACAAAAACATGTTGAACCACTTTATGCCCCAAAAAGATGCGGGCCCGTCCCCTCGGCCCAACACATAATATAGCACTTAAGATACATTATGAAGTATATAGAAATGAGCTGGGCACATCCACACGCCCGCACTAGCTACTTTGGCTCTGGACCACGTGTGGATAACCATACTCAACAAGTCCAAGAAAGGAACTCCCAACGTCCGCACTGGCTACTGTGGCTCTGGTCCACGCGGAAGTAACACTCCTTGGCAAAATAATAATGTAATAAAGTTCTATAAAATAGCATCATTAGTGCATGTCACACGTTGGCAAAACCTTAGGGTGTCCCAACAAGAAACATGGGGTGCCCCAGCAAAACCATGGGGGAATACCTGCAATAGCAAACAAAGGGTCGGGCAATGGTCGAAGTGTTAGACAAAACCGTGGGATGCCCCAAAAATAATTGGCTCTAAGATAATGTTTCTCCAATGGTAAGATAGAAAAAAGAGGAAAATAAACTTTTAGGGTTAGGAAGGAAGGAAGGTATTTTTATCGTCCACGGAGACCAATCGGCCTATGGGACCCAATACAAAAGCGCAGCAAGCGGATTACTACCCGGATTAAAAAACCCCCGCCCCGAAGGGTTTTCGAGGAAAAAACCGTGGCAGCAATCAGCCTGCTGACAAACTGTTCCAATATACGAAATGCAAAACCACTCAAATATATACACTCATGTACCGTACCCGTAGTGCCTGATCAGCGGGCAGCCAGGGGGGGCAAAGGTGGGCTCACAGATCCAGTACCTCCTGAATGTACGACCCCAGAGCACGTACTGATGGTGTGTTCATCAGCAAATGTAGGGGCAAGTCCCATTGCATTTAAGGGAACGATCCGCCCGGACCGACCGAATCGCCGGGCAACTCGAAAGTGTGAGACTCATCCTCAATGGCACCCACCGACAAAGACCGACAGAGCCTGCCCCGGGGGGTTCCCAATCCACCCGCCCGCCTCGATGTAAGATGGTGGACACTGCGGCGAATGGAGGCAATGAGTCTGCGCTTTTTCAGGGGCAGCTGGGAACGCAGATAGAGCTGCGGGCCCCGGGCCAACGCGCGCAGGGGCATGCAATCGAAATGCATCAAGAAGGCAGGCGGTGGATCGGGAGAGGCAGAAATAGAATGAGGTGGGCGGGGTACAAAAGAAGTAGACAGATCGGGCAGGGTAGCAAGAAAATAGCATGCCGCGGTTATTTTGCCAAAGATTTTGCTGCAGGGCTCAATAATGTGACGGATTTACTGCAGCATTGGCCCGGCAAAGTTCCACCTTTTGATATACTGTTTCAATGCAAAGCGCTTAGCTCTAAGAAGTTGCAGAATAGATGTTGTAGATCCAGCAAAGAGAAAGGGACAAAACCGCATAGAATGGTGGCAAAAGAATAGCTACAGAGTTGCCTTCTCTGATAAAGATCTTCAGCAGGTACCAGTGGCTGTGTCCTTGTTTCAGAGAAGAGAAATATAGCAGAGCTTTTTTATAAATTTGGCCTTCGAAGAGGGGATACAACAAACCTGCTTTTGATGTTAAACCCGAGTCTTTGGATCAGTGAGCAAGCAAAACTATGATGATGCAGAATGAATGGCAACGAAATTGGCAAGGCTACAAACACTCAATGACTCCTGCATCCACAAGCCTTGAAATTAACTGCAACCAGAGTTTTTTTTTTGGGAATAAAACTCTGCTCATAAGAACAGAGTCCCACCAGGAGTGCCATAATGTTGAACCTGGTTCCCCATCCAGGCCAACATCCATAGAATCTCATCTCAAGAAACAATCAATTGAATATCATCTGGATAAGACATCAAAATTTGCACAGAGATAAATATTTTCTTCAATAAAACATGATCAAGATACAACAAAAATCCCCTTGCAAGGGCCTTCAATCTAATGAAGAGGAGGCTGTCACCGTCCTCTTAGAGCATTGCCACCATGCTCCTGAAAATGCATCGAAGGAAGAGGGGGAGATAGTATCTCCTCAGCACATTTAAGTTTTTTCTGATAAATCTTAACCAACCATTATATCCCACCTCTTCATCATAACCTTCCATTGTGCCTCTTTATCTTAACCTTCAACTTCCACCACTTAATCCCAACCCTTAAAATCAACCATTGCAATATGCTCCAAATATATTGGCCTACAAAAACATGTTGAACCACTTGTGGTTCAATATTATGCCTGGAGGTCCCACTTGTTGTTCAGCATCCCCAATAATGTTGAACCTGGTTCCCCAGCCAAGCCAAAACTTGCACTAGAATTTCATCTTCAATCAACAGAAATCAAATACAAATTATTCCCTTGCAAGGAACCTTCAGTTCAAATATGGAGGGGGCTGCCACACCCTTCCTTGAGCACTGCCACCATGCTCCAATGAAGAACGTGAAGGGAAGAGGAGGAGAGAGTATCTCCTCAAATTATTTATGCTTTACATTGTTAATCCCCACCATTGTTTTCCACCTCTTCATCACAACCATCAATTTTGCCTCTTCATCTTAACCATCCACTTCCACCACTTAATCCAAGCCCTTAAAACCTAACCATTATTATATGCCCCAAATATCATCAAATGGTCTACAAAAACATGTTGAACCACTTGTGGTTTGAAATCAAATAAACATAGACTGTAAGTAGACAGAGGAAAGTATGCCTCCACTAGAGATTTGGGCAGCTTCGAAGATGGTCGGAACTAATTAATGCATGTAAATCATGTTAGTTCATGCTGCAATTATCCTAATAATAGGCAGAATCCTCTCAGGAAGGATCGAACTAAGAAGTTATGGGCACATCAAGGGTTTTCACTTGCAACAAAAATCGTCAGCACTGGAGCCGGATTCGTTGAAAACAATTAAAGATGATCTAGAATAGGTTGAAATTGCTGGAAAAAATTGCAGTCCTTATAGGGGAAATGATTCAAAGGTAAGCTTTGCATATTGGAGAACGCTTAGATCTCTATTTTGTTCAACAAAGTGCATGACGTTGGATTTACATCAATGTGATAACACGATTTGATATTTCTTCATGTTTGAATTGTTATTCTAGTGTTCATCACTAAGCTCACTACTTCAACATGTATGGGCAACCTCAGCAAGAGACAGAGTATTATATAGGCACCTGTAGTCATAGATAATCTAACGAATATCACATGTCTCAGTCTGTGTATTGTTCTACAGTTGCCTTGGTATTTGATGTCTATTGGATCCTCTGGGGTCGGACGTCCAGGTTTGGTGGCCTGAGTTGTTCTGGCATTACTCATGTCATCTGTGTTTCTTTGGTATATTTTTGTGCTTTGTGACACCGAGCGTGGCATCTAGGGAAAGGGGATGCACGTTAACTCTTATGACTCCATGGTAAGAGTCCTCCAGCGCCAGACGTGGGCTAAGAAGGGTATGCCCATACGAGGTTCACCCCACCACTCCCGCTACAGGGTTGAAAATGTGAGCTGGCTGGGCATTTCTCAGCTAACAAGGCCTGCATGTAGGTTGGCTGAGCTTCCCATTGTCCCAGAGTTGCGCGTCATGATGGTTTGGTATCTTGGCTATGTTCTTTGCTTTTGATGCTCATGTATTGTATTTCATTTAATCATGTTCTCATTGTCTAGCACTGTATACTCACATAGGATCTTCCGTCTGTGCTTGTGCTTATGTTCTTGTTAGTCTTGAGTATGTAAACGCAACTATGCAAAAGGAATTAGTGCAACTGTTGACAAGAAATTAAGTTATACAAATAACTAGATGCATGAGAGCCACACTCTCCAAGATGCCAAACTCATGTATTAAAGACATCATTTTCCACTTTGTTTAGGTATTATCTCGTAGATTATCACATTTGCAATGGATGTTAAATATAATGTTCTTTTTCTTACTATGAGCATATTGCAATGGATTAAGAATTTGGTTTAATATGTCAAGGACAATCTAATTGCACTTTCGATTAGAAATGGACATATCCTAGTAACACTTTGTGAAATTAAAAGAATATTATTCTGAACGACATAAAAATGTTATTTCATGACATGTTCTTATTTGTTGAAGTAGAACACTTGGTTATATGGCTTGTGCTTCACTATACTTCATTGTGCTTGGTTGTGAACTTCTATGTTTGTTAAGAATAATGATCCTTTGGTCTATCCATATCAATCATAAGAGAAAAGGGTATTATGTGGTTCCAAATCTCATTCAAATGAATCAAAGGGGATAATATATGTGTCTCTGCAGAGTCAGTCAAGCATATGTACTTTGTACACCTCTTCATCTGTTGTGCCACCACTTACAACTGGGAGAAGGTGGCTAGTAATTTTCATGCACATTTCGAGTTATTTTCCTCTTCCTTTAGAAAAAGAAATGAATCGTGTGCATATTGGTTGCAGATTTGTTGATGGACATCCATGTTTCTAGATCTTGAATTAAACTATCTTCATAGGCTTGCAGAAATAACTGTGAAAGTGTTTCCGTTGCTACATTAATGGAGTCATGGGACAATCTTAGCTGATGCCCCCTCTTTATCAAATATGGAAGAGGGCTTGCCTTGGAATAAGGCTGCAACTTGTGTAGATCTTAGCAGTTTCAAGATCCTTCTGGAGAAAAGTTCTCACAGCCTAGCTTGAGCATCACCTTATGCAGCTGTCATCCAGTGACGCCTTCAAACATTACTTGCAATAATCCTCCTATCCAGGAGAAGGGCATGCCTTCTGTTAAAATTGCTTTGATCTTCTCTACGATAACCTTGGTTATGATTTCGTACAATGTAGTTGAAAATGTGGTAGACCCCCAGTCATTAATTGTGCTTGCCTCCTTACACTTGGATATCAAGGTAATACATCATGTGTTCAACCTTAGGTTTAGGTTTTTAGCTTGCATAGGTAGAGAAGACATCATCTTCAATCCGTTCCCAATTGCATTGATGGAATTCTATGGGAATTCCATTCATACCCAGGCATTTGTTTTTAGCCAATAAAAAGGATGGCATGTTGAGGATTGCACTGATGGAATGGGCATTTATTTTTAGCCAATAAAAAGGATGGCATGTTGAGGATTCATAATGTAGGGCGGGCTTAATGGATATACCGACAGATCAAATGTGATAGCCCCGACAAAAAAGTAAAGGGCAAAATTAGGCGGCGGCGGTACCCAAACATACTCTGGACAGGGACGGCCGGGACCTATTGCGGATCGACGGACCCGACGGGCGGAAGGATACATGGGCTGGAAGGCTGGTGGCAGGCAGCAAAGTGCATTGCATTGCATTGGGGAAAACTTAGAGTATCTTTTTGTTAACTACAAACAATGTGCAGAAATGATGAAAAGAACAGTTTATTATTAATTCACGAAGACAAACACTAGTTTCTACCTTTGGTGAAATCTTATGTTCAATGACTTACGTAATCCAATAATATATTAGTTGAAGTAATGGTAGTTGTCATCTTATCTGTAATATGATAATCATTGTAATACACTATAATACAATAGCACATGTCTAATGTCTTGCGTAGAGTTTAGTTCCAACTAAATTGCTTCCATGATTTTTGTTCCACATTATTGGGGGCACATTTGCTTTGATAAGAATTTCATAAATATCGTAAAGGTTATGAATTGAATTGAATTGAACTAGTTTTTTTAGTCCTAGAACACTCTTACATAAAGATATAAGTATAAACACACAATTCACACAATCCCACTTATACCCGACAATGTTGGGCACAAATCTACTAGATGTTGCAGATTCATTCGAAATGACACGTTGCAGGATATTATGAACTTTGAATGGTGCGGGTACCATAGGCAGAACAGTTGTGTTGCCATCGTCACATGTGGGAGGTCCAACATACATAACCCAACGATATCAAAATGCCATATCTATTGTTTGTGAACTTCGCAGGCCGTATAAACATAACTGCCATGCAAATTGGAAAGAGATTAGGAGGGAGCTATTAGGAGGGTGTAGTTGTTCCACTATACGAGACTACCTTTGGGATGAGTTGTATCACATGGTTGAGATCCGTGAGACGTCATGGCAGTTCGAGTCAATGGCTCTCATTGGACTACACTTTTACACCAGCTAGATGTTTGTAGGAGAAGCAAAGGTCTCACAAAAGCATCCGCAAAGGTTTGAAATTAGGCCCCTAGTGATGTATGACATTTGGAGATGTATATTTAGAGTTCCATCATGAACTAGAGAACACATGAACCCTATTATATATTCATGTTTTGCATATCTGTAACTAATCTTTTGTTGATTTACTTAAAACCTTCTAAGCTTGACATTTCGAGCATGAGTTGATACTATGAGTAAACTATTTCAACAACAAAGATAATTAGAAACACAAATTATATCCACTCCTGCAAGCATCAACCTGTGGTATTATCAAAAGTTGCACACATAGACGTTAAAAGCCAAGTAAAAACACAAGCCAAAGTATTAGCGTGGCAACACTGGGCATGTTGTCTACTAGTACTATATTATTTTCATTTTTGTTTTCTATATTTTTGGCTAGAAGAAAAATATTTGTCCTTTTGTTTCTATCTAGAGGCGATTTTTGGATAGAAGCAGATATCAATCCTCTTATTTTATCCTTTTGAATAGAAGAGGCGAAGATTCATGCATATACATCATCCAAATTAGAAAATTCTTTTTCGTTTTTAGCTTTTTTGGTTGAATTCTAGAATGGGACTCGCGTGAAACCAACAAACCGCCGACTTAGACTTGCTTCTCATTCATCTCAGCAGATTTTCTACAATGGTGGATAGTGGGTAGCCGCACACATGCGAACTACCCATAAACAATAAAGGGAAAATCCAATTATATCATTTGGACCCCAACAAAATACAATGCTAAAAGAGACTGGGCTAGTGTACCAGAAAGCTTATCAAGGGATTAAAAACCCGCCCTTTTCGGTTTTCGAGGAAAAACCCTAGTGATAAGCCTCCCGAAGGGGCTTGGACAAACGTAAGGCAAAAAAATCGCCCCAAAACCCAGTTAATGGAAAAAAGTCGAAACAGATGCCGCCGCTAACCTCGTACTCGCGACATCACCAACAAAACAACAAGACAAAACAAACCTCGAGTGGAGGGGTTGGGGCACACGCGCCACGCCGCGATAAAAATACAATAACAAAGAAGGGGGGGGGTGGGTTCAAAGAGAATAAGGGCTAGCTGAGAGAAGAGGAAATGAGATGAGATGTTGATGCGTAAACGCGCTTAAAATAGCAAACTCCCAACTGGATCGGGCATGCGCCGCCGCGATGCATGCAAAAATGCATTCGCGTCCCATTCTAGGAATGGCGATCCGATGTCTGGATCGATGGGATTCTAGAATGGAACTCGCGATGAAACCAACAAACCTGAATACCAAAGGACTTCCTTACAAACTAGGATCGAGGAGCTAAGGTCACAGGACGAAGGCTAAAGGCAAAAAAAAAGGACAAACAAGAAAGAAACGCCAATTGGCCAAACCAAGCTAGGAAGAAGCCCTCCTCGCCTCGAAAACAATTCAAAGAGAATAAGGTTATGGCGAGAGAAGAGGAAGCACGATGAGATGTTGATTTAAACGCCTAAAATAGCAAACTCCCAACCAGAATGGGCATGCGCCGCCCGCATGCATGCAAAACATGCATGCTCGTCCCATTCTAGAATGGCGATCCGATGTCTCGGATCGATGGGATTAAATATTGATAAAGTAAATAAACCATTCTTTCCAGAATCACACTTCTGAGCATTGGTTTTCTGGTTTTTAGTTTCTTGGATTGGGATAAGATAAACATTAATAGCAGATTCATAAGCCAAGTTCTTAGTACTTTTTAGAGATCCATCAAGTAATTGTTATAAAATCATGATTGCTTCATACACGACGCATTCTTCCAACATTGGCAAAATCCTCAAACTTTTCTGAAGATTTCAGCGTTTAGAAAATGCCAATGATGCATAGCTCTACTTCACGTAGACTACTTGTCAATCGACTAGACAACATTTTAATACCCACGTGATTACTATGCCAGACCTTCAAGCAATATGGTGCACCTCAAAAAAGAGGAAGGAAGTTTTTTATATATCCTTTGGTTAGAAATTTAGTACACGTTACAAAGAAGAACTCCAAAGGGGAATGCTCATTTCAACATCCCGTATATACAAAATGCTATCTAGAAACCAAAGAAACCTAATTTGCTTGCTCTTTCCTTATCAAATGTCTCAAAATACTGGTAGATGATGGTCACTGCAAGCAAAATTCATGTTCCAGAGCCTATGACTCCCATGAAGTCTGCCATAACAATTAGAGCTCCAATGCACAAGCCTCCAAATGCAGCTGCTGTGGGAATGTATCTATTTAATTCCTTCTGCAAGTTTGACTCGTGGTGGCCAGGGATCACCATTTATTGTTCCTACAAATGAGAAACAAAAACATCAGTAGCATGGCACAAATGAGTCAAACAAAAGTATCAGAGACCAGATAAGAAAGAAATCCAAATAAATATTGTTCGGATCATACTAACAGCACAACAAAATTACTAGCACCGCAAATAAAGCCGGGCTCCTATAACCAGCTTATAATGACCCTAATCTAAACCATTGTAATGGTCTTTTGATGTCATGTTTATGCAAAATAGCTAGTCAGAGGCATCAAGAACAAAGACATCAAAATTACCTTTAGCTGCTTTGCTACATCACGTGCAGAAGACCTAGAAACCTTTGAAAACAATGCATATGACGTGAGGATGAAGGTCAGGTAAAATAATTCATGGAAAGGATTTGCAGCAATATCAGCCATACTGCAATACAACAATACACCCAATCAATAATATAATTACCACAATCCAAACATCCAAATTAAGGTGCGACTAACCTTGCAGGTGGTGTAATATAGTAAACAAGACCGCCTACGGGAACAAGTTGGCCACTACCAATTCCTGCCACTTGCCAAGAAGTCTAACGAGGAAATTACCCCCATACTTTTTAAACAAAAGCTATATTACAAAGAAAATCAAATTGAGTAACAAGGAAATGACCAAAGGAGGGGACAGAAGAACAGATAGTTTGCAAGAGGTAGAAGCAAACCTGAGAAATGAAGTATAGGTTTGAGACAAGCGTGATTGTAGAATAATTGGCATGTTAGAAGTGTAGAAAAGCTTTATGGGGTATGAACCTTGTTGACACGTCCATTCTTTGACCTTACAGGTAATACGACCCAAAAACCTTGAAAGTAGATTACTATGAGGAAAACCAAGACCGTGGCAAGTAAATTTGTCACATTTGGTAAATTTTGTCTGTATAAGGCTTCTCTAAGAGCGTTGACCTTGTCTGTCCGGGAAATCAAAAGATGGAAAAGTGCAGTGATTGCACCCTCAAACTTGACATCTTTGCCACTGTTTAAAGTTGTTGGATTGAAGGCTTTCCAAATAATATTTTCACTACAAAATGAAAGATTAAGTCAGAAGGAGCAACTCTCAGTTTTATAAAGAACATCATATAGAAGTCTTACCATATGTTTGTTGCAATGATGAGACGGACCCAGCCCTCTTGGCCTGGGCCGTCGGCCGCGTTACAACATACTACACCATACTACACTTAAAACAAGATAACCTAACTATCGTGGCAATACAAATTCATTAAGAGAACTGCTAAAACGTCTAGTTCATATTCATAAGATTCCAAAATACATAGTTGTGACGTCCCCTACTCGTATACAATGCCCGCACCGTATACAAACAGGAGTTCATCCCCCGCACCAGCTCCACACTGATACAGGGCCCTCCACATATCACTGTGACCGCCTAGAGTCCACAGTGGGAAGAGTGAAGGGGTCATTTTACCCCGTCTCCCTCAGGGCCTACCTAGCTGCGGAAGCGTAAACATACACGTCAGTAACATAACATCATATATCCACCTCGAAGGGTGGCACATCAACATCTGCATAGACAAAGATCAGCACAATACAAGGAAGTTCCTACCCAAGGCTCAGACTCCAGGGGGATGACTGACAAGCTTGGGTCTCCAGAGTTCAGTGCAGACAGAATCATGACAATGGATTGGGCTGGCATAAGAACATGGCATTGGGTTGTCCACTCCATCCGCCCCTCCTGTGCACACTTTGCAGAGTGGGTTGAAAAGTGTTGGGACCTGACTGTAGCCCGCCGGGTGCATAGCCAAAGGGGCTACTCCTGGGTTACATCTCCCCAGGCCCGATGGGGCAGGTGGGGATCACTCCCACCCGAGATCTACATGCTGACCCAAGGTGACTAGAGGGCCACTGCCCTTATTCGACTTAACCCAATGGAAGGTGAACCCCACCTCACGGGTGTCGAGCCCATGCCATGCCCACACTCAGTGGCAAGCCATTAGACCTAGTCACTCTGATCCCCGGTAGGCCTTACACACCAGAGGGATCGATCAAGGGTCAGGACACGAACCTCGTTATAAGCCAGTCTAGTCCCTTCACCCACAACCCGGTGGGGCTCTTGTACACAGGCCGAATTCTAGTAATGCACTAAGAGGGACTAGCTAGGAGCATCATCTACTAAGCTTTAAGTCTCTACCCACCCTTCCCAATACAATGAGTCCACAGAATACAACCATCCATCATATGATCATAAATAATAAGAACTAATCTAATACATAGAGTCAATTCTTTAGTTAGAGTCAATCTCAGGGTCTGCTTGGCTACTAAGGGCGATTTAATAGGCTAAACCTACTGGTTCGAAGGCTGGAATAAGGTTTAAGCTATTCAATCGACCAAATACCTGATCCCTGGTTCACTCCTCTTGATCCGAAGGCGTCCATGTCTCTGTTCTGCTTCGGGATGCGGTCGGAAGGATGATCTGACTAGCTGGGGCGTGCTGGCAGATCGTGGGAGTTGGAATTGACTCCTCAGGCGCGCGAATCGGAGCTCAGAAGGTCTGTGGGCGAAAAAGGGAATGTTAGGGTTTGGTGCCTTATGTAGGCTATCGGTTAGGTTTAGGGTTTCCATGACCCTTGGTCTACCTTTAATGGGTTAAAGGTCTAAAGGTGCGCGCATTGCTAAGTGTGCGCACCATTGCAAGTTGCCCCCTAGGGCGTCCTTGCTTAGGTATGTGTCGGCGTACACGTCGACTAGACGGCGTGTACGCGTGACGGCGCAGTACGGTATACGTCTTGAGACCGTATATCGTACTGGAACGTCACAATAGTTAAGGAGCACACATCAGAAGACCACATCATCACATGAGATACTATACAAAATATAGTTTCAAGGCTTATACAAAAGATATGCTGCTGCATGTCCAAACGAAAACACAGATGTCTGCACAACAAAATATAGCAAACCGCTCAGATGCCCCATCCGAGATGACTGAAGAGGACCCTGTTGAACCAGAATCTCCTTAGGGTTCCTCTCCAGACTCTCTATCCAAGAGGTCAACCTGCGGTTGCCTCTGCTCATAATAAATCTGTCTGAAGAGGTTAATCAGCAGCTCATAGATTCGTTGCTTCGACACCAATATTCCGGCTCATCATCGGTCTCTCGGAACCACCACGTTACGAAGGAATCTAGGTGTAACGTGATGCTTGGTTCACCCGGACGTGCCATCTTTAGCAACATACAACAAGCAAGATGGGGTTAGTCCACAGGGACTAAGTGGGGAACACTAGGGTAGGGAACCAACAAGCATACTAATCATAAAACATCTAGTTAGGTCCAATACATGGCAATAATTACTTATCTCGCTCCATTATCCTGCAAAAAGTTAGAGAAGTAATCTCAAGCAATTCTCAAGTCTAAACGCAGAACTACATGTCTAGGATCTCTGATCCAGTCCACGTTCCCCTTGGATCGCGACCCCAAGGAGACATATTCCAAATCCAATGTACGTACAGGCCTTAAAACAAGGGGGCTCTCCCCTTGGCCTCATCCGTCTAGCCCTCTCCCTCTGGCCACGGATGCGGAGTCACACGGTCGCCCCACCCCTCCGAAGATGGGCCGTTCAATGCAAGATGCAATATCATCCATCAAGAACCTTACAAGATAAAATATCAGCCACAACCCTACAAACTGGTGCAATACGAGATACCATACAATTCCATGCATCTTTCTTTCAAAACAACTGCAAAATAACGCAATACATAGAACTTATACCATGACAGCATCATATAGCAAAATCTTAAATAAAATACGAAACTTCCTTAACATATAAGAATCATGACTTCCATGTAATAACCCTTAAACCATAGTACTACGACAAGAATTTCCAAGAACAAACATAGTCTCACGGTGGCCTATTAGGGTTCCAGATATCAAGCACCGTTCTGTTCTTAAGACTTTTACTTACGGCTAGCGGAAAGCTTGGTCCAATAATTATGCGGCTAGCAAGTTATATTACGGCTAGTTTGCAAGGAGGCCAAATAATCCTTTAAGGCTTGACTATTAATTTCCGGTAACCTTCAAGGTCTAGGAGCTCCATACTTATGCTCAAGTTACTAGCTAGAATTGGAGTTTATAACGTATAACCGCAAAGGTTTACTACCTTAAAAGAATGGATTTCCAAGTAGCTCTTACGTGTTAATTTATTATATAAGGCTAACTTTTAATGGCAGGGAATACCGGTCCCTGGTATCCTCCCATTGTAGATAATAGTGATGGGCCGCTCACATGATCCGGAAACTTTGCGGGGGCTGAAGTCCAGCTGGCCCGCGCTGAATCCTCTTTCCTCGTAGCCGTTCACATGAGGCTGACTCGATTTGCCCAGCTGCTGAATATAGAAACAATTTGTATCACCACTTTTCAGCCACAATAAAACCGCCCAAGATGAATCGACCAATTTCAAGGGGATTACAGGCCGATTGCTTACCGGCACATTGCTCACGGGCCGATTATCCTCAAATCAGAGTGCGCCTGCTTTCGGAACTTTTGGGCATCCTTATTCATCTGGGAAGGCCGATTACCATCTGGGAAGCCCGATTACAGGCCGATTACAGGCGGAATCAGGCCGTTTGCAGGCCGATTAGACGCAGATTTCCTTGATTCCTTTCTTGGATTACAAGTCTGTTACTAGTTTACAGTTCAATACTTCATTCTTGGACATACAAATAAAAATTGTAACAAGTTCAGATTGTAACAAATCGAATTGGGCAGAGAAGGACAGAGAAGGATTGTGCACGGACAGAGAATGATTGGGCTCGGACAAAGTTTGAATGCGAGGACAGATAAGGATTGGGCGAGGACAGATTGGGCGTGATATCAAGACTCTCTGCCTTCAAACTACAAAAACAGACGTTTTGAGTGTACTGATTCTGAAGGCGAACCCAGACGAGATTATGGCTCGGTATTGGAGCAGGAACGTCCGGCCTCAAAGCTATACAGATGAATCCGGATCGAACAGAATGGCAGGAATGAAGACTCAATTGGGGTCGAGCGGCAGGAGCAGAATCGAGTAAGATGGTGAGGGATTCATTTAACACACTGGGTTGCACCACTTTAATAATCTGATAAGGACCAAGCCAGCGAAACTTCAATTTCCCTGGAAAGTTTTTGTATCTGGTATTGTAAAGAAGAACTAAATCTCCTTTCTTGGATGTCTTTGCTTTGATGTGCTTGTTATGCCATGATTTTCTTAATTGTTGTCCAGTAAGAACACGAAGATATACATCTCTGCAAAGCTCATACAACCGTTGTAATTGATAGACTCGCTCTTGGATCATGCACCGTAGCCAGTTGGAAACGGAGAGACGGAAGAACATATTCAAAGGGCATGAGAGCCTCCTGGCCATAAACCAATTTGAATGGTGTGTGCCCAGTAGCAATTTTGAAACTGGTATTATAAGCCCATGGAACAATAGGTAGTTTTTCTTGCCAGTCAGTGCGAGAAGCATCACAAATTTTCTTCAAGATGGTAATGACAGTTTTGTTTGTGCTTTCTGCAAGGCCATTCTCTTGTGGATAATAGGGAGTGCTCTTCCTGTGATGAATGTGTAAATAATCCGTCAATTCCTTGATGGTCTGGTTTACAAAATGAACGCCGCGATCACTAATAAGTTCCGTGGGACAGCCAAAATGCGTGATGACATGCGTGTAGAGGACCTTAGTCGTACTGGCAGTAGTATTGTCAGGGCATGCACAAGCCTCCGCCCACTTTGTGGCATAATCCGTGAGAACCAGTATGTAACGGGCATGGGTGTGTCGTGCGGGTGGATCCATTGGGCCAACAAAATCCATGCCCCATTTGCTGAAGGGTAACGGGGTGGCAACTAGTGTTAAAGGGAGGGCGTTACGGGCTGTGGGTCGATCCACACACTGACAGACATTACAGTTGCATGCTTGAGCGTGGGCATTCTTGAAGAGCGTGGGCCAAAAATAGCCTGCTAAAAGAATCTTGCAGGCCGTAGTATCACCACTAAAATGTCCTCCATCAAGGTCTTCATAAGCTTGTCGAACAATCTCTGGTGCGTCATGAGGAAGAACGCACCGACGCAAAACCATGTCCTTGCCGCGTTTATAGAGATGGCCCGCAACCATGGTATAGTCACGGATCTCACGGAGGAACTGTTGACGGCGTAACCAGAGTTTCTCAGGAGAGAGCGTGGGGTCTTCAGACGGTAATGCACTAGAGAGCAGATACTGCTGATAGTCATGAAACCAATGGGGGGTGGCCGTGACCAAGAAGAGTTGTGCATCTGGAAAGACATCGAAAACACCCATGGACGGGTCGTCCTTGTACATGCGTGAAAGATAATCTGGCACAACATGAGACTTACCAGCCTTGTGAATGATCTCAAAGGGAGCAAATTCTTGTAGAAGCAGGAGCCAACGAGCAATGCGAACCGTGGGCATGGTTTTGTTGATCAGATAAAGGAGAGCTTGATGATCAACAAAAAAACTGATTTTGCTGCCCAACAAATAATGACGAAATCTTTGGACACAGAAGACAAGGCCAAGCGCTTCCCTTTTCGTGGCTGAATAATTTCTCTCAGCTGGATTAAGTTTCCTGCTAGCATAGAGAATAGGTTTGTCTATGTGCGCGTCGTATGCTTGAGAAAGAACAAAGCCAATAGCAAAAGACGAGACATCAACATGGACATGAAAAGGTTTGTCCCACTGAGGTGGAACAAGAACCGGAGCTTGAGTTAGCAAGATCTTCAACTTTTGAAATGCTGCATCCGCCTGGGGATTCCAAGCCCAGAGGATTCGTCACCCGTGAGTTTATGAATGGGATCAGCAATAGCAGCGAGTCCAGGAATGAAGGTTGCATACTAATTGACTTTGCCCAAGAAGGAGCGTGTCTCTTTGATGTTCGAAGGTGCGTGAGCCTTCAACACACAACTGATTTTGGCAGGATCCGTGATGATGCCTTCGTTACTGACAACATGACCAAGAAGGACACCAGAGGTGACATAGAAAGTACATTTTTCTGGATTTAGACTGATACTCGACTCATTACATTTTTGAAAAACAAGCTCTAATTTGTCAAGATGTTCTTCCATGGAGCTATATGCAGAAAAATCGTCCTGAAAAATTTGTAGAAAGGCATTGTCTTTCATATAATCTTGAAATACAGAAAGCATGATACGTTGAAAAGTGGATGGGGAATTTGATAATCCAAAAGGTACCACTTTGTAGGCAAAAGTGCCCTATGGCGTGGTGAAAGTGATTTTCAATTGATCCTCAGTCTTGATAGAGATTTGATTGTACACAAAAAACCATCCATGAAGGAGTACATTTCATGGCCGGCTACCTCTTCAAGAACTTGGTCTGTGAAAGGTAGTGGAAAATGATCCCGTTCCGTGGCGTGATTTAATTTCCTGTAGTCTACGCAAACGCGTATTTTGCCATTGTGCTTGAGAGCAATTACAATTGGGCTCACCCACTCTGAGTGTTTGACCTCATAAATCAAGTCAACTGCAAGAAGTTTGTCTATTTCGGCTTTGACACGGTCACGATAGTTAAGGTTGAGCTTGTACTGTCGTTGCTAGATTGGACGTGCATCAGGTTTGATGGGAATGGTCAGTTCCCTCAACTCTTTCTTGATACACCTGACAGGTTGATTATCTCCAAGATCCACGACTTCAACTTCTGGAGTTTGAATGTGCGGGACTACTTCTATGTCCTTGACAACATGAGCAGGAGGTTGGAATATCACGAGTGGTGCAGCACTCTGTCTCGTGAAAAAGAAAGGCTGTTGAGTGTCATCAAGTAAATGACAGCAGCAACATCAACGTCGTCATGAGGAGTGTCATCTGTAGGGAAAATATCTACTCGCTGGATTCGATTGCAAGGTGCCAGATATGGATCCAGTAAGGCAGCCACAACCTGGTCCTGATCAAGGATCATATCACCCTAAGGATCTGCATACTCGGGGGTAAGAAGACAGAGAAAGATCGGCTGGAGGTGCCTGAACATGATAAATATTTTGAGCTTCTTTTGAATCATTGTCTGAGAGAGATGGCTCAACATGCTCAACAGAAATGAGCTTACCAGTTTCCAGGTCCATGGTGCATTCAATGTGCCATCTGTGATGACAAGTTGATCAGTTGCCCAATAATGAATGCTTTTAGCTTGGTAGATGGAAGGTCGTCCCACCAGCATTTCATAATCTCCTGGATCTTCACCAGCTTTCCACACACCAAACTCCAAGGGAAATTTGAGATCCCCAATACTGATGTGGAGAAGAGGGCGCTTGATATGGCCATTGGCAAGCTTGATGTCATAGGGGGCACGATAAAGTTGCTTGATGCCCAACTGTCTCTGAAGCTTATCCGTGATGAGGTTGACGGCACTACCGCCATCAATTTGCACATGATTGATCTGGTGATTTCCCACCGTGGCGTGTACCGTTGGGGTAGAGGTGGCTACAGTACCTACCAAGACCGTGGGTAAGGGCAACTGTTCCTTCAGAGCAGGACACAGTTTGAGAATGGTAGCAAGACTCAGGAGGATCTTAATTTTTGCCAGCTCCTCTTGGAGTTCCAAAGGAACATGCGAGAAAGGATCTGTGGGTTCCAACGGTGCGGGAGTCTGAGGCGTGGACGCGGAAACTTCCTTGAGGAGCTCCAGTTCAGCAACAATGTTGAGGTGCTGCTGAGTGCATGGGTTTTCGGACGTGGAGGGCGCTTCCTGACGCTGCTGGGCGTGTGTGGTGGCGTGAACGTTGACAAACGTGCAATCTTCAGCAGCTTTCATAAGTTTGAGAATGCTTTGGCGCACCTTAGGCGTGACATGAGGCATGAGCTGATCAAGATCAAGGTCGAAATGAACTGTTTTGTGCTCCTCATGCAGAATAGTGTCCACAGCAAAGGCATGTTGCGTCTCATGTGGGATGATCATCAACAGGCGTGATGCCTTGGTCTGGCGTGAGACCAGACCAACCCAATTGGATGGCTGTACCGGAGGATTAAGAGCCTGATAGATTTCTTCCCGAGCTTGTTGATTCAGAGTTGTGGAGGGTGCTGCTTGTTGAGGTCTCTGCTGCTGTGGTGGTCCAGAGAGTTTCTTCAAAACTGGACGTGGACCCTGTTTGCCATTGGCGACCCAGAGTTGGTATGCAGTAAGACGAACTGAAGCCATTTGATTTCAGCTGAACTTGGACTCGAGGAAGCTGAGGACATGCCGTGATATTATGACCCCATTCTTGATAGTGATAGCACTGTGCTTTCGAAGGATCAAAAGGAGTTCGGGAACCTTGACCCCTAGATTGTTGGGGTTGCTGAGCCTGTTGATATTGTTGAGACGGATAGGATTGTTGTTGTGGATATTGCTGTGGCGTGGTCTGCACTTAGAAGACCATTTTTTGCCTGAAGGGTGTAGGATGAGCACGGGTACACTCTTCAGTAGAATGATTGCACATATTGCAACACTTAAAGTGAGGAGGACCATTGGTAGAGTTACACTTATTGGCAAGATGACCTTGGTACTTACAGATGTAACACCAAATCTGACTTTGTTGAGGAGGAGCAGACTGGAGAGGTTGTACCGCATTCTGAGGAACTATGACAGGAGGTATGAAGGGAAGCTCCGTGAGGAAAACACCCCGAGACGACACATTGACGGAGTGATTCACCAATTCGATGGCTTGCTCCAAGGTTTTGGAACCCCGGGGGTGTCAACTATATATATATGGATACGCCACGTGCGTTAATGAAGTTACAAAAAAACCCTCCGTATACGGAACTTGTTCTAGGAAAACCCCATATCATACGTTCCATCGATTTCAACTTTTCCCTATCCCATATTGTATCTATATGATATGGTTTTCTTAATATTGATGACCCCACTTCATAAACAAACATACCCCTTGTACAAATATGACAACCGTATAATAGAAAAATGTATTCAACTCTTCATGATCCAATTAAAGATTGCTGCATTTTTTAAATCAACATGAAAGAGACCTGTAAAATCATAAATTAATATAAGACAAATGTTTATTAAGTTTAATAGAACACTCCATCCCTCTCCATTTTTAAAATAGATCACCTATGCCACGCCACTTTCCATGAGCAACCTAAATTTTAAATATGCTTTCAAGTTAGTTACAAATTAATAAAATAATGGTAAAAACAATTCGAAGAAATAAAGAACCCATACCTTCATAGTAAAATGTACGGTACAGCCTTTATCCAACCTTTTGCTTTCCTTTATTCTCTGATAGACAAATAAACCAAATGATTAAAAGATCAAACATACCTTATCTAACATTATCTAACATGTAAAATGTCCATACCATTTGTAGTTGCACCATTCACAAAGTTATCGAGTTGCAATCTATCGTTTATATTCAAAGTATACCTATTTTCGTTTGGATGATATGTCAAGCATACAAGCGAAATGATAGATTCAAGGTCAATAACTTGATTATCAGTCAAATCATAAGTGAACCATGTGTGTCCTCTAGCTGCCAAATCTTCATGTTCCGCATACCAAGCAAGGTTAAAATGTACATTGAATGACGGTCTGTCACTCAAATCAATAGGCTCTCTACTTTCTCTCCATGCATTACCCACTTTACGTCTCATGCTCAACACCCTACCTATGTACCAGCGCTTTTGGATGCACTTATTTGCATGCGGTTCCTCTCCTCGCTTTCGTTTTCTGTCTGAGTGCTTTCCTTTCTTTGTGCATGCACCTTCTTCTACGTCAAACAATACAGCACAATCTGAACCAATTCCTAATGATGTTGCTGCATTTAACTTCTTCTTGGATGAAGTTAAATATGCCTGGCTTTTTACCCTTGTTAATCTATCCTTAGATAGCCAAGGGTTACCATTTAATTGGCTAACCAAAGTGGATTTGCAAATCTGTTTCCCATCTATATTCACTTTATAATCAATTTTCACATCACTCTTGTCCAATAGCTCATCAAACACATGTCGTAGCTCTGATTGTGCAACCACCTCTTCACTTTCTTCTGGGCTATCATGATCATTACTTACCTCCACAATATCTGTCTCATCCCCGATGTGGTTGCTTTCTAGTTGCGTATAATAATCAGGATGAAAGAAATCCTCATGCATCCAAGGTTTGTCCCACCAATTCCTTCCTTTTTTGCTACTACATTGAATTCCAACTGCATTACATAAGTCTTGTGCAATTGCGAATCCTTCCTTCAAAGCATCCACTAACTGATCTACCATTGCTTTAAATGCGACTGATCTACCATTGCTTTGGCCCTCTTCTCCACTTGACTATCCACAAATTTGATGTGTATGTCTTCTACATCGTAAGAGTACTTCTCTTCTTGCTTTGCTGACATTTGCAAGCCTCGATCACCAAGAAAAACCCAATCCCGATCTTTGATTAATTGCAACTCATCACTTTCAATTTCTTGGCGCAGTTCAGCGAAGGTTGCCCCTTCACGGATCTTCACAAATCCAACTTCTGTTATGCTCCCTCCTCCATCAACCAAGTAGATGTAAACTGTCTTTTGTTGCACATGCTGTTACAAGACTTGATATTAGCATTTCCATGTATAATTATCTATGCTAATGTGGATAAGATTTTACCTCTCCACTCTTGATGTTGGTCATGATCTGTAGACAGCTCAAAGAACCTGCAACCAAAAAACAGAATTTACTACATGCTTAATTTAATGCAAGAGAACCTTGGCATCAATTACAAGAGAATACGACCCTCATTTTTTCTATTTGCTAGCCCAAGCTGAGTATTATACTGCAAATATACTGCAAATACAGTCCCAGCTGTCACAATTTTACCACAGTCCCATCTGTCACAATTTTACCACAGTCACAAGCCTGCTGTTCCAGCTGACACAATTTTACCACTGTCACAAGCCAGCTCATCGTACGCAGATACTCAGATGAGTCATTTATTTGTTGAATAGATTCAAAGCTTTCTGTTAAACCATACCATGTACTCTTGGAAAACAATGTCATATTATAGAGTCTATTTTCAATTATTTACTCAATTTCATACATTGCAAGAGGCATTGCCTTCTTTGTGCAATACTTAGAAACTTTACACTCATTCGCAGATGTTGTGAGCAAGGAAGGAACTCAAACACCTTCAATAACAAATTACATTACAAGCACCTTCAATAACGATGCCACATGGGAACACAATAAATAGTACTGGCTGCAAATCCTCATGTCTGCAATATTTAACAATCCAAGACAAACATCCCAACCCTTAGATTTGATAGATTTGGACCAATGACCATTGAATTTAATGTGTTTTTGTTTATGTAAATTTTCTATCGCATGTACACCAAGC
Organism: Isoetes taiwanensis; assembly: GCA_021234155.1. NCBI lineage: Eukaryota > Viridiplantae > Streptophyta > Lycopodiopsida > Isoetales > Isoetaceae > Isoetes > Isoetes taiwanensis. Next base: position 5,144,459 of record JAJEKV010000028.1, on the reverse strand, counting down.
ATGCACCCATGCCACCTGGGCTGGCCAGCACTATGTGTGCAGTGATATGTGACATAATGAATCTGCAGATAAGAAAGCCTTTCTTTAAGTGGGCTGAATCAAAGCCTGGATTTTCACACAACACTTTCTCATACAATTGCCTCCTCCAGTTATTTTTCAAGGCCGGAAAATTGAACGAGGCAAACAAGTTGTCGGAGGCATGCACTATTTTAGATAGAATCAGTAATGCAAATGTGGTAACTTATAATTTAGTAATCAATGGATTATGTAGCATAAATGAAATAGAAAAGGTTTGTCACTTGTTGGACTCAATGGTATCACGAGGATGCCAACCAGACATTGTTACTTACAACTGTATCATGAATGGCTTATCAAAAGCCAAAATGCTGGACCAAGCATATGCTCTTTTAGATGAAATGCTTGCAAGAGGATGCCTGCCAGATGTTGTTACATACACTTCTCTTATTCTCTGCCTTTGTATGGCAGGGAAGTTGGATGAGGCTTATGCTCCTTTGCAAAAAATGGTCTCTGCAAGAAATGGTCTCTGCAATAAATGGTCTCTGCAAGACTAACAGGGTTGATAAAGCTCGTATGGAAGACATGATTAAAAACGCATGCTTGCCAGATGTTGTTACAGATAGCTGTCTTGTAGATGGCCTTTGTAAGGCAGGCAAAGAGGATAAAGCTCATGCCCTCTTTCTAAACATGATTTCTAGGGGCTGTATCCCAGATTTGATGATATATAACTGCCTTATGGATAGTTTTTGCAAATCAAACAAAATGAATAAGGCAGCTGTATTGAAAGTCTTGTGCAGACCTGATGTCGTTACATATACTACTCTTCTTGATAACCTTTGTAAAGCAGACAAGATACAGGAGGCTCATTCTATTTTTAAACGGATGAATCTGAGAAACTGCTCTGCACCAACCAAATACATCTATTATTATCATAATGCAAAGTTTGTAAACTCATCTTTGTAAACTCATCCAATGCCCTCAATACAGAAGGATTTTTCTGAGAAATTTCACAGGTCATCTATTGCATTTCTCAAACATCCGTTAGCTTTTTGTTTTTTGTCAAGTAACATGCCTACATCACTTCAACTTTGGGTGAATTCTGGCCCGATTTGGTTGATCGAATTCTGGACCGATTTGGTTGATCACTTGGGAAGGATTGTAATAAAGCTTTTGAATTCGGGCCCAATTTGGTTGATCACTTGGAAACATCGATTTATGCAAGATTCAAATATCCAAAGAAAACATAGTGAAGGAAGAACCTTGTAAAATTACCTCGAAACCCAAAACACAAAATGTAAGCTCCCTCCTAGATCTCGCCAAATTAACCCACCCACTCCGTCCTATACGAATTGCTTACCCGCCAAACCCCTTGCCCTTTTCGTGCACGTACATATTCAAAATCCATGAAACATATTTTAGTCGTACGTATACGATACGAAACCACACAAAAAAAAACCCATATTGTTAACGCACATGGTGTATACGGATTCTACATAGTGAAACCCTCGGGTTTGGGACGCAAGTACTCTGTCATATAAGACGAATTGCAGGAGGGAGACCCCGCAGAAACTATACGAGAATCTAGCTCTGCATGGGATACTCTTTAAGCTTGCTGACAAGAATTTGGAGACGATCCGCAATGTCATGGGCAGACTCCGTGGGTTGTTGCTGGAGATCATTAAGCTGTTTCAGAAGCTGATGATTATCATCCGTGGTGCCATAATGAGGGAGGAAGGCAGTCTTCATCTCTTGCCAATTTTGTTTCCAGTGACTTTTGTTGGCCATGAGCCACTGATGAGGGGCTCCTCGCAGCGTGGTGGAGAAAATGTGGTACTTGAGTTGAGGCTGAGAATGGCCATTCAAAATAGCCAAGGCGTCAAATTTCTCCATGTGAGCTTGGGCACTTTGATCGAGGGGCTTTCCTTTGGTATTCCCAAAAATTGGATATGTAAGCTTGAGATTTTGAACAGGTGACTGAGCCGGAACTTGCGTGTAGAGTGGTGGAGCATAAGTGGGAAAATAGCTTTGAGGCACAGCCATGGGCTGGGAACAAGGTGGTGGCATGAGTACTGAGAAACCAGGTGGTCCAGAGAGAGGAGTGCCCGTGGGCCGTGGGTAAAGTGCCCTGGGTGCCATCCTCATTTAATTTAAGATCCGTAATTTTGTAGACTGAAACCGAGTGTTGAAAGGAGGGGGAAGACTGAAATTCATGAACATGAGGAGGGCCAAAAGAGACATGAGGATAGCCCATCCCAGTCGAAGGAGAAGAGGGTCATGAAGGCAAAGGAGTGTGACCAGAAGGGATATGAATGTAAGTAGTGTGACCAGAAGGGATATGAATGTAAGTGACGTTTGGAGTCTGAAAATAATGAGGAGTAAGATGGACCGGTATATGATGTGGCGACTGTGGTTGAGAGCAGTGCTCGCAAACGGGGGGAGACCCTGGTCGAGAACTGACATGAGGGGTGGGCGTGCTGACTGAGCACGTGAGCGGACACGGCCTCCTTCGATGTCATAGTCAAGATCATACATTTCGCGAGCAGCTTCTCGGCGCTAGTGGCATTTCAGTCGAGCCGCAGTTTGACTAAGGAGTTCCTTAGGCGAGCAAACATATTGAGGGGAGAGAAAAATAACTAAGACCCGGCAGGGGCGTCAGTGTTTAGGGTCTGGGTTCAGGATCTCCTGCAAGACAGCCCTCTGTGAGGACCCTTGATTAAACAGGAGAATCCTAGCTGAGTGTCACACGAGATTTTGCAAAGAAGAGAAGAAAGAAAGAAAAGGAGAGAACAAGACAAAAACAGTAAGTGGAAATAAGACTTTTTTGATATCAACTTGAGTACATGAACTCTCATCAAGCGAGAAGAAAACAATCGAGACAAGGCCAAAATCTCATCTAAAAACTTGAGATCTATCTCTAGCTCATGTATATAATACAATGGCCTTGGACCTAAAATAGGTATGTGGCAGGTCTCAGTTACCAACTCCCAGATCAACGCCTGATTTTCAAGGAATCTGGCAGCACCTTCATTGTGTACCTGGAAGCTCGCTGACTTTGAACTATGCTCCACGGAGGCCGTCATTTGTCCCTTCTGGGTCTCTTCTTTGACTGGCGTGTGGTCCTATGCATGGGTCTCAGCAGGGGCGTGGGTCTACTACCCGATGCTTGACTTGGTGCCTTATTCCTGCCCTGCTCTGTGGTCTTCAGGAATAGTCCTGTACCTGGACGTACAGGACTAACAGTTCATCCGTCGGCTAGCTCTGCATCGGTGAAGTCTGCTTCAATGCTTCCTGATAAATATGGCAGCTTCTCTGATGTGTTTGACAAAGTCAAGGTCAGAAGCTTCCAAATCATTGTCCATATGATTGTCATATTGATTTGCAGCCCGAGACAATGCCACCATATGGTCTTATATATGGTCTATCTCCCGCTGAGTTGAAGGTTTTGCGGGATTATATTGAAGAGAATCTAGCCACTGGCTTCATTTCGACATTTTTAGTCCCCTGTTGGAGCCCCTATCTTCTTCGTCAAAAAAAAGGATGATTCTCTGTGTCTAGTCGTTGATTATCGTAGCCTCAATAAAATCAAAGTATTAAATTGGTATCCGCTTCCTGTGATCCCAGAGTTATTGGAGCGACTCCAAGGTGCACGCTATTTTACGAAGATTGATCTTCGGGGTGCCTACAATCTTATCCAGATCCGGGAAGGTGATGAGTAGAAGACAACATTTCGTACTCGGTATGGCCATTTTGAGTATACAGTTATGCTGTTTGGGCTTACCAATGCTCCCGCAGTATTCCAGCATATGGCCAATGATGTCTTCCGAGAGTTCTTAGACATCTTTGTTATCATCTATTTGGATGATATTCTTATTTATTCTAATACTCTCGAATAATATGAGAGGCATGTTCGACAGGTCCTTCAGAAGCTTCGTGAGCATGAGTTATATGTCAAACTAGAAAAGTGTCAGTTCGAGCAAGATACTATGGAGTTTCTTGGCTATCATATCACTCTACATGGAGCCTCTATAGATCTCGAAAAAGTCAGCACTGTTCTGGAGTGGCAAACACTCTCTTCCATTCGAGATATTCAGTGTTTCTTGGGTTTGCCATTTCTATCAGCATTTCATTCAGGATTATTAAGAGATTTTCGGATTCTCCAGGCTTGCCATGATTCAAGTATGGCCGGACACTTTGGAGTAGCCAAGGCTCTTGGACTTATTAGTCGAGAGTATTAGTGGCCTAGGCTTCGTCGCTTTATCAAAGCTTTTATTCAATCCTATGACACCTGTTGTCAAGCAAAGGTTCTGAGACATCTTTCTCGTGGTCTTTTTCAGCCACTGCCAGTTCCAGATGGACCCTGTAAGAGTATTTTTGTAGACTTTATTCCGGAGCTGCCACTCTCTTGGGGTTATGATGCCATCATGGTTGTTGTTGATCATTTCTCTAAGATTACTCATTTTATTCCCTGCAACGTCACCATCACCAGTGAGGGAACAACTGATCTTCTTCTTTGTGAAGTAGTCAGACTTCATGGATTGCCAGATACTATCGTCAGTGATGGTGGACCTCAGTTTATCGCAGGTTTTTGGAAGCGACTTTTGGAGTTATTGCATATCGACTGCTCACTGACATCCGGTCATCATCCAGAAAGTAATGGGCAAGCAGAGCGCACTAATCATACTTTAGAGCAATATTTAAGGTGCTTTATTAGTTATCAGCAGGATGATTGGGTCACAATTAGCTGAGTTTGCCTATAATAACTCAGTATATGCTTCCACTGTCCAAACTTTTTTTTTTTTTTTTTTTTTTCTGAACTCTGGTCAGCATCCTCGTTGGTTCCTTAGTGTCGCTGGCGGTGACTCTGTCAATCCTAGTGCCGAGTCTCCAAGCTCTTTAATCAGATCTTCAGCATCAACTTCACCGAGCACAATGCTATCGACATTATACCGATTTACATAGCTAGTTATCTCCTAAATTTCATGTCGGTGAACTTGTCTAGCTTCTTCTTAGGGACGTCCCTACCTCACGTCCGTGCAACAAGCTTGACTATCGTCGCCTTGGTCCTTACTGGATCGCAGCTCAGATCAGTGATGTGGCAGTCCGGCGCCTCGAGCTTCCTTCAACTGTTCGGCTCCATCCAGTATTTTATGTTTATCTATTGGAGCCTTACACAGTTAATACTTTCTCGGATCACGTTCCTCCGCCGCCACCACCAGTGGAAATTGACAATGATGAGGAGTTCGAGGTTCGAGAGATTATGGACTCCAAGTTTCTTCGTCGGCGATTGTATTACTTTGCCGATTGGGAAGGTTACTCATCAAGTGATAGAACTTGGGAGCCTGCCAAGAATCTGACTAATGCTCCTGATAAAATTGCAGAGTTTCACCGACGTTACCCAGATAAGCCAAGTTTGAGCACTCCGGCCCAAACTCCGAGAACTCGTCACCGTCGTAGGAGGGGATGGTGTGACGGCCATACGGATATTCGTAGCTCGTATGTACAAAAGATGGTCATCACACGGATGCAAAAAGGTAGTTGCACAAGACAAGGTTTGAACTTGCAACCTTCTAGTTGCAAGTCACACACCTTTGCCAAGTGCACTACCAATACTTATTGAAAACATTCCCTCACGTCTTTCTCATATGTGGGGTGTTCTCAAGAGGTTCTAGAATATTCTAGAACCTACATGGCGTGATCTCATCCATTGGAATGGCGCGATCCTGACCGTTGGCCTAGATATATAAGGAGGCACTTCCTGCTTATCGAACCATTTCAGTTCAACGCCAGTCTTGAGCCTTCTAGGCATCTGTCTCATGTTCCTGCTTGCCTTCGGGCTATTGTACTCTTGATTCTTGTTCATATATTAGATTCTTCACCGATCTTGGCATATTTCCTCCATATTTCTTGTGTATTTTCCAAGTATTTTCCTTGTTTTCGCGTAGGTTCATGGCATATGGATTGATCAACCCAAAAGAGTCTCTCATACAATTCTAGTGCTAAATGAACTAAGTCTGGAGACGTAGACGACCGAAAATTTTTGGGGGGCATAGAGACTCCCACACAAAAATTACCAAGCGTAATGGAATTTGATTCATATTTTGACCAGTGGGATAATGCCACGTGCCATGTTGGCTGCTGAATTCTACTATGGAACGATTCACTAGCAAGAAGAGGTCAGAGAGGAGAGTTTTCTTGTAAAAACATATGGATGTTTAAGGTATGGTGATGCCGTATTTAACAAAAAAGGCCCAAGTAACAAAAGCACCAGATTAAGGTCGTAATCCTTCCATGTAGGTAGTATTTAATCAGAGCACTCTTGGATTCATGATTTGGCAACAAACTCAATCACATTCTGCCCCAAATCCCACCCTAGTTGATTCCTCCAATCACCCTAATATCCATTTATATGCCTGAGAAGCATACCTGCATGCAAATTGGCCACAAATCTTACCTATGTAATTGATGCACAATGGACAAGCTTAATGGACGCCGGAGCTTAAGTTACCGCGATTCATTCTTCATGTGATTTCTAACGACGAAGTTTGGAATATCTAATACCTGTAAAATTGGCACTAAAAGGGCAAGAGCCATTCATATTCTAGCCGCATAAGATTGTTTTAGTCATTTGAATCTCCATCTAACACTTCAAGTTTAAGAATATCATATGTCTGAAATGCCATATTTACATTCTGGCTATGGAGCAAAAGAAAAGAGTACAAATTATTCACGAAAACCCTTTTTTGCCTTGTAGTAACACTGATGTGGTAGGTTGAGGAGCCTAGATGTATGGCCATAGCTCGCCACGTGCATTGCCATATCTTGTAGCTTGGATCCAGCACATGGCCACTGCCAAATCTCAATTTAGATTTGTCCCAAAACGACCATGTGGCATCAAAATATTAACATGGATTGCGGTCCAGAAAATTCCATGTCGACGAAAAGAAATTATAAAAAAAAAAAAATAAAAAAAAAAATAAAATTGAAGTCTTAGTATATGTAAAGTCATATAAATACAGGTTTTGAGGAGATGCCAAATTTGAGCAGCTTAATTTGTTAAATGTTGTTCTTTTGTGCTTGTTATTTCACTGATTGAAGGAAGGCATGGATGGAGTATTATGAATTGAGGGAGGGGCGGATAAGCTGCCAAATTTTAGGGTATGAGTAATTTTGCATGTCGCTTTCTATTTGCATCTCTTCATCTGCTTTCTAGTTTTAATTAGCTTATAAATTTATCTAGCAGATTTTTACAGGATTTGGCGATCAAATTGGTTTAACAGACTCATAAAATGGCTCTTTGCTTAATTCTAGGCCATATGCAAGCTGCAAAATTTGCTTCTCTTATAAATTTGTCAGGCTACCGAAGGAAATGTACTGAAGAGGGCGATTGTGTATCTAGCCATCTTAAGCACGTTTGATTCACTTCCCATAATCCTCCAACCATGGGCATATCATCTTCGTCGTAGCAGTTTTGTGCTAAGCACTGGACCTACTGCTATAAAATTTGGAATATCTATTGTGGATGCTTGTAGGGCATATGCTTCCAATTCTTCGAATGTATTGGCCAGCACCCTGGTGCCGGGCCTGCTATTTTTATCTTTGTTGTTTATGCTATGTTTATCCCTCATTAGGTTGTGCAGAAAGCCGATTCTTTAAGGCAAACTCCATATCATTACCGAAGAGCATTTCTTTCAAGAAATTCTTACAGATTATCATATCTGTTGAAGAATTTTTTCTAGCATATTTAGCAAAAGAGGAGTTGAGAACCAAAGATTGGATCCAAAAGGTTCATGCAGCATCAAGTGAGTCCGTGTAAAGGGAGCAAAAATTGAAGCACGAATACATTTTGCCAGACAATCCTCTTGGGCTTCTGTATGCCTCTACCACCTTCAAGGAGCAGAAATAAAAAAAAATGAAGTCTCGATTATGTGTGTTTGAATAAATACAACAAAATAGTCGTTTGCATCAACCTCAAAAAAATATTAACAGTCTTACATCAGCAGACCACGTGTCCATATACTTTGGTGTCTTACATCATAACACCACGTGCCGAATACTTTGGGCACATATTTTGTTGTGCTTAAATAGATAAATGCAGATGATAATGATAAGGGATTAAGACTTTTTCGGAAGCTTTTCCTAAATAACCAAATGACTTATCCGCATTTCACCGCTAAATAAGATAAATGCGGATGACACTGATAAGGAATTAAGACTTTTTTGAAGCTTTTCCTAAATAACAAAATGACTTATCCGCATTTAACCAGTAAAGGTCAATTAATAAATGCTACGACAAATACTTGAATAAAGATATGCCTCATATGTAAGGCGATGTCAGGCACACGTTTACTAGTAAATATTTGACACCATTTGACATTGTTGTTGTGATTCCATTCCTGACTGAAAGATCCAGATCCTGAGGTGGATCCCAGACAAAACATGCCAGCTAAGTCGATTAAAGCTTCAAACTTAGAACTACCAAGTCTACAATAGATGTCGTTAGGACCAATTCTGTGCCTAAGACTATGGGCCTCCAATCTCAAGGTTTTCTGGAGGTCAAGAGCTTGAGGTGTAGGTTCTTATGGGCACCACAACTTGGAACTCGGTTTTATGACTTGAATCAAAAGTATTCCTAAGGCATTTCTGAATGCTCTGGTTTTGAACCTCGCAATATATTTGGCAGTTTCATGGTCCCCTCGTGGCGCCCTGCCACGACCGGGGCGCCACGACATTTCCGCCGTCCCTAGGTGGCAATGCCGGGGATTCACAGGAAGCAACCACTTCCCAATGGCGGTTCTCTACTACATATTTTATAACCAATAACTAAAAGGCTAGGCCTACACAATAATAATTCATATATATTATAATAACCAATATAAACATGTGAATAGGGGGCTCGTTTCCAAATGGAAACACTGCAAAGGAAGCTGCCCAGATAGATTGCATTGAACAGCATTCTACCTAATTAAATTTGAAAGGACTAATTGAAGGCAAGCCCACATAATTGGAGCAATTAAACTTTTGAAAATTCTGGCACTTTAACTGGAAACTGATGAATGGAATCAGCCCATGGATTGGTCTGATTGGAACCAAGTTTGATGGAGCGTCTCGCCCTCCATACAGCACTGTTACACTTAAATCCAGAACCAAAGGCAATCTGCCAAATTCTGTCACCCCTTTTGATCCTGCCCTTGGCCTCAGAATAAGCAAGTTCATACCATAGAGAACTGCTAGATGTGTTGCCAAATCTATACAGGGTCATCCTTGAGGGCTCCATATGCCATTCACTCAGATTCAGATTTTTCTCCAATTCATCTAAGACTGCTCTGCCTCCAGCATGAATGCAGAAATGTTCAAATGCCAGCTTGAAATCTGGAATGTATGGTTTTATTTTCATCTTTAGCAGCTTCCTTGCCAAAAGTGTGGCAAAGAAAAGAATTTGTTCAGAAAGGGGAAGCACAAGAGGACCAAGGGTAGTGATATTGGTCTTAAGTGCATCTCCTGCAACAGCCATCAAATCCCTGGAAAGAGAAACACCCACAGTTCCCTTGTCATCTTCCTGCTGATAAACACACTGAAAACACTTATCATCTGCTCCTTTGTTGGTCCTAACAGTGTGAACAAGCTCATACTTTGCTCTTCTTCTCTCCCTCCTTTTGTTTGACAAAAGAATAGCAGCTCCACCCATTCTAAACAGACAATTAGACACTAGCATTGATCTGTCATTTCCAAAATACCAATTTAATGTTATGTTTTCCATACTCACAACAATGGCGTATGTTCCACTATGCACTTGAAGCAACTGTTTTGCCAGGTCTATGGCAATAACTCCCGCGCTGCAGCCCATTCCACCCAAATTGAGACTGCAAATATTACCTCTCATCTTATAATGGTTCACAATCATAGCAGAAAGCGAAGGGGTCGGATTAAACAGGCTGCAATTTACAATCAAAACGCCCACATCCTTTGGTTTTATTCCTGTTTTTGCAAATAAATCATCCAGTGCTCCAAACATGACAAGCTCTGCCTCTGCCCGAGCTTCTTTCATGCAGGGATTAGGCGGACTATTCATAACCGCCTGTGGAAGATATGTTTCATCCCCAAGCCCTGATCTCTCAATAATCTTTCTTTGAAATTCTAAACTCACCTCATTAAATGCTCCAGAGGCCTTAGATTTCTCCATAAACATTGATTTGGGGCATTTTCTTTCATCAACAGGCTTATAACAAGAAAAGTCGACCAGGTACACAGGTCTTGGCAAACTAGTAATATACAGAGTTCCGGCAAAAACTAATGTACCAGAACAAACAAGGACGCTAACAAGATTAAACCGCAAATGCTCCCAGAGCTTCCATACGTCATCAATACCGACTCTGCCAATCTCTGCAGCGACAAGAAGCACTAATGGAACAATCAAAAGGACAAGGGCATGGGAAATCACATAATGATATCCCAGCTTCACATATTTCAGCCTAACAGATTGCAAAAAATCTGGCAGCCTAGATCTTGCCCTTCTTTCCTCAAAAGACTGGGGATTTATACCATTGCACTGAGCTGCATTTTTGCTAGACGGCTTTTCTGATTCTCCCATATTCCTAACAAACTAAAAACTAAGAAAAAGATAATTCCAGTGACTTGCCTCTGTAAAATCCTGAATGCGAAGAAGTATTTTGAGCTCGAAAGAAAGGCTGAGATCCGGGGAGTTAAAAATTCCGAAAAAAGCTTGAAACCAATATTAGAAAGATTGCGGTAATCTGGTGAAAGCCACGATTTAAGATGCAGATCGATCCGCCATATCCAACGCCAGAGCTGAAGAGGGAAAGCCGGCCGCTATACCGATCAACGAAAAGGCAGGAATGCCCCTGATATAGAGATACAAATGCCATATGTATGGGATACGTATTCGTACGCGGTTGTGGTGGCACTCCAAATACACGCGTGGACCTTTTCTTCTTTACTCCCTACTTGATCGCCTCCTCAAGTTCACTCCGTGCTCTTCATCAAAATTTAATTCAATTCCATTCATCAAAATTTCCTCCACAATCCATGTGATAAATTTCTCACAACGCACGCGGACCCGATGTTCCACCACCACCCTCTCAGTGGACGATAAAAATCATTTTTTCTTTCTTTCTTTGTATTAGAATCTTTTTGGTACCTTTTTATGCCATGTAAAGTGAAGTGCACCGGACCCATGAATTGAATTGAATTGAATTTTATCGTCCACAAAAATCAAAACATTTATATGCTAGCTGGTCTCCAGCCACATTAAAATTTACTGTTAATATCAAACTTAAAATTTACTATTAATATCAAACTTGTGATTCAGTTTTTCACATTATCAAATCTATAATTGCCTTCCATCTCTTTTGAGCCTGTGAGTTGTTTTGTCTCTTTCTTAAGAAAGAACATCATTTATTTTGGGGATACATTGAGAATTTTATCGTAATGGTAATGTCAAACGCATAATGTCATTTGCAAAGACTAGATTTCTAAATAGCTTCTAGATGGAGCCAAATTTTATATATACACGTTATTGACTCCTAGACCTCGTGGTCTCAAAGAAAGAGGTGGTGAATGCAATTTACTTTACTTTATACATGGTAAAATCGCCTCCAACATGAAAATGCTTATTTACCTTGCCATGTTCATCAATGCATATGGTTTAATTTGTCTAGTTTGTTTAAATTTTCCCGTGCCACTCAACTTCCTACTCAGATTCCTTGCTTGATTTCAGTTAGCTTCCGTGTATATGAGATCACGCGCATTCAACCAGTGTCCAACTAGCAAATGAAGCATGATCAATATGATATGACATGTGGGCTCGACATTCTTATGGCAAAACTTGACCATGTTCTTTGATGTGCAAGAAAGGTGCTATCGTGACGAGATCGTGATCCTATGGTTTATGATGACCAACAAGATAGTCCTTGTACAGTCTAATAAAACCATTTCGCAAGTATACATCATCATCATATATAGGAAGCAATTGCACCCCTTACCTACATGTACTCTTGATAAAGTTTGCATTAAATGCACGTGTAACATATGGCCTCATATCTTTGAATGTTAAATAACTTGAAGAAGAATATGTGGCAATTGTTGATTGCAGAGAGTGAAGGAATTCTAGCAATGGCCTAAGTACATTTTCATTGTAGATAGTTGTGCATTCTAGTGAGAGGGGCTCACTAGAACACCAAACCGATATGTTTTTCATTTATCAAAACAACAACAACATACAATATCTTTGGAAAATTGATTCGACCATAGGCATAATGTCATACTTTATTCTGATTATGTTTGAGAATAACGATGCGGTGGATACGTTAGTGTCTAGGGGAATTGACCCACTTGGCAGTAGCTTCAAATATTAGTATTATTCTCCTGGCTTCACATTTGTGATGGTTAATGCTCTCAAGATGCCATGTTGGTTCTCTCAAGATGCCATGTTGATTCTTTCAAGATGTCATCTTGATTCTCTTTATCTAAAATTCGTCCAGATTTCATGGCATGTCAGTTTTTGGTATCAATTGCTAACGGGCTTGAGGTGCATGTTTTTTACTCCGTTATGAATAGTTTTAGAATTTGCGTGTTAGTGGCAGTAAATGCTTCATTGCCAGATTGTATTGTGGTGAAAAGTAGCCCTTGATACAAGAAGTTGGACCTCAAATTGTTGAATGACTTAGAATTGGCTCGTTTATTTCATGGTAAAGAGGCATTTGCTTCCTTTTGACGTGATCCTTAAGGTTATGTTCTATATATTGTACCGACAATCATCCATAAGATAAAATCAGACTGCATAACCTTCCATAAACTATAACCATCCCAATTTTGTGGGCACTTATATGCATTCTAATCAGGAGACCAATGCTGCCATAGAGGCATGACATGCTGCCTTTAAGTTGCGCCTAGGCTTATGTAAACGTACTGGTTGCTCTACATTCTCACTAACAATGTGGAGACACACATGGCTTACATAAGGCAATATTTCTATACCACTAGTTGGTCTAATTTACCTTACTTTTGATTGATATATAGCTATGTTCTAGGTCTATGAAGGAACATGGATTTGTAGTAAACACCTCACAAGAATAGATACTAGAGTGTAAGAGGTACTCGAAATATTGCCAACGAACAAGTAACATTTACCAACTTTGAGGAAGGCGAGGCTGAAGTGCAAAGCGAGCGCACTCTTTAGGCAGGGCCCGTATTTTGTTGCTGGAGCACACAAGAATTGGGCATGTTGTGATTGCCCTTGGGGAGCCAAGGGAATCTATGTAAGCATCAGGTAAATGTTATGCAAATGTTTGGCAATTACAGGAATCAAGATCCTTTACAGGTGATGGGTCCCCAATATGGGACAATTGGTGGGCTACGAGGCCGTGCAAGAGAGTTGTGGAGATGGGAGAGCTGAGGTGCTTGAGGTAGTAGGCCTAGGAGAGAATTCTCCCTTGCAAACATGCAGTCAAGTGGACTTGGAGAAGACTAAGGCCTCCTTGGAGGCGGTAATTGATAGAGTGATGTCTAGGGCTGGCAAAGATCCTAACATTTTAGTTGCGATTGATTCTCTCATGAGGCAACTCGATATTAGACTTGAGAAGATGGATGACATAGCCGACACGAGCACTAATATATCAAGTCTACCTGAGCTTACCTTGGAAGTGAAATGTGGTACTAGCTTGGCAAGGCTCAAGCCTATAATAGAACTTGGAAAACGGAAGGTGAAGGAACTAAAGAAGAGTTGGAAGGAAGTTGAGATGGAGGCTTTATGTAAATCGCCCTAAGTCAACCACCTAGTCCAAACTTTTGGTGGCTGAAACCTGAAACTTAAAACTTGTATTTCTCACCCTTTCAATGCATATCAGTGAATGTAACGTTGAACATTAGTAGTATTGTTGTTTGTAATTAATGAACTGCCTATCTGGCGATCCCGAAGGTGCATATCCTGGTGGACGGGATATTTTAATGATTTTCTTTATTTGGCCCTTCCTTGGACTGGGGATCCCAAAGGACGGATTCATCAGCCTGGTGGGATCACCAGCAGGCTGATGAATCCATCCTTTGGGATCCCCAGACCGATGATTTCGTCCTCCGGGATCCCCGGGCATATGAGTTCGTCCTCCGGGATCCCCAGCTCGTGGATGCCAATTTTTAATGGTTAAGTTTCTTTATTTGGCCCTTCCTTGGATTGGGGATTCCAGAGGACAGATTCATCGGTCTGGTGATCCCTTCCTCCGGTATGGTATGGTTTTCCTATGGTATGTTTTTTTTTTTAGTAGGTCCGTCGTTTGGGGATCCCAGAGGACAGTCTCATTTGCATGGTGATCCCGCAGGTTGGGATCACCATGGAAATGATTCCGTCCTCCGGGATCACCACCTGGCGGACGAGATTTTTTTAATTGTTTGTTTCTAGGCCTATGGTTTATTTGTTTAATTTGTCCCGTCTGTCAACTAGGGATCCCAGAGGACGGCATCATCTGCATGGTGACCCCGACCTCCGGGATCACCATATTAATGATTCCGTGCTCTGCACCATGCCAATGTTTGTTTTCCTATGGTATGGTTTTTTTTCCTTAGGTCTGCCATTCGGGTATCCCGGAGGACGCTCTCATTTGCATGGTGATTCCGGAGGTCGGGATCACCATGCAAACCATCCTCTGGGATCCCCATTCAACGGACGGATTTCTTTAATGCTTTGAAGGTTGTTTTAATATTTGTCCCCCTTGGGGATCCCGGAGGACGGCATAGATCGCATGGTAATCCCCACCTCCGGGATCACCATACAAACAATTTCGTCCTCCAGGATTACCATCCGGCGGATAGGATTTTTTTAATTGTTTGTTTCCCTGCCTATGGTTTATTTTTTTAATTTGTCCCGTCCACCAACTGGGAATCCCGGAGGATGGCATCGCCAGCATGGTGATCCAGAAATGATTTCGTCCTCCGGCATCACCATCCGGCGGTCGAGATTTTTTTAATTGTTTGTTTCTAGGCCTATGGTTTATTTGTTTAATTTGTCCCGTCCATCAATTGGGGATCCCGAGGACGGCATTGTCTGCATGGTAATCCCGACTACCGGGATCACCATATTAATGATTCCGTCTCCAGGATCACCATGCCAATGTTTGTTTTCCTATGGTATGGTTTTTTTTTATTAGGTCCGCCATTTGGGGTTCCCTGAGGACGAGCTCATTTGCGTGGTGATCCGGGATCACCATGCAAATGAAGCCATCCTCCGAGATCCCCATCTAGTGGACGAGATTTCTTTAATGCTTTGTTTTCTCGTAAGGTTGTTTTATTATTTGGCCTGCCCAGGGGATCCCGGAGGTGTTCAAATTTCGGGATTCCAGTTCAAATTCAGATTGTCTGTTACAATGGTTGTAAAATGTTTGAATGGTTTCAATGATTTTCAATGAGTTCTTGTGGATCCAAATTAACAATTCAAGAGTAATTTAAAACAAGGGAAAAGGGAAGCAAATTTTCACTTCAATTAACCATTAAAAACTGTGATTTAAAGAATAGAATAGAATAGATTTTCAAACAAAGGGGACAACTTACATGTTCTGAATAAGGAATAACCATTTTTTTCTTATAGTGGAGAGAGTCAGAGACCATTCAACATCAACCGGGTTAGGGGCTGTGCAAATTAGTTGCTACCCTCGGGCAAGTAGAATGTTGATTTTGTTGCAATTACACAGTCACTTAACTTCTGCAGCATCAACTTAAAGGCTGCCCTCAAATTGTCCATGTCTTCTTTAGCAAACCAGTCCCAATTGATCACCATCTGGAGACAATCGATTAAAAATGGAGAGTCCATAATCTCACTAAACAAAAATAAGACAATTATTACTCACATATGTCTCCTTGTTGTAGATTTCTCTGATGAATTTCTGAATATAACCAATAATATAGATGCCACAATCCTGGTTGTTGTGCTGCTGTGGAGCTTCCATCAAAATACATGATGCATTATGCAATGTTGATGCCTCATGCTAAAATCTGCTAAAAATCTGGTCTATTTGATCTGAGTGTGCAATATAAGTAAAAAGCCGAGCTTTATATTTCTAAAGATCCATAGCTCCACTAGCACGGCATAATAAGAAAATGGTGTTTGATTCTTGTTCTCCCTGGTAGTGTTGTCAAGTTGCAGGTAGAGCACTAGTGGTAATTACTCTTGCTCACAAATCACTTGTTAAGCATTGTAATTGTGAGGTTTGAGTCACCATACAAGTTTAGATACGTCAAAAATACTTTGCACTTTAGACTTCCTTTGAAGACCATAGTTCCTACAAGGTGGACCTTAACAAAATATTCCTTTGGCACATCTTTAGGAATATTCAAGAAATAAGGTAGAGTTATCTTTTTTTTAATCTATTCCATCAATTACAACAGACATATATTGCAGCCGACATTCAAGAGCTTTTTTCCTGTACTTGGCAAGCTTCCTTCTCTCGACTGCTTGTTGTTCACGGTGTCTAGCAAGGTTCTGTTGCACAATATTTGTGAAGAAATTAGATCAAAACAATTCTATGAAGCAAGTGTGAGATTAAAGATCTTTAACTTATTCACCTCTATCTTTGCAGTTTCTCATTGACTTTTTAATTCTGCACATGTTGAGCAAACAGATATTCTATGTCTCCTGAAAATTTTTACAAGACCAAATTCATTTTCCCACAGTCTACCGAAGTGTGAGTAACAGATGTGTTGAGACTAAATGCAAGTCTCTTTGTATTCTTGGAAGCAATCTTTTTTTTTGTGATGTTGTCAGTCAAATGATACATGTTGCTGTTAGGCAACTTTTCACATGTTTCTCTAGAATATTTCTCCATCCACGACATAGCAGCTAGGGCGTGCATTGTTACAACTCTTCTTGGCCTGCAATGATCATCAGTTACTAGGTTTTTATCCAGTCTTTTATGTATTCGAGACATTCTAGTGGACCCTATAAACAACCATAAAGCATTTCTGGCAGACTTGTTCATGGTTAATGTAGTGCAAGAAGGTGTGGCAATCTTGTCTTACATAATAAGCTAAGTAGGCACCTATAATGTTGTAGCTTATAGATTAAATTATAACATAAGAAGACCATTTCTAAGGTGCAAGATAGAATCTTGATGGTAATGCTCCTCAGCAGGTAAAGTAGAACAAGGTTCTTAATCAGAATGAAACAAACGGATATAGAAATTCTAAAATATATCAAGAGAATTTATGCACAGATGCAACATTGTGGGACCAAAGATGTGCATAAGAACATAATAAATAAAACCAAGATAAAATTCTAAACCAAGAGTTCAAATCTTACCTTATTCACAATAGAAGAATCCTCCAGGATCCACCATAGCTGCCGTGGTTGCTGGTTTATACATGTTCTCCTTGTCTTCATGCTGAGCGTCAGCCAAAAGCAGTTAATTTTCCTCTCTAAAGAGTCTTTGTGCTACAGAAATGTCAGAAAGCAATTGTCTCTTGGGCAATATCTTGAATTAGGCCCTAGGAAGATCATTTATTTTGCCTTTGTTTTAGGAGGGAAAGGAGTTACTACGGTCTATATCCATATCCAAAACAAGAACCATGCAACAATGCCCTAATCGAGCATAGTCCTCATCAGGAGAAATTTCGCTCACATAAACAAGTGTCATGGAACTTCCTTGAGGTCCACCATCTTGTTAGATGGGCCGATGCCTATAAAGTATAAATTAATAGGAGTTATCCTAGAAAGAGTCACAGAACAGGGCTCTGCTATGGTTTTACGGTCAGGACATATACAACTCAAGAAAGACTCATAGAACAGGGATAGTTTTGCGGTCAGGGTCGATCAAGACGTATGCAGGCACCACCCAAAAGTCGATGTCATCTCCTATATCTGGGTCCATTTTTTCACGCTTTTCTAATTTTCTGAACCATTGATTTGAAAAAGATCACATCCAATGGCAGGAAATAGTGCCACATCATAATTTGCTAAGGTGGAGTGATACGTGGATAGGCTAGAATTACAAGAAAGATTGTAGGCTTGGTAGGGCTGGTGTGTTAAAAGGGGAGGAGGGGGAGCGGACGCATTAAAACATTATAATATAAGAAGAATAGAATCTAGGTCATTTAGTAAGCCTAGTAAAAACGCATTTTAAGTGTTCTTGTAGAAGTCGAATAAACTGGAGCCAGATAATATTTGAATTCTGTTGGTTTGGCAAAACCGATAGATTGCACTGTACTTACTTCATTGCAATTCATAGTTCCAGCACTAATTTTCTGGAATATCAAATCCAAAGGAGTATTTGGAGGTCTATAAGTTAGATTAGAATTGAGTCAACATGTGAATAGTGGTTTAGTCAATACGTCTAGAACAGTGATTATGCTGCTACAGTGTTTTCAATGGTTGATACTTGTGAATGGAATATTCATTGTAGTTGCATTGTACACATTGATAATTTGTGATGAAAACGATATACAAGGTGAGCCTAGATTGCACTCAAGTGTTCTATTTGAACTAATTGATATCAAATTCACTTCAATAAGGATAAGATTCACTAATAATTAGAAGACTGATAGATAGGTAGAGAGACGATGTATGTTCTAGAACCTACTCGCCTACTCGCAGAACGCCCTGTGCGTGATTCACAAAGAAGATTTGCTGCAAGTGCAGCTATGCCAGAATGGAAAGCTTACTGCTATGGCAAGGGAGAAGACGCAAAGGATTGAGAAGCGAGCTGGGAATTAGTGTCGGTTTTATGACTGCTTCATGTAATACGATGGCAGGCGCATCCTAGACGAATTTTCTTCGGTCTCCAAAGCTCCTATGGCTGCAATGGATGAAAAATAGTAGCAATACTCTGTCTCACACAATGCCAGTTTCCAAATAACTGAGCAAAAAACCCCTTGCCAAAGATATCCCCTCCAAGCAAAGAGGCCCACTGAACAGAACAGAGAACCCTACATAACTTAGAAGCCTCAGAAGAAACAAAGAGCAATAAGTTTCTATATTTATCTCAGAATAAATCCAATCGTTGCAACTCTGCCCACAAAGGGTTCGTTTGTGTTTCTGAATCCAATTCCGCCTCAGATTTTGCAGCGATTTCTAATGCAGGAGGACAAAAATTGAGGACTGCTCCTTCCCGACCAAGCTCTAAAAAGAAGTCACGAAATTGCTTGAATTAAATTAAGTAGAACTTATAATTGAAATTCCCACAGAAACGGACCCGGCTGCCAACAACACGCAAATCCGACGGACAAGAGTTTTTTCCTAAAAATAAATCCTTTGGGCCGTCCCGAATATGAGTTGGGAAGCCTACTAGAACCTCAGCGCTCTGCATTATAAGAGATCAATAAAAGAAATAACTTAATACATACATGAAGGTAAATGAGATCAAACCCATAATACTTGATGTATAATGATAGTGATGTAGTTATACAAGAAACAGAAAACATGGCCAAAGTTACAAGTTTGTGCTAGGTAACTGGCCGGAATGAGGGGTTTCCGGCCGATAAACCGGCAGGCGGCGCCGCCGTGAGTGGCGGGCCGGAATGAGGGGTTTCCGGCCGATAAACCGACAGGCGGCGCCGCCGCGTGCTGGTAAACCGGCACGCGGCGGTGCCGCTCGCGGCTAACGCCGCTCACGGCGGCACTGCCTGCTGGTTTATCGGCTGGAAACCCCTCATTCCGGCCGGCTACGGCACGTAAACCGGCACTTGGGGGAAATTCTGTTCTTGGATTTTTGCACGCTGGGGACCTCCAATATCCACGTCTATGGCCTAATACTACGAAGACGGAAGATTTTATTGAAGATCAATGCAAGCGAACTAAAGCAATGCAAGCAAGCAATGTAAGCTCGAGCATCCTCTGATTCTTGCCCCCTGCAAGAAGCCGAAGCTTGGGCATCTTGCTGTTTTTCGAAACCATCTTCTTCTTCTGACCTGATCTGATCTACCATAATGATCTCTTTTAATCCAGTGAGAAAAAGAAATTTCGGATTTCTCTTTTATATGTTGTTTAAGCTCAAAATTTTGTGATTCCTGAACCCTATGTGGAATAAAACCTCGAGGACCTTGTTGTTCTTGAGAAAATGAGGATTCTCGTCGTACTTTGCCAAATCTTTTAAGCTCAAGATCCCCTGATTCTTCAACCCTGTGAGAAGCCGAAGATTTAGCATCGGGCCGTTTTTCGAGCCAACAGAGGCTATAGTAAGAGCGGATCCCCAGATTGAGTTCTGGTGGAAGTAATCAGGAGAGATAAAGAACATGAGTATAAGGGACACTATGATTTATTTATTTCCAATTTGAATGTAGTAGATTCTAACATTTTCTTTTGTGATGATCTTAGAGTATCTTGAATTCCTTCGTGGAGATGAAAAGAGTAAATTTGATGATAATTCTCCATTCAGTCAAACATCAAAGGATCAGACTATGCAGAACAATATTGCTACTTCAATGGAATCCTTCCTAATGAGAACTGGGCATAGAAGGTATCAGAAAGAAAGTGAGGATTTGTGGGCTGCTATCTTCTGCAGGGAGGTAGTACAAGTTCATTGTCTGTGGACTTTCTTGGCAAATCACAATTTCATTCTTACTGAGAGGCAGATGATAAGGTACAGGACCATGTACTACAATCACAAGCTCCTTGCTGATTTATATGGATCTCTGCTGATTCTTTTGGAGGACAAGGACAAATTCCGCCTGTTCTATAGTAACAATTGGTCTCCTGATCATTACATCTTCAGAACTACTGATGCATTCAATGCCTACTTCAATTCTGTCTTCTTTGCTGACTCCGAGACATCACTTCCTTCTTGTTTTTCCCAAAACATGCTTCTGCTCTTGTTTAATTTTGATCTAGCTTCACTTTTTTGGAATGTTAACCTGTTGGCGGATTCTACAGCATGATCATACACATGATCTCCTCAACTAGTTGGATTCGCTTGGATTTTCTTCATTCAAGACTCTACAGTTACTTATCTGTTACAGATTACTATCTTGTTGATGTTTAAGAGATCATAGTTCTTATGCTACGAGGCTCTCTTCTGGTTTTAAACTTATATTTTTGGCATGCTTTTCTAACAAAAAGCATGAACTTTGCTATGTACTTGAGATTTTATAATTAATGATAAAACCATCTCTTACTTTCAAAAAAAAAAAAAAAAAAAAAAAACCCAACCTATTTCTAGACTTTAGCCTTACCATTTCCTCTTCAGGAAATTTAAAGGAAGGAAGGAAGTATATTTTAACGTCCACGGAGACCAATTGGCCTATGAGACGGTTTTACAATATAGCGAAAAGTTTTCAAACACAAAATAAAACCACAGAAACCCTGTACAATGTGTCTCTACCACTGGGATGAAAAAACCCCCCGTGTGGGAGGAAAAACCCTTGTAGTAGGCGTTGAGAGGCCCTATTTGGGCGCTCAAATTCCCTGTGCTGTGAGGGACTCCCTGACGGTGGAGACCTGCAGAATGTAGGACGCAAGACATGCCACCATTGGCGAAGCCAGCAGTTGGTGAATTGCTATCTTAGGGCATCTGAGATCGGCATGAGCTGCTCGGAAGCCCAATTAGCAGCCTTAGAAGAGAGCAGGTGTATCTTTACTTCTAAGCCAAGATTTGGACCATATTCTTATATTAACAAATCCCATTATATGACAAATTATTAAGAACCATAAGCATAGCAGAGGCTTACTATTTTGAATCCAATAAGAAAAATTCTATGACTTGTAAATCGTACAATGGTCCATAAAGAACGCTAACGTTTTTGAGATATATTTGACATAAAAACAAATTCTTATCCAGAATATAGTTGACTTGTGTATTTTTTACAAGTTACATTATAAGAAACTAGGAGTAATAGTGGACAAAGCAAAGCAAAAGAGGAAAAAGCCGACATAAAAAATGCAACACCATGCTCACAGCAATAGCAGATAGGCCATCATAGCAGCAGCAACTTGCTAGTCAAACCATTTCTCTAAATCTTATAGTTTAAAAAAACTTGTGCATATTAGAGAGCTAATAGTTAAATATATTCTAAACTTGCACTGCTTTGTGCTTAATATATCTTCCAATCCCAGACTAAAGAAATATAACAACAACTAGCATTCCGAAATATTTTGAAATCTGAAACTTACATTCTGACAACAATTAAATGCTACTATAACAATAAGATAAAGAAACGAAGCATCCAAAACTATATCCATCATAATGTGCTGAAGGATAGAAAATTATGCCCTTACTTCTAAGAACCATCACCAAATACATTTGTGATGAGTTATTTTCAAAAAAGATAGTGTTTAGAGTGCACCAAGTTGCTGATATATTGCAGTCAAAGCATCCCTTGCTACCATAAGCAAGACATAAACGAAATAACAGGAGAATAGCACCGGTTACCTGCAGCAAAACCATTTGAACATTAGCATAGAGGTAAAGCCAAAAGTTGCTAGCAGGTAAGCAGTGGGGCTATCTGGCTTATCGCACTTCACCCGTGATCATTTATAAAACCTTATCAATTAAGTACCAAAATTAAGTAGAAAAAATAATAACATTGATTTAGTCTAATTCTTAAGGCATTTCTGCATGGCATTTCTGAGCATTGATGTCATTCTCATAAGCAGCTGACCATTACTATCCAAATTATCAGAACATTATAAGCTTATCTGGTAAACTAGAACATATATCTTAGAGGTTAGATAAATAGTACTTATGTAGGTAATAGATCTATGCCTGGTTAGTATGGATAAGATACTTTCACACATAAAAGTGTGACAATCCTATTATCTAGATTCAGCAAATCTATATGTAATAATCTGTGAAATAAACTGGAGTTAGAGAATACAAGAGTTATTTAGCTAGAAAATTACATGTAAAACTATTGTGGATAGAATTCTGTATGGATCTACACTATTCTCAAACTTGAATTGGTTTGTTGTTAATAAATCCGTCCTCATTGCCATGCTTGATTCTTCTTGAATAATTTTTGTCATAGCCTGCTTCAAGATGTTTGCAGTACCTTTGTTGAGCTTATCAGTTTTGCTTTCTTCCTCAGCATTTAGAACTCCTATTTCCAACATTGCTCTGCTCTTGACATTAGGATCAGACGCATGATTCTCAGTAGCCTTGGCACGTCTATGAAAGTCATAGATCTTTTTTCTTTTAGCATCCTTCTGCCTCTCATCTTCCATTTTCCAGGATTTTCTTGTTGAATCCCCCTTTCCTTCTGCCCATGAAGCGGATAGATGCCCTCAATTGGCCATGTTTGTAGCCAAAAGCTTGTCTACAGAAATGAAGCTCAATGCATTTCGTTTTAGCAGGGATGCGCCAATTATAGACCCACGACTTGATCCAAGCTGTGAGAGGAGTATGGGCTGCATCCATCGGTTGGAACTCGGCCAGCTTCTCCATTCTGTTAGGGTTTTAGAAAGCCCTTAGGTCACGGGCAAAAAAAAAAAAAAAAAGAGATAAAGAACATGGGATCAATCACAAGACAAAAGCACAAACAGGGATCACTGGACAAAAAGCTCAAACAGGGGCTACAAACGCTCTACTGGCCGCTCGAATGGGAAGCTCGAATGGAATGGGAAGCTCTGCCGACCGCTCGAATGGGAAGCTCTGTCGGCTATGGCGAAGAGAATGGTAGCTCGAATGAATGGCTCTATTGCGGCACCGTAAGCGGTGCCACGAGACGCCCATAAACCAAAATTACCTATAAATAGGAATAATTCCGAGAATTTCCCCCAAATGGCAGTTGACGAAATAGATAGCAAGTTTCACTTGTTGTTTTATTTGGCATTCCATGATTCATTTTTACATAAGAGAATTTCATTCCTCGTGACGTGTGTTAGACGTTAAGTGTTTGACAAACGTTTGGAGGTTGCATTGCTGATCTCTCATTGCATCCTTGCTTAGCCTTTGAAGCTTTAAGGCATTTAACCTCATTTCATGCCCTTCATTTTCGTTCATCAATTTCCTAATGGATTCTTCTACCTTTCCTTTTTCAACCACTTCTTGCAACTTATGCACTATTCTCAAACCAACCTTCCAGTCATCTGCCAACACTTTGGCATTAAAATTCTGCTCTGCGGCCGGGCCGGTGAGCAAAGGAATTCCACTGCATATACTTTCCAAAGTGGAATTCCATCCACAATGGCTCAAAGAACCCCCCACAGAAGGGTGAGCCAATACCTCTGCTTGAGGCGCCCACACACAACCTTGCCCAATTCTTTCAAACGTTCACACAATCTGTTAAACGTCTCCTCATAACCCTCTTCAATCGGATCGAGCGAATAACCCAAATAAACCTCTTGTTTATTGCCTTCCAAACCAGCAGCAATTTCCTCTAGATTCGTGGAAGAAATTGTAACCCGGACTTCCAAATGAAATATAGAGAACGGACTTTTCGGGTGAGAATCCAACCATGGAATACAATCTTGGTCCTCGGTTCTAAGGCTTATTCACATGCTAGAGTTTTCAAGCAAATGTCAGGGCCAACAGGGAGAAACTTATGGCCTAATTCCATTCTCATATAAGCGAATGCTTCTGGTTCTAGCTGATAGAAAGAATTAACCAAAACCCATGAAGCCTCTCTGAACAGTTCACATCCTGACATGGTAAGTTGAAACCATTCTTCATTTGGGAATCTGATAGACCAAGGAAGATCTGCCTGCTCAAATGGAGGCACGCCGCCAACGTAGTCAATAAGGCCATTAGCATATTGGGTTTTTCCTTCAGCTACAGATAGAATGGAATACTGAAGTTGTTTAGTAAGTATTTTCAACCTCTTTCGGAGACAAGAATAAGTAGAATCCAAGCATATAAAATAACATATAGAATAAGTAGAATCCAAGCATATAGAATAAGTAGAATCCAAGCATATAAAATTTTGTTTAACAGGAAAAAAAGCAGAGACGTGAGTTAAGTTATACCTGGATTAAGAAGATGCCCATTGGAGAGAAGCAAAGGAGCATGGTATTCAAGAGAAGCCCAAGAAGCAGATCCAGAGAAAAAAAGGCCCCAATCGATACCTAATTTGTGTGCAACGGGGCGGGTAAAGGATTATATTTAAGATGCTCGTTAGGGTGCTTTCCCATGGACGGCTGGACCTGGATGAGGTCAGGCCCAGCCAGGTCCAAAAGTATTCATCTGGATTATTTTCTAAACGAGGTTCTTAACCTCAACCACTCCGGTTCTCAGCTCATGGGAACATCGGAAAAGTAGACCAGACCTTCAGGAAACCTCGAGGTTTTCTGCCCATGGGAAAGCACCCTAAGTATTCCTCAGTCCTTGCTCATATTTATTCCAGGCCCCACCCTAAGTCTTCCTCGAGTCCTTGCTCAGGCACCCTCGCTCACCAATTTTGTTGCTTCTCCATATTCTAGAATATTTGAAAATTCTTCATGCACCTCCTTAGTTCCTTCCAACTTCTTCCAGCGAAATGAATCGCAAGAAAATTGCTTACACGTCCTCGTCTTAATGGCTAACATCTCCAAGTCAAATGTCTGCATCATGGTTTAGATTTCAAATCTGATGATGGCAAGGACTATAGTAAATATTGACCAATGCCGTGTTTAAGTATATTCATAACTAATAATTAAACGCAACAAATATGGAGTTGCCATGGTATCATTGAGCCCAAAAAATGCACCATGTGTTTTAGGGACTTACCTTTTCTATGGCCTTTCTTGACAAATTTCACTCTATACTGCTCACTCTATATTGATCTTGATGGACATTAAAAAATCTGATCCAAATATGTCGTGGATTATATCGCGGATATGCCACGTCTGTTTGTATAACATAGCTCCATGCGATCTGATCCACATATGTTTTGGAGGTAAATCACTAACGGATTCTATGCACCTTGTTCAGTCCAATTTTTTCCCATTTCAACCTTATATGCACACCCACGTACATCTCCAAAGCTTTGGATAAAGTTATTTGTTCATCTTGTTTCAACGGTTAAAAATAGCTAACAATGATAAATGGATAGCCGTATAAATGGATAGCCGAATGATAAATGGATTTCATTGTTGATCTTGTTTTGGCCAAATGAATACATGTCAAATGCATGGGAAACTCACCATTGATCTTCATTGGTGGCTTGCTAAAAAGCTGGTGCAATCATCTAGTACCTACCTTTCATCTCAATTCATTCTAAAATGCTTATCTTCTACATTTTTTTCCATACACTTGGCATATACCGATGTTGTACGCCATGCCATTAGTCATACCTCTACGCTTGAACGCTCCCACAAATAGTATCTCCTTTTTGTGATCGATGACAGTTTTATAATGTACCTTAACGACCTGGCCCTGAAGTTTTATAGCTGAGATCAAATCTCAGCTGTTAGTTCCAGTACCCACCAGTAACACATCGAGGGTGCATAAGTACCTTGCTTATTATGCCAAATGGTCATAAACACCTATCTT
Organism: Isoetes taiwanensis; assembly: GCA_021234155.1. Lineage (NCBI taxonomy): Eukaryota > Viridiplantae > Streptophyta > Lycopodiopsida > Isoetales > Isoetaceae > Isoetes > Isoetes taiwanensis. The sequence continues at coordinate 5,118,048 of JAJEKV010000028.1, read as the reverse complement.
ATTATGGAAGCCATCATAGAACCACCATGAAGCTCTCGGGCCTAGTTTGTCCAAAGTATCCCATTTTTTGTCAATTGGGATCGATGAAGTTTCGTAATCTACAATATTTCCTAGTTTCTGATATTTTTCTTCTCTATTACGATCTCAGGTTCCCGGCGTGTAGCTATTTCAAGCTATTTCAACCATTTGTGGGTTGTAATAAGCAGCGGATGAGGCATCGGTCCCACCATTCCCTGCAATAAGGATGCACTCAATAAATGATAATGGACGACATAAGTTCCTTTATTTTGTCTTGTCTCCTCACTATAGTTACAGATGTGCCCATGACATGTATTGACAACTCGCTCTCCAAATTTGCTTGTCGTGTGGGGTCAAGGTGGCAATTATTTGTGAAGATTGCATTATTCCTTTTTTTAATATCATCACAGTCTACTTATTTTTTCCTGATTGTCTAGCATCATCATTATTGCAAAAGACTTTTCCCTTGAAAACCTTTTAAGGCAGGATTTTTTAATCCTAGCAGTAATGGTTGTATAACCCCATTGGATGGGTCCTATGACCTCTTGATTCTTGTGAACTTTAAAAAATCTCTTCCATTCTATTCTATTTTTAGATATAATGAGACAACTCAGTTTTGATATAATGTTGACATGTGTTTGTTTTGTGCAGTCACTCAATGGAAGTGTTGATTTATCTTTTCGTAACACACTTTGCTTATGGCTATCACATTATAGTATTTGCTAGGGATCAAGCAATCTACTCCATCGGGGTGAAAACCCTAATCTCAAAATATTAACCGCTCTACAAATACAAGGTGGAAGAGAAATACTTTATTAAAACAACATGGATAGGAATACTTTGTTAAAAAATGTACACCATGGCTGGCAAATACATAGGAACTTGGTAAATTAAAAAATGGTGGAGCAGCTAATAATGTAACTACACTAAGTCACATTCAAATCATACTCCACTTCTGTGCATTACCACCACAATGAATGTGAATTGGCAAATTCACAATGTACATATCTAAAAGTGAATGCACAATTTGTTAATTTCTAAGCCTCCTCCTTTATTCATAGTATCATTTTAAATAAAGTATGCCAACAAGAAATTTTGAGGTGTCCTCCAGGATTCGAACTAGATAAACCCATTAGGTGTGAGATATCTGAGCTTTCATCTAGAAAAAAACAAATGGTTAGAACATAAAATCTCTTATGTCAAAAAAGCCATTAATAATTAATATTTTACAAGTTTACGGGAGCATAGGAGCACAAGAGCACTGGTGTTGGTGCACTCACCTCCCCAATACCCTAAATAAGATCTCAACATATCAACAATAAAAAGTGGTGTTGTCACCGCCTCAGCACCATTCTTATTACTACAATATAATACAATGCATGAATATTCTAGAAGGACGGCCGCCAATATCTAAATAAAAAACAAACACAAATCAATTAAACAAAAGCACAACTCAACTCATATGACCATCCATTACATCTTTTCCACAATAATTCATATCGTCTTTGATGCCTATTCATCAATGCCCTGACCCTTCTTATAGTCGATCGTGTGATAATATTGGCCTTATTATCGGCCTATGATTGCCATGGTCCATGATCGTCGACCAGAAAACTATATATTGATATTATCAAGCACTGACTAATATAATATAACATACATTGTCACACTTTTTGTAACGAAAAATACATTAATAAAGTATTATTTTATTTGCGTCACATAACGTGATTTGTGACGCGTTACCATAGAAAAACCACTTGTAACGTGTGACAAAATATTAATTTGTAACATGTTACTAATATAATACTAGTAACATTGCCCGGCGTTGCCGAGCTTCACTAAACATGCTATGTTAGAGCGAGGATATTGTGTTCGTAGTATGATTTTTGCGCAAAAGCAACTGACCACGAAATAATATCGATTTATGCAAATTGTATAGTAATATAAAAAACCTTGTAACAATTAGAATAATTAGAATGTTCGTTCAAAAGGCAAATAATTCATTGCAGTTGTAATTAAAAGTTCTACGTTTAGAACTGTAGTAGAAACGGTAGACATTTGGTTGGATATGAAAAGGTGATGGTCGATATAATGAACAACTTAGACATCAAAAAACATGAAGTTGATGTTGGAATTTGCCATATTGGCATGGGTCTTAGGCCCTTTTTCCATGGCATAGGTGTCGTATATTTTGCTTAATGTGATTGGGCCACATAAGAAAATAAGACAGCCTAGCTTTTCCACTGCCCTTTTTAAGACGTGTCTTATATTGCTGCCGTACAACTTCATAGTCTTATTTTACTCCGGGGGAAACCCCCCGCCACAAAATAAGGTGTCGATTTCTATCCAATCGTGGGGCTTCTTCTCCGGTTTCAAAGGATGTCCTAAAAAAAAAAGCAGGGATGGGAAGCGGATGGGATCTTTGATGGCCTTCGGTGCAATGGAATGGACAAGAATCAAATGTTTGTGGAATCGATTGGGCTGGATCAAATGTACGTGGAATCGATTGAGAGGAAACGCCAACAAGCGTGTCCATCCCCCGCCACTTCCGCTTTTATTATTCTGTTGTTCTGTTTTAGAGCGAGCTCGTGCTTCTTTGAATCCATCATCTGCAAAGACCGTCGGCAAATCCAAGTCTCGTCTTACGCCAAATCAATCTGTCGAATCCAAGTCCTAATTTGACAAAACAAAATCGAACTTCATGTAGCTTGTTCTATGTCTCTCTTGTCTGCTTTGCACCGCTTCAAGCGACAAGAAACCCTAGAACGCTTCTAACCCTAGAACACCGTCTGCTGAGGCCAAAATTGAAGCGAGCTTGTCAAAAAAAAGGAAGAGCGAGGCAGAGGCAGAGTCCTAGAAACGAGGGAGAGTATAGGCCTTTACATTGCAGGTTTAGACAGAGCAGGTCTTTGTATGCCTTATCCCAGGTGCAGGGTCTTTCTTGAGAAATTGATTATAAAGCGAAATCTTTCTGCACGGAATTCACAGAACTGTATTCATGGAAGCATTCTTTAGATCTGTCTGCAGCAAATGAAAAAGCCCAAAATTTGATCGAGGCAGTCTTTGATTCTTGCTTGCGGATATGTTGCCTCATCCGCTTACGACTATCGCATCAAGAATAAGAATTGTGAAATTACAACTTGAGTGAAATAGATTGTGCCTCTCTGTGACAAATATGCAAGAAAACCACGGAGAGATTGAGTAGTGGAAAAGCAAATTTATGAGACATGTCTTATATTATAAGACACCTCTTATAATGAAGCCATGGAAAATCATTTTTTATAAGACATGTCACAAGAATGACGTGGCACCTAAAATGCTGTCTTATAGTTATAAGACAGCCATATTTTAAGGCAACCGTGGAAAAAGGGCCTTAGCCAATCTTCTTTTTTAAAATGAGAAGGCTTTGGAATTTGTGCCGGGAACGCCCATTTTGTTTGATGCGGCATGCGGCGTTCCTTCGCATCTTGGCGTTCCTTCCGCAGAGATGCAACTGCATTGTGGACGCAAGTTGCCAGTTTTGAATGCAAATTTCAAATGGCCATTAGGTTCCTACGATACTGCCTCTACCAATTTTTCCTCATCCAGCTCGGCGCCTCAGAGTTGCGTGCTTGAGCTTGAGTTGCGGCTGATTTGAAATCAAGGGCTATGGTTCTCTCAGCTCCATTGTCTTGCTCCAAGGTTTTGACGGTGCTTTCTTGGCGGTCTGTGTCCAAATGTGAAATCGTTTGTTTATGTCAGATTTGCTTCTTCTTTGCTCAAGGGAAATGAGAGCTGTGGGCATTCTTCCTACAAGATGTGGGAAGGGATGGTATGTGTGATTTGAAGAGTATTATCTTGGGCCATCTCGATATCCGACTGCCCCTCCATGTCTGTACGTTTAACTATTTTTCTTTTCTTCTTTTTTTCCTTCTTTTGTGTCATTTTGTATGCATAATACTGTTCATTTCTTTGTCTTAAGAAAACAGGTTCCCAATATAAATGACATTGAGGATGGATGAATCCCAACGGTAGGTTTGATAAACGGCACAGAGTCTACAATGAATTTTATTATTGCTGCAGCTCATGCTCATTGCATCAAAAACGAAATCTGGATCCAGTCCAGGGATGTTACACAATAATTTGATAGCTTGGGCATAAATGGCAGCGACGAGGTGGCTTCTTTTCTTTGTTAACAGGGCTTGCAAAGTAGATGGATCTCCTTTGTTTCTTTATCAAGCCTTTCCCCTTTTGGGTCTCTATTTCCAGGTTCTCTATTTCTTCTGAAGCTTTAGAGCAATTCAGGACTGTATCACTTCCTTTGGGTGGTTTGGCTGCTCCATTGTAATGCGAAAGAAGTGAAAGAATTGAACATTATTATGTGAAAAAGTAAAAGAATTGAGCATGGAAAAGAGCAAGCGACTATGCTGCCAATGTTGTGCTTGCCTTCATTGTCTCTGCATGGAATATTATCTTCAGGTATTTTATCTTTCAACCTATTTGAATGTATCTGTTAGCAATCTGTTGTGCGTTTCAAAATTTGTTAACAAGGATATGCAAGTTTATGCTAAATGATTGCTTATTTTAACTATCATCATTGTCATTGCGGGAGATATAACTTAACTTTGGATTCTTTGTGATAATGGAGTCTAGAAGATCTCAAATGCATTGTGCAACTGTCCAGGATTTAAATGCATTTAAGACATCGTACTTTGTACTGCAGATTTATGTTTGTTTTAATCTTGCATCATTTGCATAGACCAAACATGAGAATTGGAAATGCTAATGCTAGACCCTTGCATTTTATCTGAGTTTGAATTTGGTTGTTCATACTCCCTATTATCATATAGATTTGTTGTATCTCCTTGTATATGCTTATATTTTTAATATCCAGATTCTGGTCTGAATTTGCACCTGATCCTGCTACCTTATCTTCTTTATTAAAATAAGGTGGGATTGGTTGTGCCTGGAATGCTGCTATGTAGACGCATGCAGCGTTCCCTTCCTGCTTGCGGCTCCTCATGCCTGGCACAGGTTGCGGGGCATTTAATGCCAATTTGTGCACCATCTGCTATTCTCAAAGTATTGTTCTAAAACAAATGTGGGGTGTAAGAAATTGGACATGTAACAGATGTTGATCTTCTTAGAAGATTGTTAAAACCGTTAGAATGAACTCAACGCCTTTTTTCTATACGCTTTGCATAGTAGTTAAATGTTGTTTTCACAGGGCATTGCTTTTTATTGCCCAAGCTTTTAAAGGTCATCATGTGCAGTGGTATCTAAGTGGTATCTAACAGCTTCTTCTCTAACAGCTTTCTCAAATGAAAGGATGGATGCAATAGCATGGCACTAAGGATCCATAATGAATCAGATTTCTTAGTACTGTTGATACTTCATTCTGAGTACGATTTATATGTTGTTGGAGCATAAGCTATAGCCACATGGGAGGCTAGACTGGCAACAAAAAGACCTCTGTAAGAAAAGAGGTAACGAGTCTTCTCCTGGTGCTTTTGAGCATTTTTATTTGTAGTTTGTAATCTCAGCATGTTGTATTGCCCTGCTTATCATATCTTGGGTAAAGTCATTTTTTGCTCTGGCACATATCATTCTAAATGCATTTAATCTCTTTCTATGAAGTCCCTTCTTTTTGAAACATATTAGTTTGCAACAATTTCTCATTTCTCTACAGTTTTGTTAAATAGATCTGAGCATGTTATTCACGTGAAGCAATGTAAATTCTACCCATGCATGTTCATGTCCCAGAATATGTTTTGCTCTGGTGCTTAAAAAATGAGATTAACCTCTATTTAGCATTTCCATTTGAAGACTTGGGGTGCTTTGTACTGATTGGCATAGGCTTTTCTTATTAAGTTTGTTACTCCATAAGCACATCATAATTACCATATTTTCTGCTCTAGAGCATGCCATCTTGCACTGGATAATTGACCTTCATCACGTCTTTGATGCCTGTTCACGCGGGAAGCAATTTTTTAGCAAAATTTGTTTATGTTATTGATGTATATGCCTAAGTGCAAAATCAATATTATTATTGATCCATTACGCTCTTCTATTCCACTTCAAGAATATGCAACCGAGTTCAAGTAGCAAAGCATGCAAATCCACTGATTTGTTTTTAGGTCTAACAGCATTTTCTGTTTTACAGAGTGGAGCATCTGCATTGTAAAGTCAATATAGAGGTAAGATATGCTGGCATATGATTGATTTTCTATATACTCTAACCCAACATTCTTTTCACATCCTTTGGTGTTCATCTCAGTGTCGAAATCATGGTGGAAGTGTATTTGTTGGTAACGCATTGGAAGTTTGTTCTCCGTTCCCTAATTTAGACTGTCCTTATTCATCTCTGAGTTCGCCCTATCAACTCTCTCTGTGGACATTTGTTGTGCTCACATTACCATGGCGATTGTGTTGTTGGCATTGGTGTATGTTGTTTATTCTAATAAATCTTTCCATGGGCGCGAGACATCATTGGGGATAATGGTCTTCTATTGGTAGCAAATTATCAAAAGATGAGAAGAATTCTAATTGAGGAACATGGTGATCATCAGGCCTTTGTATCTCATTAGCCTCACAGTATTTGCATAGAGTTGTGTAAATCTCCAAAAGTTACATATTTATGTTTCAGACATTGAAAATGCGGCTCCAGAAAGTGTAGGAGAACATTGGAAGAACCTACTCGATTTTCATTTAAATCTTTTAGATGTTCTTCTGTATGGATATTTTGCGAACATAGATGTATAAGTGTAGTTTGGGTGAGGAAGGCATATGATATAGTTGTTCTAGATTGTGTGGCATAGATGTGAATGTAAGAAATATAGTTGTTATTCAACAAATATTGATTATGAGCATTTGTTTACTAATTTCATAGCAACATGAATAGGTTCAAATAATAACGTAAAAAACACTTAGAAGGCATTCTGCCGCGTCCACCATTAGCGTCGTGCCACGTGGCACTGTTTCAAATCAAGAAACTTAACTGAAAAAAGTTTGTTGCGATAAACTTCTACTCCGGCGGCTTCAAGCTTCTACCGCAGCACTTTACCCTGCATTCCGGCATATTTACTAGCATTCTGGAGCATTTACCTATCATTCCGGATCATTTACCCAGCATTCCAATTGTTTTCACTCCGGGCAGAATGCTTTCTAAGTGTTTCCACGTTACAGGAATGGCAATCTACTTGCCATTCCTGTATACAAAAACACCCATGTATCTTATTTTGGAAAATCTCATTCTCAAATAACCTTTTGCGAACAGACAACCCATGGCCACCTTAAAAAAAGATTTACCTTCAAATGAATTTCCAACATAAATAGTTTAGCATAAATATGTTTGTAAAATTTTAACAACTAATTCCTTAAGCATAATCCATGCATAGCTAGCAAAAATTTGACTCTCGAAACTCCTCTCGAAACGGGATCCATTGACATTTGCATTGCGAAATCAAGATTAAAAATAGCTATTTGCAGTCAAAAAAATTTGAAAACTGCATAAAGGATTAGTTGCTATTAAATTATATGGTTCCATGATATCTTAAATGAGTGATATCAGTGGAAGTACGTTCCTCTTTAAGTAGAAGTGGTTTGTAAGACAATCATCCCAAAATTGCAGGCATCAATACAAAACGTAAGCTTCATCCAAGAAATAAAATTTTTATTGTAACAACAGATAGAAGTCTTGCTACACAAAATTAAAAAGGGCGGAAATGGAAGATAGAACACAACGATAAACTATTATGTTTAACTGGCACAATCTGGCATAGACTCTGCAATATCAGGACCTATCTATCCATTCTGCACGTTCATGGCAAATGCCCGGCATCGCCGGGCATACGTTTCTAGTACCTATTGGTATGCATAGTGAGTTGTCATTTCAAGTTGATGCTTATGTTTGATACGATTCACATTTGTGAAGGAGGGAGAGTAACTTTCATGTTGAAGTATTCAGTGGAGTATATGTGGTGATTTAGAAAACGTTTTGAAGAAAGAGGCCTGGGTTATGTAATAACTTGTGAAGTGTATTCATTGCAATGGGTTCAAATGGCCTTATTCTATACAACCAAAGGCAAGGGTTAGAATGATTGCACTAATTGCTAGTCTAAAAATAAATGCATGTCAGACTCATTGCAAATGCAATAAAGACTATGGACCTAAGCAACCTGCAAATTTCAATCTCCTTTGCGCAAGTGGCTCTTATCCTTGATCGAAGTTGTCACATTGCAAAGTCTTTCGTAAGTGAAAAGCAATATGTTTTACTTGTTTTGTATAGGGGTAATTAAATTAATAACTTGAAGACATATGTAGTTTCCAGTCAAATCAACCATTTACACAATCCCAACTTCCCAAGCCTCGCAAACAATAAAAATAAGGAGATATTGCTAACTATATATTAAGTTTCAGCATGTATGAATGGACACTACCATCAATAGAACATGCATGGGGAGCATACCTTTTTCACCTCTCTAACAATGGTGGTTTAGGCAAATAGAACAATTATAGGAAGACATCAGATTCGAGCAAATAAGTAGTCGTATAGAAAAATTTTAACTTAAAAATTGCCACGAAGAAATCACGTAGAACAAAGATGGCATGTGGGCTCCATATAAAAAATTGGCTCTTCAGCATAATATTCACAAAATTGGATTGAAGGCAGTAAAAAGATCTCCCTTTCTTTAACTCCAAAAGATAGCCTCAAGTTACCCAAACAAAATGTTTGATGGGTTTGATGGGTACCTCTGGCACATGATTATTCAGTAAGCAAAATACCTCAATTTGCAAGGTCAAAGAATTGTGCAAGTTGGATGAAGAGTCTCTGGAACATTGCTTAGTAGAGTGCACTGACCTGCAAGTTGTGTGGTCGTGGTGCATGGATATGTTCAACAGTACATTGGGGACCAACGATCTCCTTCTAGGTAGATATCCAGTAGAATGTCCAGTCTCAAAACGCAAAGCTTTTCATATTGTCAGATCATGGGCATTATGGGTCATATGGAAAAGGCGTAATTCTTTCACTCTAGGAAAAGAGGCATATACTACAACCACACAAATACTGCACATGCTCATAGAGAAGCTTAGAAAGTTCAAGTGTGTGGTCGAAGGTGATGTTTCCCTTGTTTGGGAGACTTTCATCAAGCTACCACCTTAAGAAGAAGGCATCTACATTCATTCTAAAAAGGCTTTGTAGCTACCCCCTCTTCAAACTTGTTCAGGAGGGTGTCTATCTGCTATAAGGCTGTGTAATAGTTTACCTATAAATGGAAAATTCTTTATCCTTCAAAAAAAAAAAAAAAAAAAAAAAAAAAAGAAATCTACCATGCCTACCTGCATGTTGCGAACCTGCATGTTCCTAAGCATCATGTCCGCAGCTAAGGATGTTCTGAAAACTTCAATCACTTATGCAATCATTTATGCAGACTTTCAATCTTGACCTTAGAAAAGCTGCATATGAAGATATACATTTCCAACAACTGCGATAAATTGCAGATCCACCATGATATTCTTCAATCTCCACAGATCCAAACTCGCAGCGAATGGCCTTTTTCTATTTTACCTGTGCGATACGTGGAGAACCTAACATAAACAACCCACTAAGCCCTATGTAGATGTTAATGAATCGATAGGTAAAATGCCTAGAAGCTCCAACTGGCTCCCAAAATATAAGAAGACTCCAATATATAACCCAGAACACAAAATGAATCATCAACATGATGCTAAATCAAGTTTAAGCTTTGGAGCTTTTGGAATGTTAAGAGGATTGACATTTTCACAAAGCTATAAGAAATGATATCTTTAAAAAGCTCAAAGATGGAAATAAATACCATAAAAAACAAAGCTATAAAAAATGATATGTTCAGAAAGCTCAAAGATGGAAAGAAATACCATGCAAAATTGTCCAGACTCAGACCCATTTGCAAAATGACCTCTGAAACTCATCTCCATTACAAAGTATGGTGAAGCAAATGAAATACAGTACTCCAGTTCTAGACCCCAGCTCTGCTAATGGTTCAACACAAAGCATGACACCTCCTAAAGAATGGCCTGCAAAAACCAATAACTACAAAATTGTAGTTGCTAACAATATATTAGAAACGACCTGTATAAGTAAAACACCTCAAGCTATACTACATCACAAAAAAGTATGCAAACCATGTTATATGCTTATTTATATTAAATTAAGCCCTCAGGTTTCAAAGCATACGACCTGGAAATTGTACGCAATGCCTATGGATTGATCAAGGAGGAACTCTAAAACTCAACAAAACATGTAGCAGTTATTTAAAAAGTTGTTACCTAATATGATACTAAAGCAGAATCTAAGAAACAAATTATGATGCGGAAAAAACCATACTTCTTATTGCTAGGAACAATTAAAATAAAATAGGATGATTTGGAATGAGTTCAAAACCATTCTTGCCTTGAAGGCCTGAACCGAGTCCTTGTTCTGCCATAACTATTTGCAGAGCAATTGTCGATTACAGATGAACCATAGGAACAGTTAAAGAATAGGGTGATTTTGCAACATACCTTTGTATGCATCAGAGCGTATCAGAGCATAGCTATCTGACTACTTTATCCAGGCCCTTGTTTTTAAAAAGCTGACAATATACATTCTGGGAAAGGACTCGCGAGAGACACAAAACCGGCCATAGATAGGCTTGTCATTCATCACAGCAGCAGTATACAATGTTTGGAAGAGAGAGGGGTAGCTGACCATAGGAACAATATCGAACTACCCCATAAGAAAATATGCCAAGGCAATATAGGAGGGCAATGGCGACAACTTCTCATCGGGATAAAAAACCCCGCCCTTTCGGGTTTTCGAGGAAAACCCTAATGAGAAATGGTCGCCACCAACCTCGAATGTGTTGCCTGGAGAACAGAGAGAAACCGGACGAGAGTGAAGGTGAACATAGAGCACGACCCCAGCCAATGGTGAGATCCCCGAAGGTAACGAAGAGGAGGACGAACAGAAACACGGCAAGTCCCCAGGAACTGGTGGAATATAAGAAAACCTGCAAGACCAAAGAACTCCCAAAAACACTCGTAATGGTTAGAACCACAAAACAAGCATAGCCATAAAAAAACTGGATCAACAAAGGACCGAAGAGATGAGAAATAAAAATAGGTAGAAAAAGAACATAACAGGAAAAGATAGCATCACCCCTAGGGTGGAAAAAGTAGCACCCAGCGGGTGGAAATTCACTATATCAAAATATGCCTCACCCGCAAGGTGGAAAAAAATAGCAGCACCCACAGGTGGAGAATAACATAGTAGAATGCGAAGGAAACAACAACATGGAAAAGCCACACCCACAAGTGGAAAAAGTGCATGAACAAATACAAATATATATAAATGAAAAAGAGGTATCGCCACGCAGGGGGGGAAGGGGGAAGCTACGAGAACGAAGAATCTTCGGCCGGAGAAGACGCCGATAACCAGGCGGAAAACGACAATGGCCTAATATAGGCGCTCGTCCTTTCCCAGAATGGCGATCCGATGGCTCGGATCGATGGGATTCTGGGAAAGGACTCGCGAGAGACACAAAACCGGCCGACTACCAAAGGACTTCCTCCACTATAAACCCAGCCGCCGCGACACCTCCAAGTGTTGAGTCGGATCGCGAAGCACATAACGAGAGTGAGAAGAAGAAGAGCGCCAGCGACCGTGAGCACGCGCAGCCTCATGCGGAACTCCCCGAGCCACAGCTGCTGAAGCTCCTCCCCGACGAGCCGAATGAGTACCATATTGGGATGGATTCAAGCCTATAGCCAGAAGACACTCCCGCCACCACCCCCGAGCAATCGGATAAGATAAAGGACGTGGCCGAACCTGTGGTCAACATCTAGAGGGAGATAAGCGAACAAAGGAACCGCATAGGAATGTAAAAATGCATAGACCTAAAGATGGAATGAGAAACATGGAGATGTTGAGGAGAGTCGCACACCACGTAGCGAGCGCGAGAGGACGAGGACCGCCAGCAATCGTAAGTACGAACCTCAACATGTGGACCCTGCATATCGAGCAAAAAACAGAGGAAACGGGGAAGAATGATAAAAACTATGGGCTAAAAGAACATGAAAAGTCAACCACGTCTAACGTCTCGAAACTGACACAATGATTATGTAATATCATATCATATATAGTGAGCAAAGCTATGCACGAAAAATAAGCCTACTGCGAACATGACAAAGTGGAGCTAACGAAAACAAAGAAGCTCCCAAATCCATAAAATTGGTACACCGAACCAATATCACCCGTCACCCATGGTCGAGATTAGAAAATACAACTTCAGGAAACAACAAATAAGTGCACTAATAAAGTGAACAAAGGAACCAACAAACACTAAAGCTCCCCGATGATCATGCCAAAAAAGAAGAAAAAATCTTAAATGCAATCCCCAAATATTCAAGTCCCAGTATCAGACCAAACCAAATATAGAATATACATAGAAGAAATGTAGCCACAAAGGACAAAGAGGTGGAAAATGTGTCACAAAATACTTGAATGGGACAGAAAAGGGCGAACGACAAAAGAAGAGAGAGAGAGAGAGAGAGAGAGAGAGAGAGAGAGAGAGAGAGAGAGAGAGAGAGAGAGAGAGAGAGAGAGAGAGAGAGAGAGAGAGAGAGAGAGAGAGAGAGTCACAAAACCGCCAAGCGTGGAGTTTGGTCAATGGCTAACGAGCTTAACGGAGCACAACAATAAAATGAGGCGGAATCAGATAAACTATAAGCCTAGCCGCCGCTGAAACCCAAGGGTCGAAGCCTGGGCACGGGCACGTAGCGAGGGTGAGACGAAGAGGGGCGCCAACGACCAAGCGGCGAAGCGGCAAACACGTAGCAAGCCCGAGAGGACGAGGGACCGCCGTAAAGACCGTGAGTAATGAAACCTCGACATGTGGACCCCCGTGATAGCGAAAGCAAAAAACGGAGGAAACGGAACCCCTCATCATGGATCCCAACAATAACGATAAATAATAAAAAAGAATAACAAGTAACTGCAATAAAAGAGCACAATTTATAGTGAAAAAATCGCGAACAACCAACTAGAAAGGAATTCCCAAGACTAGCACCATGCACAAAAATAAAATGCGCCCAAGATAATACCTCATGCACCATCCTAAGAACCCTAACAAGCATGAAATTTGTGAGGAAGGGAACGTAAATGTGGAATAAAAGCCCTAGGCACCAAGGTTCCAAACACAAGAGATTGACAACATCCAAAAATGTGCAGAAAAAGGTCTAAAATTTGTAAAATCACAGGTTATATCCCAAATAAAAATGGCAATTATATCATAGCTCAAACTTGGACCCCATACCCTATTAGAAAAAGGCAAAGTGAAATGATGCCGAACATAAAAAGTTGAAATAGATCACATGAATGCAATATAGGGATAATATCAAGGTAAACAACAAGAATGACGAAAAACATAAGGTGCCAGAGATGAAAAGGACAATACATGTAGGATAATATGCCACACGGACCAGATTCGCCCCCTATGCTAATAGCAATATACACGTGCAAAAACACACCTTATGAAAAAACACTGTAATGATCAAGTGAAACCCATACAAATTCACCCATAAATGCAAAAAGGCCAATGCTCTCCCATCATCCTAAAGAAATTCCAAACCAACAGGAAGGACGCATGTCCAGACAAAATTGAATCTGTAACAAGATGAATCGTAACAAATAACCCCAAAATATGATGCTAAGGATTATGAAATGAAATGGGAACAAATGCAGCAAATAGGAAGCACGCTAAAACCGCATTTGCACAATGAGAGAGAGAGAGAGAGAGAGAGAGAGAGAGAGAGAGAGAGAGAGAGAGAGAGAGAGAGAGAGAGAGAGAGAGAGAGAGAGAGAGAGAGAGAGAGAGAGAGAGAGAGAGAGAGAGAGAGAGAGAGAGAGAGAGAGAGAGAGAGAGAGAGAGAGAGAGAGAGAGAGAGAGAGAGAGAGAGAGAGAGAGAGCCAAAACCCCAAGCTGAGTTGGGTCACAAGCATGAGCGAAAAGTGAGAAGAGGAGGAGCGCCAAAAATGAGCGACGCAAAGATCATGTGAAACCCCCAAGAACGCCCAAATGTATGGCGAAATAGGGAGGAGATTGAGGTAGAAGGGGCGATAATGAGCCTGGGGTCGAAGTTTATAGGAACGGAAAACGGCCGATGTCCTGAGTGCTAAAGTGTGGCCCCGCCGCGCTGAAGCCCCGCAATAAGGAGAAACGGGCGTAAAGCATGGGTACCGCAGAGAGGGAACGGGAGAGGTCGGGGAGAAAGTGAACTGCGTCCAAAGAGTCCGCCTGTGGGAAAGGGAAGCGCTATGTTGACGATGAGGACCGAAGAAGACGAAACGAAGTCGGTGGAGAAAGCTTAACCGCAGAGAAGAGCTGGAAGGGTTCAAGGAGAGACGACATCACTCACTAACCCGGAAAAAGGAAATACATTATAGAACAAAAAACAATGGTAAGAAGAGCCCCGCCAGCCCCCGAGATCTAAAAAAGAGGACGCCCGACAAAAAAACAAGTCAAGTCCTCGTGATGAGGAATCCCAGAAGGCGTACCGGCGCCGGGAGAATCAACCCGAAGAAAGAGAATGCGACCCGAAATAAAAGGCAATATCCAGCTAAGTAGGAACAACTCAAGCTATGCAATTGCAGATAATGCATAAACACAAGAAGAAACCAACCACGTCAATGCATATGATGCAAAAAGATGAGGCCCACTTATGCAAAACCCCCCCAAGTTGTCAATAATGATAAATAACCCAATACAAAAGCAATAAGATGAAGAGGAAAAGCCAACCTACGGTTGTGAAGAAGATGCATAAACGTTAGAAAGACAAGATGCAACTTTGCAGATGAACAATAAATCCCAAAAAAGCTAGCTAGGTAGCAGAATCGAAAACACGACATAATAAATCGCAAAAAAGCTAGCTAGGCAGCAGAATTGGAAACATGACATAGGTAATAACGTGAAAAGAAAATGAAACCACCTTAATGCTCCGTATGCCTAAAAAAGGAAAACAACGTTCGATAACAACATTGCAAAAGGATCGGCAACAAGATCGACTTGAACCAGAGCACAGGCAACAATACGAAAAAAGAAAAATCAAACCATGATAATGCATAGAAATTATAACGTTGAAAATAGTGTGATACATCGCAAATTCGAATGATGCCCAACATAAAAAATCAAAAACCATGTGAATGCCTATGATTAATAAGAGCGACATCCAAAAGAAAAACACAATTGCAAAAGAGAAAAAATCCGAAACCACCATGGGAAAATAGAAAATGTATAAGACCATGCGACATATAAAGAAACCTCCTGGCAACTAAACCCAAAATGGAAAAGGGAACAGATGAAAAGATATACACCACCCAAACGAGAAACCCATTACAAAATCTCCTGGCGGCATCAACATCCGATAGAAAACACAAATGCAAAGGAAAAAATCGGAAACAACCATAGGAAAACACAAAATTGATAAGATCAGGCCACGTATAAATGAATATGTAAGCAGCGAACTGAAACCTAAAACGACTTGAACAATATAAAATTGTGAGCTAAGGAAACATAAAAGGCTAAGAGACACGGACGAACCCAGAGCCACGAAACAAGCGCCACATTGGAATTAACAAAACAACTTTCAAATCTATCCGCAGGAAATCCGGAAAAAAGAGAAACATACAGGATACTGCAGAATATTGCCCTTGAAAATATTCGAACAGAGCAGACATATCGAAGCAGAGTCACCGAGAATGAAGCGAATTCGATGGAGCAGATTCGTCGTGAGGAGAAGCAGATTCGTCATGGGAAGGAGAAGCTTCGAATTGGTGGCACCCGCCTCGCAAGTTGCCCGTGTTCCCAGCGAGATGTTTTCTGTAGGTCCCTAGTCTTTACCTTTTGCCCCGACCGAGCCAAGCAGATCTGCGCTCAGATCGAAAGTGCACACCGGATTCGATATAGGATATGGCGTAACCCTAGGCTAGAATAGCCAATAAAGAACCAATGCCAAAAAGAATAAAAACATCTAACACATAGAAAAAATGCACCATTTAAGCAAAATGGAGGAGCCACCAAAAAATGTGTCCATTGATCGTATTCTAAGACAAGAAACCGACAAAAGTAGGTCCCATTACGCCTAGCAATGTCAAGGCAACTCTAGGTGCATAAATGACGAGGCAATTAATTGATAGCTGTGTGAAAACAAGAAGAGAACCCGTGATAATACTCATAAAAACCCTCAATAATCGTAAAAGAATTCAATGACATATTGCTAGTAAAGAAATTTAGCACACAAAGCCAAATGCAAAAAGAAACGGCAACGTATGGATAAGAAAATTAGCCTAAAAAGCGAAATGATGTCAACCGGAGTTGAGCAAATGGAGCTCTAGAAAATAGGCGTAAAAGCGGTGCGCGATGCAAGAGGAACCTAGTACACAAGCTGAAAAATATCATAAAAAACCCTTTCATTGTAAGGAAATCAATGCCCACAAGGCTATGCCCAAAAAATAGGTCCGATTACAACATAGAAATTGAAAAAATAATGATGAGGTACGTAGAGAAACAAGGAAGACGTCAATACAGTGGGCAATGCATGAAGCCAAAAAAGAAAACCATACCCAAGACACGAACATCTTCCGTAAATACATAATAAAGAGATCGAATTGACTAGAGAGAAATGAGGAAATTCATCAAATTGATACCAGATAACCCTAACTAGAGTAGTGTTCCAGCCATGTGGTAATAGCATAACTCGCCTTCTAAGGTATCTACACCAGCTTTCAACAACATTTTGTAACCTTTCAAGCAAATCCCACTATAACCCATCTAGAAAATGCAAATCAGAGCCATGTATATATTCAAATTGAAATCATTATTATAGAAGCTTGATCCAATGCAAAGAAATCTGTTCGAGAAAAACAATAGCCTAAAAGAAGGTCGTTATAATCATTGAAAGAAGCTTACCCAATCAAATGACGGTCAAATGGCGTGTGCTGCAAACCCGATCAAACAAGGCAAAGCCATATTATTGCCCGAGGCAGCAGAGCCATGGTGGATCGGATGGTGTAGAAGCAGGTCCGGATGGTGTAGAAGCAGGTCCGTGGTTCGAGGGTCAGCAGATCAAGCGAATGAAGCAATCCTAAAATGCTCCACCGCAAGATGGGGTGAGCTACGATCTCGAAGACAAAAGAATTTAGTTAAGGAAAAGTCGTGACACCGATAGCATTGAACCGCCGCGTTGATGAAACCATGAAATCTAAAGATCGAATGGGATGTCTAGCCAAAAATCATACGATGTTGGCGGATGGGAATGATTACCATAGGACAATCCGCTAGCCATCGCGATCCCGCATTTAATGTGCGCCCGATCCAAATCCAACAGCCGGGATTATCCAATCAGGTTTGGGTTCGAAGATGTTAGCTCCCAATCGATGGGCCCTTCCGCATTTCGCCTCTTTGCCAAGTTCATATTACCCCAAGGCGTTTTCCTCATTGCCGATCACGCTATAGAATGGGTGGACCAAGAACGATTCAGCATAATGGGTTCCGGCGTCTAGAATATGCGGGCAAGGGGTGCGCCTCCATGATCCAAGTGGATGGGGCCCAAAAGCATGGCTGTCTTTGGATTCGACCGGACTAATCTTTGCATGGTAGACTGCGGCCCGAGAGCTCTGCACGGTAGCGACCGCATGTTGGAACAAAGGGAATCCAGCCGCTCCTTTCGTGCGCGGAAAAACCGCCCCTTGCTGCTTTAAGCGTTGCTTATCAACCCCGGGCTTCCATGTCAAGTTCAGCCCCGACTTGGTTCGATTAACATCGCTTCACGCTCACGCATGAAATCTAAAGAGCGTGCAAAATAAAAACACAAGCAAGATGCACAATTGCATTATAATCCCAGAGGCAATATGCACAATTGCATTATAATCGAGTCGCGGCAACGATTCTTGGGGCCCAATAAATTGGCTATAAACCTCGGACAATATGGCTTCTCCAAGAAACTAGAAATAAAACATGCATGAGAAATCAAGAAGCGGAGAGCCCTACCTCATAGCTGATTTGGCCAAATCGCCGCCCCAAAAACATGTGAGAGCCATACCTTGCCAAATCGCTGCGGATGGATGTCATAATAACATGCGAAATCCATAAGAAGATACCCAAAAATGCAAGGACGGACTGGGTCATGGTGGAGTCACAGGAAAAAAGGATTGAAAGGGAAGATTGGACCAACCCAGAGTCGTGGAAAAAGGATTGGAAAGGAAGATGGGATCATGGTAGTGACACGGGAAAAGGATTTGCAAAGGAAAATTGAAGCTACGAGAACGTAAGAATGCGCTTTGGAGAAGACGCCGATAACCAAGTGAAAAAACGACAATGGCCTATAGCCGTCCTTTCTTCCAGAATGGCGATCCGATGGCTCGGATCGATGGGATTGGGAAAGGACTCATGAGAGACACAAAACCGGCCGACTACCAAAGGACTTCCTCCACTATAAACCCAGCCGCCGCGACACCTCCAAGTGTTGAGTCGGATCGCGAAGCACATAACGAGAGTGAGAAGAAGAAGAGCGCCGCCGTGAGCACCTGTGTGACCTCATGCGGAACTCCCCGGAGCCATTTCTTTGAAGCTCCTCCCCGAGCAGGCAGAATGAGTACCATATTGGGATGGATTCAAGCCTATAGCCGAAGACACTCCCGCCACCACCGTGAGTCCATAAAAAAATAAAGGGAAAATCCAATTATAACATTTGGACCCCAAAACAAATACAATGCTAATAGATGAGTGGTGATGTAATGCTTAAAAGCTTATCACCGATTAAAAACCCCCCTTTCAGGTTTTTGAGGGAAAACCCTAGTGATAAGCCTTCGGCAAGGGGCTTAGACAAACGTAAGGGCATAGAATCGCTCCCAAAAACCAGCATGGAGAAGACAAAACGGATGGCGCCAGCCAACACTGTACTGCACATCACCAACAACAAGCAGAAACATACCAAAGAATAGCATCACCCAATGGGTGGAAAAAAAGCATCACCGGGATTGGAAAAACATGATAAAACGTAACTTGTACAAAATATAGTATTAAACCCTGGGTTCAAAGAGAATAAAGTCTTTTCCACCAGATGAAGCGTCGATGAAGAACTTCTGCAATAAGTATAGCGGCCGAGAGAAGAGGAAGCGCTTATGCAATGCATGCATGCTCGTCTTGAGCAAGAATGCCGATTTTATTCTCATTTGAATACCAAAATTCCTTAACAAACTAGGATGCGAGGGCGAAGGTCCGCGGGATGAAGGCTT
Organism: Isoetes taiwanensis; assembly: GCA_021234155.1. NCBI lineage: Eukaryota > Viridiplantae > Streptophyta > Lycopodiopsida > Isoetales > Isoetaceae > Isoetes > Isoetes taiwanensis. The sequence goes on along the minus strand of JAJEKV010000028.1, from coordinate 5,098,739 downwards.
CTTCCCCGCCCGTTTGGCCAATTTGGCGGAAACAAATTTCGAATAAAATGCTTCCTCGCCTTTAGCCTTCATCCCCGCGGACTTCGGCCCCGAGCTAAATCGTCCAGATTTGTTAAGGAAGTCCTTTATATTTAGGCTTTGTTGGTTTCATGCGAGTCGCCTCTTAAAATGTCGCCGATTCGTAGCGAAGCGACTCGGCATTCTTGCTCAAGACGAGCATGCATGCATTGCATGCGTCGCATCGCATGCATTGCATGCGTTTTTAAACGTTCATTCGTTGGGCGTTTGCCTTATGCCGAAGTTCTTTTCATTGACGCTTCATCGGCGCTCCTCAGCTCCTTCTCGCCAGATTCATTTCGATTTGTTTCCGCGGGGAGGGAGGCTTCTTCACCTTGGTTTGGCCAATTTGGCGTTTCTTTCATGCTATGGCATGTCCTTTCTTAGCCTTGGCTCTTCTTGACCTTCATCTGTGACCTTGATCCTCGATTCTAGTTTGTTAAGCCGAGTTCTCCGGTATTGGCGGGTTTGTTGGTTTCATGGGGGCCTATTCGAGACATCGACGCCATTCTAGAATGGCGAGCATGCATGTCTTGCATGCATGCATGCGGCATGCATGCCTGCAGTTGGGAGTTCGCTATTTTAGGCGCGGTTCTGCATCAACGTCTCATCGGCGCTTCCTCTTCTCTCAGTACCTTATTCTCTTTGAACCCACCCTCCCCCCTTCTTTGTTTATTGTTTATTTCCACCTCGAGGGTGACGCATATTTCTTTTTACGTAGTTGTTTTCCACCCGTTGAGTGATGCATAATTGTTTTCCACTCTGGGAAGTTTGTTTGTCTCGTTTTGTTGTGTTGGTGATGTGCAGGTACAGGTTGGCGAGCGGCATCTGTTTCGACTTCTCCATGTGTGGGTTTTTGGGAGCGATTTCTATGTTTTACGTTTGTCTAAGCCCCTTGCCGAAGGCTTATCACTAGGGTTTTTCCTCGAAAACCCGAAAGGGCGGGGTTTTTTAATCCCGGCGATAAGCTTTCGGCAGGTACATCAGCCATACATTTATTAGCATTGTATTTTTTTGGGGTCCAAATGATATAATTGGATTTTCCCTTTATATTTTGTGGGTAGTTCGCATGTGTGCAGCTACCCACTGTCCACCATTGTAGAAAATCTGCTGAGATGAATGAGAAGCCTTCTCTTGCGCTTCCTCTTCTCTCAGCAGTATCTTATTCTCTTTGAATTGTTTCCAGGCAGGGGAGGGGCTTCTTCCTGCCTGGTTTGGCCAATTTGGCGTTGCTTTCCTGTTGTCCTTTCCGGCCTTTAGCCTTCTAGGGCCCCGTGACCTCTGCCCTCGATCCTAGTTTGTTAAGGAAGTCCTTTTGGTATTCGGGCGCTTTGTTGGTTTCATGCGAATCGCTTGAATTGCAAAGAATGTCGTCGATTCGGCGAAGCGAATCGGCATTCTTGTTCAAGACGCAGCATGCATGCATTGCATGCGCCGCATGCATGCATCGCGATGCATTTTCGGGCCGATTCTTCGGTTGCTGCGTTTGCTACTTATTGGAATTCTTCATCGACGTTTTCATGGGTGCTTCCTCTTCTCTCGCCAGTATCTTATTCTCTTTGAACCCACCCTCCCCCCCTTTCTTTGTTTATTATATTTTGTACAAGTTCTGTTTTTCATGTTTTTCCACTCGGTGGGTGATGTTTTTTTCCGCCCACTGGGTGATGCTATTCTCTGGTATGTTTCTCGTTTGTTGTGTTGGTGATGTGCAGGTACAGGTTGGCGGGCGCCATCCGTTTTGACTTCTCCATGCGGGGGTTTTTGGGAGCGATTCTATGCCTTACGTTTGTCTAAGCCCCTTGCCGAAGGCTTATCACTAGGGTTTTTCCTCGAAAACCCGAAAGGGCGGGGTTTTTTAATCCCGGTGATAAGCTTTCGACAGGTACATCAGCCACTCATCTATTAGCATTGTATTTGTTTTTGGGGTCCAAATGATATAATTGGATTTTCCCTTTATTTTGGCGGTCCTCGTCCTCTCGGGCTTGCTACGTGTTTGCCGCTTCGCCGCTTGGTCGTTGGCGCCCCTCTTCGTCTCACCCTCGCTACGTGCTTCGTGCCCGACTCGACCCTTGGAGTTTTCGCGGCGGCTAGGCTTATAGTTTATGCAGTTCCGCCTCATTTTATTGTTGTGCTCCGTTAAGCTCGTTCGCTACCAAACTTCGGCAGCGGACTAAACTCCACTCTCTCTCTCTCTCTCTCTCTCTCTCTCTCTCTCTCTCTCTCTCTCTCTCTCTCTCTCTCTCTCTCTCTCTCTTTCTCTCTCTCTTCTTTTGTGGATTTAAGCCCCTCGTCCCATTCAAGTATTTTGTGACACATTTTCCACCTCGTTGTCCTTTGTGGCTACATTTCTTCTATGTATATTCTATATTTGGTTTGGTCTGATACTTGGACTTGAATATTTGGGGATTGCATTTAAGATTTTTTCTTCTTTTTGGCATGATCATGGGGAGCTTTTAGTGTTTGTTGGTTCCTTTGTTCACTTTATTAGTGCACTTATTTGTTGTTTCCTGAAGTTGTATTTTCTAATCTCGACCATGGGTGACGGGTGATATTGGTTCGGTGTACCAATTTTATGGATTTGGGAGCTTCTTTGTTTTCGTTAGCTCCACTTTGTCATGTTCGCAGTAGGCTTATTTTTCGTGCATAGCTTTGCTCACTATATATGATATGATATTACATAATCATTGTGTCAGTTTTGAGACGTTAGACGTGGTTGACTTTTCATGTTCTTTTAGCCCATAGTTTTTATCATTCTTCCCCGTTTCCTCCGTTTTTTGCTCGATATGCAGGGTCCACATGTTGAGGTTCGTACTTACGATTGCTGGCGGTCCTCGTCCTCTCGCGCTCGCTACGTGGTGTGCGACTCTCCTCAACATCTCCATGTTTCTCATTCCATCTTTAGGTCTATGCATTTTTTACATTCCTATGCGGTTCCTTTGTTCACTTATCTCCCTCTAGATGTTGACCACGGGTTGTTCGTCCTTTATCTTATCCCTTTCGGGGTGGTAGTGTCTTTATCTTGAATCCATCCCAATATGGTACTCATTTCGTCGGGGGGGAGCTTGGTGGCGGGGAGTGTTCCGCTATAGGCTGATAGGTTTGGCTCTTCTTCTTCTCTCTCTCGTTATATCGTCCAGAGCGATCCGACTCAACTTGGAGGTGTCGCGTTTGGAGTTTATAGTGGAGGAAGTCCTTTGGTAGTCGGCGGTTTTGTGTCTCATGAGTCCTTTCCCGAATCCCATCGATCCAGAGGCATCGGATCGCCATTGAGGAAAGGGGCGGCTATATTAGGCCATTGTCGTTTTCCGCTGGTTATCGGCGTCTTCTCGCCGGCGGCATTCTTCGTTCTCGCTTCCCCCCCTTCCCCCCCCCCTGCGTGGGCGTATACCTCTTTTTCATTTATATATATTTGTATTTGTTCATGCACTTTTTTTTCACTTGTGGGTGTGGCTTTTCCATGTTGTTGTTTCCTTCGCATTCTACTACTATTTATTCTCCACAGGTGTTTGCTATTTTTCCACCTTTGGTGGGGCATATTTTTGATATAGTGAATTTCCACCATTTGGGTGCTACTTTTTTCCCTAGGGGTGATGCTATCTTTTCTGTTATGTTCTTTTCTACCTATTTTTATTTCTCATCTCTTGGTCCTTTGTTGATCCATTTTTTTTATGGCTATGCTTGTTTTGCGGTTCTAACCATTCACAGTGTTTTTGGGAGTTCTTTGGTCTTCCTGCGGGTTTTCTTATATTCCACAGTTCACTGCAGGGACTTCTTGGGTGTTTGTTAGGTCCTCCTCGCCGTTACCTTGGGGGATCTCACCATTGGCTGGGAGTAGGTGCTCTATATTTCACAACCAGCTCTCGTCCGGTTTCTCTACGTTCTCCGGGCACACATTTCGAGGGTTGGTGGCGACCATTTTCTCATTAGGGTTTTCCTCGAAAACTTAGAAGAGCAGTTTTTATCGATGAGGAAGTTGTCGCCATTGCCCTCCTATATTGCCTTGGCATATTTTCTTATGGGGTAGTTTGATATTGTTCCTATGGTCAGCTACCCTCTCTCTTCAAACATTGTATCTGCTGTGATGAATGACTAAAACGGGCGATGCAATATCGCACGGCGGCATTCACAATGTCATTCATCACGCCAGTAAAGATACAATGTTTGGAAGAGAGAGGGGGTAGCTGACCATAGGAACAATATCGAACTACCCCATAAGAAAATATGCCAAGGCAATATAGGAGGGCAATGGCTATTACAACTCTCATCGGGATAAAAACCCGCCTTTCGGTTTTCGAGGAAAACCCTAATGAGAAATGGTCGCCACCAACCTCGAATGTGTTGCCCGGAGAACAGAGAGAAACCGGACGAGAGCCGAAGGTGAACATAGAGCACCACCCCCCCAATGGTGAGATCCCCGAAGGTAACGAAGAGGAGGACGAACAGAAACACGGCAAGTCCCCAGGAACTGGTGGAATATAAGAAAACCTGCAAGACCAAAGAACTCCCAAAAACACTCGTAATGGTTAGAACCGCAAAACAAGCATAGCCATAAAAAAACTGGATCAACAAAGGACCGAAGAGATGAGAAATAAAAATAGGTAGAAAAAGAACATAACAGGAAAAGATAGCATCACCCCTAGGGTGGAAAAAGTAGCACCCAGCGGGTGGAAATTCACTATATCAAAATATGCCTCACCCGCAAGGTGGAAAAAAATAGCAGCACCCACAGGTGGAGAATAACATAGTAGAATGCGAAGGAAACAACAACATGGAAAAGCCACACCCACAAGTGGAAAAAGTGCATGAACAAATACAAATATATATAAATGAAAAAGAGGTATACGCCCACGCAGCAGGGGGGGAAGGGGGGGAAGCTACGAGAACGAAGAATGCTGCTGTGAGAAGACGCCGATAACCAGGCGGGAAACGACAATGGCCTAATATAGGCGCTCGTCCTTTCCCAGAATGGCGATCCGATGGCTCGGATCGATGGGATTAAATTATTGCCTTGATAAATGAAGATGGCAAGTGAGTTTTATAGCAGAAACCAGAAATTATAAAGTTTCCAACCTGAAAGGTAACTCCTTCCGTAATGTCATCAAAATGCAGCAAGACATCTTCCAGAAAGAAATGCACGCAATAAGATAAACTGGGAGATATTTTTCACTCACTGCATGCAAAGCACATGAAATTATTATATAGCAGCACTTAATATATGGGCAAATCAAAGAAGTACTTTGAGAAAAAGCATGAAAGAAAAAGGCAATTTATGTGGCAGGATACAATATAGCTGAAAAGAATAATAGAGACCCATTTGAAAACCACCAGAATCTGTCAAAAGTCGATGTGACCAACTCATGAACTTGTGAAGACCATCCAAATCACCTAGTAAGTTTGCACCAGGACGAAGTTCTAAATGATATGCATTCCCTAGAACCGTCCAGAAGCATCCAGGTCTTGGATCTTGCATTTCAAAACTTAATAGTTGATCCAATTCTTGCGCCAGGGCAAGCAATCACAGGCAAGCACCATAATACCTCTTCGATGCACAAATCTAACGGATACCAGAGAAATTGCAAGGCACAAATTGCAATACTTTATAACTTCTCTTTTACAGACCTGATCGCCCAAAAAATGCACGTGTGTTTTAGGGACTTACCTTTTCTATGGCCTTTCTTGACAAATTTCACTCTATACTGCTCACTCCATATTGATCTTGATGGACATTAAAAAATCTGATCCGAATATGTCGTGGATTATATCGCAGATATGCCACGTCTGTTTGTATAACATAGCTCCATGCGATCTAATTCACATATGTCTTGGATAATATCGCGGATATGCCACGTCTGTTTGTATAGCATAGCCCCATGCAATAATTTGTAAGTAAATCACTAACGGATTCTATGCGCCTTGTTGAGTCCAATTTTTTCCCATTTCAACCTTATATGCACACCTAATTATTTGGTGAATAAAGCTTGTCGTCCTTCAAAAAAAAAAAAAAAAAAAAAAACCTTATATGCACACCCACGTACATCTCCAAAGCTTTGGATAAAGTTATTTGTTCATCTTGTTTCAACGGTTAAAAATAGCTAAAAATGATAAATGGATAGCCGATTGTTTCTAAACCACTTATTCCATTTCATTGTTGATCTTGTTTTGGCCAAATGAATACATGTCAAATGCATGGGAAACTCACCATTGATCTTCATTGGTGGCTTGCTAAAAAGCTAGTGCAATCATCTAGTACCTACCTTTCATTTCAATTCATTCTAAAATGCTTATCTTCTACATTTTTTTCCATACACTTGGCATATACCGATGTTGTGCGCCATGCCATTAGTCGTACCTCTACGCTTGAATGCTCCTACAAATAGTATCTCCTTTTTGTGATCAATGACAGTTTTATAATGTACCTTAACGACCTGGCCCTGAAGTTTTATAGCTGAGATCAAATCTCAGCTGTTAGTTCTAGTACCCACCAGTAACACATCGAGGGTGCATAAGTACCTTGCTTATTATGCCAAATGGTCATAAACACCTATCTTGTTATGGAAGCCATCATAGAACCACCATGAAGCTCTGGGCCTAGTTTGTCCAAACTATCCCATTTTTTGTCAATTGGGATCGATGACAGTTTCGTAATCTACAATACTTCCTAGTTTCTGATATTTTTCTTCTCCACTACGATCTCAGGTTCTACGTGTGTAGCTATTTCAAACTATTTCAGCCATTTGTGGGTTGTAATAAACCTAGTCGTCCCTTTAAACCAAACGATTGTGAGAGGCTCTAGCAGCGGATGAGGCATCAGTCCCACCATTCCCTGCAATAAGGATGCGCTCAATAAATGATAATGGACGACATGAGTTCCTTTATTTTGTCTTGTCTCCTCATCATAGTTACAGATGTGCCCATGACATGTATTGACAATTCGCTCTCCAAATTTGCTTGTCCTGTGGGGTCAAGGTGGCAATTATTTGTGAAGATTGCATTATTCTTTTTTTTAATATCATCATGGTCTACTTATTTTTTCCTGATTGTCTAGCATCATCATTATTGCAAAAGACTTTCCCTTGAAAACCTTTTGAGGCAGGATTTTTTAATCCTAGCAGTAATGGTTGTATTAGCCTATTGGATGGGTCCCATGACCTCTTGATCCTTGTGAACTTTAAAAAATCTCTTCCATTCTATTCTATTTTTAGATATAATGAGAGAACTCAGTTTTGATATTCCATTCTATTCTATTTTTAGATATAATGAGACAACTCAGTTTTGATATAATGTTGGCATGTGTTTGTTTTGTGCAATATGAGTCACTCAATGGAAGTGTTGATTTATCTTTTCGTAACATATTTTGCTTATGGCTATCACATTATAGTATTTCAAGGAATCAAGCAATCTACTCCATCGGAGTGAAAACCCTAATCTCAAAATACTAACCGCTGAACGTACTAGGAAACCCCAAATGCAAGAATATTGCATAGTTGGCCGTAGATTTCTGCATAAATTGAAACATAGAGAAATACAAATACAAGGTGGAAGAGAAATACTTTGTTAAAACAACATGGATAGGAATACTTTGTTAAAAAATGTACACCATGGCTGGCAAATACATAGGAACTTGGTAAATTCAAAAATGGTGGAACAGCTAATAATGTAACTACACTAAGTCACATTCAAATCATACTCCACTTCTGTGCATTACCACCACAATGAATGTGAATTGGCAAATTCACAATGTACGTATCTAAAAGTGAATGCACAATTTGTTAATTTCTAAACCTCCTCCTTTATTCACAGTATCATTTTAAATAAAGTATGCCAACAAGAAATTTTGAGGCGTTCTCCAGGATTCGAACTAGATAAACCCATTGGGTGTGAGATATCTGAGCTTTCATCTGGAAAAAAAAAACAAATGGTTAGAACATAAAATCTCTTATATAAAAAAAGCCATTAATAATTAATATTTTACAAGTTTACGGGAGCATAGGAGCACAAGAGCACTGGTGTTGGTGCACACTCACCTCCCCAATACCCTAAATAAGATCTCAACATATCAACAATAAAAAGTGGTGTTGTCATCGCCTCAGCACCATTCTTATTACAATATAATACAATGCATGAATATTCTAGAAGGACGGCCACCAATATCTAAATAAAAAACAAACACAAATCAAAACAAAAGCACAGCTCAACTCATATGACCATCCATTACATCGTTTCCACAATAATTTATATCGTCTTTGATGCCTAGTCATCAATGCCCTGACCCTTCTTATGTCATCGATTCGCGCAGCGAATCGGCATTCTTGCACGAGACGAGCATGCATGCATTGCATGCGTCGCATGCATGCATCGCATGCATTTTAGGCCGTTCATCAGGTTGGGGGATCGCTACTTATTGCAGAGTTCTTCATCGACGTTTCATCGGCGCTTTCTCATCTCTCAGCAGTATCCATGGCTCCCACCCTTCCCCCCCCTTAAAATTGTTATTTATATGTTATAATTGTCGCGTGGCACGCGTGACCAGCCCCTCGCTTTTTCGAGGTGTAAATGTTATTTTTTGTCGTGTGGCACGCGTGACCAGCCCCTCGCTTTTCGAGGTTTTTTCTCTATTATTTTTTCTGTTGGTGATGTGCAGGTTCACGAGTGATGCGCGACTTCGGTATTCTCTATGGAGCGTAGGTTTTTTTTTTGTGGGAACGTTTAGCAGCCCTGCATTGTCCAAGCCCCTTGCCGAGATTTTGTCGCTAGGGTTTTTCCTCGAAAATCCGAAAGGGCGGGGTTTTTTAATCCCGGCGATAAGCTCTCGGCAGGTACACTAGCCAACATCTGTAGCACACAATTTTATTTGGGGTCCAGGTGTTATAACTGGATATTCCCTATGTTTTTCATTTTTTGGGTAGCCTGCGATGTGCAGCTACCCACCCTATACCATTGTAGAAAAAACTGCTGAGATGAATGAAAATATAGTTGATCGTGTGATAATATTGGCCTTATTGTCGGCCTATGATTGCCATGGTCCATGATCGTCGACCAGTAATCTATATATTGATATTATCAAGCACTCACTAATATAATATAACATACATTGTCACACTTTTTATAACGAAAAATACATTAATAAAGTATTATTTTATTTGCGTCACATAAGGTGATTTGTGACGCGTTACCAACGAAAAACCACTTGTAATGTGTGACAAAATATTAATTTGTAACATGTTACTAATATAATATTTGTAACGCATGAAAAAATTCAATCGTAGTTGTTGCACATCACAAATTATAAGTTTTATGTTAAGTGAGTTGGTATTTGTCACGCGTCTCACTTTCCTTACATATGAATATAATTATTTGTTCTAACACGTATAGTTATCCTAGGTGCCAATTACAACTAAATGAAATTATAAAAAACAAAAGATTGAGAGCCTAGAAAGCAAATCCGAGAGTAAAAAACACACTAAAATTTTGATTGTATTAAATTAAAGTATGCAAAACTAGCAAAGATGCATGCCAAGGGATGTGGCCAGATTATTCAATGTAATGAAGGTCCCATATTTTTTTTAACTTTTATGGTTGTTGCATACAATTCAAGATCTTCTAAGCTTCACTCAAAACCACAAAGAGACTATCCCTCAAGTATGATTCTTGTGGATCCAAACATGTTAAGAAACACAAGGAGACGAGTTTGGAAATCCAAACATGGTAAGCTCCAAACAATATCTGCATCAAAAAATAATATTCAGAACATTGCAGATTTTATAAGAGAGTTACAATGTGATTACCTTCAATGATTTGAAAGCCAGGTTATTGCATTAGCATTGAAGAAATCCCATCTTTGAACTCGGCAAATTCTTGCAGATCCGTCGACGTCGTGCCAGCATATAAATCACAGCATAACAAGATTTAAGATCCACTTCAAATTACTGATTGCAAAGCATGTGTTACGATAAGTCTGTACATAAGAAGCACAAGGTGCTGGTCAGAAAATACAGTCCAGTCCATGTTTCACTATAGAATAGAATAGAATAGAATACATTATTGTCCCTTGTGCCCTGAGGCCTCTGGACTTGTGTAGCATGGGCGAGCTCCCTGATAGGGGCTACTAGCTCATCACGCTGTTTTTGTTGTAGCCTTTTCTGAAGGCTCACTTTTTTCCTATTAATGCCGGCACCCTACTTTGTTCCGGCGTCTAGGCCGTGAAGGTGTGCGTCTATATCAAACAGCTTTAAGCTGTACATTTAGTGGGCATCTATGATTTGCCTCTTGGGCAACTCATATCATAAGCCCTTTTTGTTCGTGTGTTTCCCGATGCCTGTTCAGCATCTCTCGTATTGCATCTGCCAGATCTCTCATTGTTTCTGTCCTTGCCATTATGGCATGTACCGGTTGTCCCCATCTTACTCTCCTGTACTTTTCCCTGATGTCTATGTATGTTGGACAGCCATTGAGCATGTGGTTTTCGTCCTCTACTTCCATTCTGTCACAGACTCTGCATAGTCTGTCCTGTTTGTCTATTTTCCTCCACCTATCCTTTTCAATTCTCAGATCATGGCACCCCATCCTGAACTTTGCTAAGGTATCTCTCTTCTGTTTCCCTAACGTGTTATCTTGGTACATTTGTTGTCCTATCATCCGCTCTGGGTTGACATGAGCCAGAGTGTTTTAGGTCCTGTGTGTTTCTGTAGCCATGCCCGCGTGGCTTTACCTGCCCATTCCTCATTCCATTGGCCTTCATTGATCAGTTTACTCAGATTCATCCCCATTTCTCTTGTCCATATTGCTACATCTCTAAACCATCCATTGCTTGTGGTGATGTGTGCCCTTGCTGACTCGTTGATTGCGATGCTTGCTAACTTCTCTGACTTCCCACCTGCATTATTTCTTATGATGTATCTGATGGTCCTTTCCCATGCTCTCACTTCCATGGATTTCTGTCTTGTTTCATACACCATAATTGTCAATGGCGTGTTTGCTCTCAGTTTGAATTCCGTTTATTCAAATTGCCCGAAAATACCTTCTTGTTTTTCCCACTTCTTGTCCGTTAACCCCGGTCCCCCAAGCCACCTGCGACAACAAGGGCGTTGACGACCATTGGTGGTCTTTGAATAGGTAGCATTTGATTTCCCAGTCTATTATTCTGTTTCTATTGCAGAAGTTTTTCATGTTGTAATACCTATGGCTGCTTGGAATCTAGCATCCGCCCCTTTTGCCCATTTCCCTGTGCCGTGCATATCATACCCTAGGTATTTGTACTCTGTTGCTTCTTCTAGTTCTGTCCCTAGATATTTGAACGGTTTGTGATCGCTCAAGTTACCAAAAAGACTATTTTGGTTTTGTGAGATTCATCGTTAGCCCTGGCTCTTTTCACGTAAGATCTCCGTGAGTTTCAACAACCCGCGGCATTCCTTTGTTTTGGTGGCCATCATACCCAAATCATCAAGATATAACATGATCGGCACCTTGGTTCCCCAAGTGTAGGGGCGCCCACATCCCCTTTGTCGCTTCGTTATAAAATCCTGAGGGCATCTATATATATTCCAAACAATGTTGGGGATAAAGGGCATCCCTGTTTGACTCCTGTGTCGCAGTTTATTGCCTGTCCCTCTTCTTCTATCTTTGCATATACTTTATAGTACAATCTCGCAATTGCCCCTACCATGTCTCTCTTTTTGCGTGATGTCTATGAGCCTCTGTATGAGCTTTTCCCTTGGTACCGTGTCAAAAGCTTTTCTGAAGTCTACAAAACAACATATCACTTTCTTTCCGTGGCCCTTATTATGCTCTATTAGTATCCGGAGAGTTACTAGATGGTCTGTTGTTGAGTGTTCCGTTCGAGCACCTTGCCCTGTGGCTCTCGTGATTCCCCCGCCCATTGCTTTAATTTATTGTCTAGAACCTTTCCGCACCACTTTGCGTAAAATGGAGCTTACCATTATTGTCCCAGAAGTTTCCTGTGTTCCTGTTTACTCCCCTTGTGTAGGGGTATGACCTCGTTGTATGCCCATCCGTCTGGGAGCCCCGTGGTGTATTATCCCGTTGAATATCTCTCGTCACACCGCTTTTTACTAAAATGGTATCCGCACATTTTAGTACTTCCACCGTTAATCCGTATAGGTCTGGGGCCTTGTTGTTGGCCATCCCATTTAATGCTTTCATCACTTCCTGTACATTGAAGCACGGTCGATCTATCATTTGTAGTTCAGGTATTGGTGCTGGGGATGCCCCTGTCTTATATACTTTTTCAAGGTATTTCTCCCAACCGGCTGTTCCAATGCTACCCCGTGTGTCTTCACCTCCCCTATTCCCTTGCTTCTTTTCTTTAAATCCGCCCCAGAACTTGCGGGGGTGTTTTTTGATTAGCTTGGCCAGTCCCCATTGGTGTTGCATCAGATTCTTATTCCTCTTTGCTTTGGTGAGGCTCGGGGTATATCGCTCTTTCCTTTTGATATGTTTCCTTACCTCTAAGTGCCTTGACTTTCCTTCTCGTTTCCTTGCATTCGCCATCGCATTACCATATTGAAGGCTTGAAGGCATTATTTTCCTTCCTCTTCCTTCTTTTCCCGAAAATTTCTAATGCTACTTTCACTGTTATGTCATTGAGCGCATCTCCATTCTCATCTGCCCTGTGTTCCTCCCATTTCCACTTTCCCATATCCTCCTTGATGGCTTGCACGAACGTGTCTGCTAGTTTGTTCTGGAAATGTATTTTCAGCTTCCCCCTGTCTCTCTCCTGTATATGTTGTTCTTCATTTTTCAAAGGTTCCCCCACTGTAATTGTCAGCTGCATGGGCCTATGGCTCTCCCTCCTCCCAATTGGCCATTCTAGTGCCGCAATTTCTGATACCATGTCTGCTGCATGTTCGTTTAGTATTATGTAATCTACTATACTTCTCCCATGTGCGTTCTGACTTGTGAATTTCCCTGATCCTGTCCATCGTTGTGCTCCATTTGCTATGATGGTCCCTGTGGTCGTGCATACTTCGAGCAGCAGTTCCCCCTTAGCATTGATTTCTGCCTTGTCCTCAGTTTGTCTGTTCCATTCTTGTGATCTTGCTGTTTGGTTCCATTGCCCATTTGTTTCATCTATGCTTGTGTATTGCGCTTGCTCCTGACCTGTTCTAGCATTTAGATCACCAATTAGTATCATTGGTCCCTGTTCCTTCCATTTCATCAAGGTTTCCCCTAATTCTAACAGTTCTAGTTTGTCACTACTTGGTGGATAGTATGCTATGATCAGTATTAGATCTTTTTTATTTTGTAATTGAATACTAAGTACCATGTATCTTTTATTGACATCCGAGTGTAAAATACATGTACCATTTGCTACATTCTCCTTGACATAACAGGCTAGGCCTGCACTCCCTCTTCCCATTTTGAAATTTTATCTTTCCAAAGAAAATAGCTGGTAGCCCTCCTCCTCCGGTAGCCTCTTTATGTTGTGCTCCCATGTCTCTACTAGGCATATTATGTCACTGTTGTGTGCTCCCTGAAGCCTCTCTCCGTCGTCCCACGGGTACCCAGTGCAGTTCCAGTACCATATCTTCAGCGTCTCCTTCCTCGCGGTTGCCCTCTCGGGGTTTCGTTTACCTCGCCCCGTTCACCATTCTTCTCGGCCGCCTCTGGTCCTTGCTCTTGCCGGGATTTGTGCCCGCTCCCCGAGGGTCCTCGATTTGTGCCTTCCCTTTTCGCTTTCTTTCTCCCTCTGTGTTGGCTCCCCTCGAGGGCACTATTGCTGTTAGTGCTCCCCGATGTCCTTTTCCTTGGCTTTGTGTTGGTATCAAGTATTGGGTTGATGTTCTCCTTCCCCCCCGCCTCGCTTCCCTAGTCCATCCCCTCCTTTTTGTTCTTGTCCCGCCCAAGAAATTCAAGGTGTCCTCTTGTGTATGAACACCTTGCCATTCTTGACCCCTTTTGTATTCACGCTGATTTAGTTCCCGCTTTGGCTCTGTGCAGCCCCTTGTCGTTGCATGATTGTTAGAGCTTCTAACTATGATCCCATTTCTCGGAGCCCGTATGCGCAGATATTCTCTCTTTGGCCGTCCGGGTCTCCGAGTCAGGTTTATATGCCTCGCCCGCCCCCTCCATTGTCCTGATCGCACTGCTTTGACAATGACGCTCCGATGCTCCTTGAACACCGTCTCTATCACTTCTGCGGTAACTTCAGTGCATTATCCTCGTTAGGGTTTCTGCGCTACCCCTATCACCCTATCGCCATAAGCTTAATTCTGTTCCTCATACTCCATAATATGCGGTTTTATCCTATCAAATGATTCCCATGCATCCAAATCAACATTTCCTTTTTCTAATTCAACCAACCTTTTCCATATCTTGGCTTTTTCCTCCTCAATTTCGTTCATCCTGCGCTGCATCTCCTCACTTGTCTTCTCCACCCCTTCTATCCTCACGTCCATGTTGGAGATGGCTACCGTATTACGGTTGGCCGTTTCAGCTAGTGTGTTTAGAGCATCCATACGAGGGATTCTGGACTCCAGATGCCTGTCCATCTGAGCAAGAAAATCTTGGAGGTCTTGCTGACTTACCGGTACCCTTGCCATTTCTGTTTTCTTTTGCTGGCTGAGACTGCTGCTTTCCGCCATTGCTCTTGAGTTTTTTCTGCGAGGCGCTGCTGATTGTTGCTGCTGCAGATTGCTGCTGTGCCTGTGCCCGAGACGCCGCTGCCAACTCAGTGGGAAGGGTTGGTATCCTTATTCCGATAGGTCTATATATTGCACTGCTGAACGGTCCTCTAATTCAAAATTTATCACCGTTAATCCCACTTTGAATTCGAAGTGTTGGGATGGCCCCCCTTAATTATTCCTACCCCCATCATTTATTTTCGTTTCGCCTATTGGGTGTCTTTCTATGATGATTCCGTTATGATTGATCTCCTCCCGCCTTGCTGTGGGATTTGGCAGTTGTCTTTTAGTAGTCTCCCTATGGGTTAGTTGGAAGGTCATAACTTCCTTGGCCCAAAAATTTGGTTCTGCGTATCAGGGTCAGTACCTTTTTCATTGTATTTTGCTGTTCTTCCCTGTATTTTTGAGTGTCTAGTGGTCCGGATACCAGTTGGTGGGTTTTTCCCCCTCGCTATCCTGGTGTACGGCGGAGGTGAAACCTCTCTGTCCCGTATCTTTTCCGTCCGCTTTATACTCTTTACAGTCTCGCAACATGCTTTTATGCAACTTTGCAATTTTTGCGTTTTTGTCGAGTTTATAGTGGTCCGGATTTACCAGTTGGTGGGTCTAGCCCTCGCTATCCTGGTGTACGGCGGAGGCTGAGCCTCTCTGTCCCGTATCTTATTCCGTCCGCCTTTTACTCTTTGGATCCTGCGATCCTCTGTTACTCATGTTTTTTGGGCTAATATGCTGGTACACTTAACCAGTTGGTGGGTCTGGCCCTCGCTATACTGGTGTGCGGCGGAGGTTGAAACTCTCTGATCCGCAAAACTTTATGTACCCTTTCGGCCACCATCTATTCATACACATCTCTACCTGTGCATCTATGCTTGTCCCTGTGCCTCAATATAAATCCTATTCATATGATAATTTGTTTGTTTTATTTTATTTTATTTTATTTTTATTTTATTTTATTTTATTTTATTTTATTTTATTTTATTTATACTCCCTTACCTTATATGTATTATGTGTTGACTCTTATGTGTTTTCGCCACCCGTTGACATGTTGCCCCTCGTTCCATGCGCTTTGCCTGCCTTCCGCTGAATTACTATGTATACCCCCTTTTCGTGCTTAAGGTTGTTCTTACTCTCGTCTGCATTATTTCCATTCCTATTTGTTCCTAATCGATCATACATTAGAACTGTTACTACTCCTTTCCGTGATGCTTCCTTGCATTTTTATACAAAAATTTTACAAATTTTCGAGCAGGACATAATCTGCTCTTGTCCTACCTCCTACCTTGATCACAGAATTTCCAAATCTGGTTCCTGCAAACACTAAGGCCTCTTTCTGTGTTCGGGTTTCCCCGCACTACTCAAAACAGAATGAGTATATGGACACAACAAAGAACTTTTACTATAGACAATAGCACAGGATGTATTACTGGGGCTGGTTGTGTAGGTCTTTCAAGGCCTAGAGTACATATCATTGAAATAGAAGATGACTCTATGGAATAGTAGAGTTTTATATCATTAACTGGTAACTGGATAGTAGAAGCTGTGAAGATATTCTCATGTATTTCACCTCTCTTTATTTCTTTTCATGAATTATAAGAGACATTTAACTTACCGAAACAGAAAGATTTTGCAAGATATGCAATAGTTGGTTAACTTTTTGCTCCCAATATCCCAAGCTGGACTTCTTATAGCCACCATCATTATTACAAACTTTGTTGAATGAAAGATGGAAGCAAGGTAGCATCAAAGGACCTTTTAATGATGACAGCTCCTTTTTCTCTGCCACTACCAAAATACCTTTCCACACAAGGACAATTTATTAGAAATAAAGCATAAAGAGGCCTTTCTAACAATATTACATAAGACTAAACTGATTCTAAATCAGAATTCAGTGTCACTTTCTTCTTACCAACATATACATCCTCATTTTACAATTCATCATGAGTTGTGAACTTTGTTTTTTCTTCAATAATGGGTTCAAAGTGTTCAGTTACACTGTCATCACACTCTACACCACCATTCTCAAACAATTCCTAGTGATGCAAAGATATTGTACTTATGGCATAATTCTGATAAGGGAATGTCCAGAAACTTAGCCAGATTATTGTTGCTTCTTCCTTTGTATGTGGTCTCCTTCCTTTGTATGCTTCTTCCTTTGGGATTTTTAGCAAGCTAGGAAAGTTTCCTTGAAAGAGTCAAAGCTACGGAGGAGCGAAAATTACAAGCTATGGATAAATACTTAACAGAGCAAGAATATGGTGGCAAAGACAAAAGAAATTATTGCCCCTAATAAAAACATGGGCAGATTTCAGAAAAGCATTTGAATCACACAACTTGCATGCAAATTATTATTCTCATCTTAAAAGACGGTGGGATCGCTTCAAGCAAGGGGAACACGAATCAGTACACCATTTCTACTTCAAATTTTCTTACTTAGCAGTGCAAATGGGAGAATTATGGTCAGGAGGATTAGCAAAAAGTGAAATAACTCAGAAGTTTATGGCCAGATTGAGAGATCTATTGTAAGAGCTATATTTTGCAGAACCATCAGCTATTGATGAAGTCGTGCGAAAAGCTGAAGCAGGAATATAAAGCACAATCCCAAAGAACGACCTTCTTACCTTTTGGATTGGTACGAGTAAGCTGAGCACATCGCGGTGCTTACACCTCTCGCCTATCGAAGTGATGTTGCGATATGATATTTGGGAGGGGTATTCTCAAGAAAAGATTTTTAAACCAGATAATGCCAGATTAGGCGAAAGGGAGGATTGAATACCTTGAGCCAATGATAATTTTTGTGCAAAAGAAGAAGAAGAGATTTTAGGAAATGATAGTAAAGGGGGAATAGTTAGAGGTAGGCTAAAGGAACCCCTGGAGGATGCTTTTCACAGGGGACCTCACTATAAGAACAAATATCCAAAGCTTGTGGCCAATACAAAAATAGAATCTGAGCAACCAAAAGAGGACCCCCGAGCAAAAACATGATCATCTGCACAGACTGCCATGTCCACTTTGTTGAAGACATTCCTGAAAGTTCCCATGCTAAGTTTGACAAGGGAAAGACAGAAGCCTATGAGAGAGGTCGGCTTCAGATTGGCTATCTAAACAAAGATAAGTAAGCAAAATGTTTGCATGAGCATGTCATTGCTGGTTTGATTGAGCATTGTATTCATTTGATTTGAATTAATGAAAAAGCTTCTTTTTTGTCAAATGTTGCTTTAGAGTAAAAAGTAAGGCGATAACTGTGACTGCAGCCCAGAAGCCAAATCCTTAGAGTCTTTAAGGCAGATGGTAAGTTTACCAATCCAGGAAATCCTTTCAAAGCAGATAGTCAGGTGACAAGGTGGTTATTCCAGCAAGGCAGATGATTGAGGATGATCAGCCTTGAGAAGAGAAGGAATTGTCACAGCACAAGCTCGGGGATGTGGTCCGGAATACTTGCAGAGATGAACACATACGCAAAGGCTCTAGTTAGTGCAATTAATGGGTGTAAAATCGCTAGTGGGGTACAACTTTTGGCGAAGCATTTAAGCACTTTAAGTGCTGAAACTCGCGGACGTCGAAGCCCGTCACGCCCTTCTCCCTCCTTTTCCCCTGGGCGCGAAAACTCAGATCAATGTTTCACTGTTGACGATGGAGGCATGGAGAGCGGATGATTTTCACAGCATCAGAGGTCTCTGCAATTCGGGGGTGAAGCCCCATGAGGAAGAAGCTTGGTTGGAAAATAATGTCACGGATCGAGATTGAGATTCTGTTTGGACAAAGAAGTTGAACAAGGGAAAGATACAATGGCACTGTGCAAAGGAGCATCTTCAAGAGAAGTTGGAAACACTCTGCCGAAAAATCTACAAGAATTGTCACAACAAAGAAGTAAGAAAGCAACCGGCCCTTGCTTTGCGGCGCTTGAAAATTGCACTAGATCAATACTTGCACCCGAGGAACACAAAGTAAATGGGCTGCATTTGTCGCGGCAATGCCAAAGATACCACAACAATAGACAAGTAAAAACAGAGGTGATTTTGTAGCACATGTTAGGAAAAGCGAAATGAAGGCAAAGCCAAAGGTGGCAAGGCTGGATCAAATGAGATCGATGCATGTGATGAGAACATAAAAACCTTAGAGAATGCAAAGATCTGAGATTGGAAAATCGGGTTTTACTTATCACAAAGAACTGGAAGCGTGAGGGAAGTGATTTGAAAGGCAATGAGAAGGCCTCAATTACGTAAAATGATGTTGGAAGAGGCCGAGAACAGCTTTAAGACAAGGGCACAAATTATTTGGCTACAAAAGCGGGAGGAGTTCAAGCTTAATCCAAACCGTGAGTTGGAGGCGTAAATTAAAGATTTGGAGCAGCATCGTCCGGATGGAAACTTGGCACATGAACAAGGTACAAAAAGCAATGAACCCTACATCTGTTAATGAGCAGGTCAAACGTAAACTCAAACTTGAGGAGGAGTTAAAAGTTCTCGAAGAAGAACAGAGACTTCTGCATTTCTACATAAACAATTTGTGGAAGCTATTTAGCATCTCTACTATTATACGAGATAAGTTGTTAGTGGAAGATCCATTTTATACATGTTCGGCATGTGGTCTGGAATTCACTAAAGCTTACAGATTAAGTTTAGCACTGAATTGCCAACATGAGTATCATATAGCTTGTTGTTCATTGTTGAGAGGAGGACAATGTATTCATGGTTGCCCTGGAAAGGTGCCAGAGGGTGTATTTGACGAGCTAGGTTTTGGCCATGTTGCAAGTGCTTCAAATAGTACACCAAAAAAGGATGTGTTAATCCGTCCTGCAATTGAGGTCTCACCGTTCAGAGTTTCCAGAAGGACAATGGTGCCATTTGAAGATGCACAACACCTGCAAAGTCCTATAGGAGTACAGTCAATTGTGACTGATTTGAATGCAACAGCAGAACCACCACCACCAGTCCAAGAAGCTGTCCAAGAAGCTATAGAAGAAGTCAGAACACAAAGACCGGGTTATTGGCAAAAAACAACAGACCCGATTGTACACACTGAAGCACCTAAGGAAGTTGAGGGAGTAATTCCATCGGATGAGGGCAACTTGGGTGAATATTTGCCAAAAGGAAAGGGCAGAAGAACAAAGAGGGGTAAGCTGGAGGATAGCAAAGAAGTTGTTCAGGCTACAAGAAAGAGAACAAGAAGTAGCTATGCAAAAGATGCAGGAAGGGCCTCAATCATGACACCACACCTATCGAAGTGTGTTTCAAGAAAATGCGCATTCGTGGCCTCAAGTTTGGTGTGAGCCCGATGTTCAAAAAGTGATTGCTGCCCTTAACAACCCGGAGGGTCAAGCAGGGCATTCTTGGGCAAGCCCGTAAATCGTGTTGCTTAAGACATTGAATATTATTGATTTTCTTTTGTTGCATTCAATCGTAGGATTACCAGGTTTGATTTCGTTGGGTCGAGAATCCTGCTGTTGATACGTAAAGGTTTCCACATTCAACCCATTCTTCATTTTCATCTTCATCTATTTATTCATGTAGTAATTCCTCGTTGTGTAGGTATTCAGGATGTTCCAACGTACTAAATAATGATTTGGCGACAAAAGATAAACTCATTGTCTTGGATTTAAATGGCGTGTTGGTAAAAACATTTGGTGCAAATGAACACATACGCCAGGCGGGATTGACAATGACATACACTAGCGTAAAGAAAGTGATATTCGCACCAAGCGGTGTTCTTCTTGAAGACTTTGTTACGGAAGTGTTGTGTTGGTATATGGTCATCAATGCAACTCTCTAATGTGGAAGATGTGCTGCAAGTACTATGTGCAGATTTGAGGGACAGATTTCAATTTGTATGGGGACAGGAAAAATGTGTGCAGACCAGTTTTCACCACCCTAACAAACATGGCTGTCCAGTCATGATGAAGCCACTTGGGAAAATATATGAGTCATACCCAAGATTCAAAGGTAAGACTTTGCTTCTTGATGATTCATTATACAAGTCTTACCTTAGCTTGATCCACGGAAATTTCTAATTGCACCGTCAGATTCAAGATGGATGTCCATGATGAAGTGCTAACAGTACTCACCCCAAAGATAGAAGAAATACTGCAGGCCAAGACTGAGGAAAAAATGAAGTCATTGGTGAAGAACACACACAGATACAAGCCTTGGCCTAAGATAGATAGAAAGATTATGAAGCTATGCTTGGAAAGACTTTCTGGAAAACAGTTGCAGTTCTGCAAGTTTGTGAAGGAGGAATTGGAGAAGGTTTATGGTGATGAAGATTGTCATTCTCCATAGTTGTGATTAAGCCTGATTGTCATTTACTTAGTCCAAGAAATCCTACACTTTTCATGTACCATCTTTATCTTAATTTAAGAATCTTTTTGCTATATCGTTTATGTAGTTCAATGCAGACTTGTCTATAAGTTTTTGCTATATTGTTTATATCTACTTCAATGCTGACTGCAAGGGATGCTTAAAACTTATCAATGCTTAAAAAAAAAATTGCCTGCAAGTGCTAGTCTGGTATGAGTCTTAATGGCGATATCGCTTATTGTCATGCGGTGGATGGTTACTTTATGTAGTTGTTTAACGTTAGCAGAAGTGTTAATGTCATCATGTGCTTACTGTCATGCAGTTAAGGTGCAGTGCTTATTGTTAAGCTATATAACTGTTTAAAGGTAGCTGTTTATTGCATAAATGCTCGTGTGTTCCAGTGCTTACTCACTGGCACTGCTGAAACTGATTAAAATGCTTAGTGTTTGAAACTAATTAAAGAGCTAGAAACTTTTTATTACATTCAAGCAGAATCTGAATGGACCTGCCGTGAATTTCGAACTTCATAAATTTGATAGATAGACAAAAATAACATTTGATAGAAGAAGAAGAAGAGATTTTAAAGAAACAAAGATAGAAACAAAGTTACAAAAAAGTTTGATGGAAACAAGATTTTTTATAAAAAAAGGCCCTCAGGCCAGTGTACACAAAACGTTATATACAAAATTTTTACAAAAAAGTTCGGCCCTGAGGCCAGTGTCTTCTTGAGGGCAGGGGGTGTCTTCTTCAAAGGGGGGTGTCTTCTTCATCAAGGGGGTTGTCTTCTTCATCAAGGGGGTGTCTTCTTCAAGGGGGTGTCTTCTTCATCTTCATGCCTTACGCATCTTCATTCTCCATCTGCAACAAATGAAAATAAAAGATTAAACAAATGAAAAATTGAAAACAGAAAACAAATGAAAATGCATACCTTTAAGGACCGCCCTGAACTCCTCCAAGTCGGCTTCCTCTTCTTCCTCTTCCTCTTCTTCTTCTTCCTCTGCTTCTTCTTCTTCTTGGCCGAATTCCTCTTTCTCGGACTCGTCCTCTTCTTCTGATTCCCCTACCCATCCCTGCAGAACAGCAGTGACATACTCCTGGGACGACATTTCCGATTCCTCATTTTCTGATTCCCATAGGAATCAGAAGATGAGGAATCGGAATCAGATTCCTCCTCAAACTGGGAGGCAGTAGAGTGGGCAGGAGAGGAGGCAGCAGAGGCAGCAAGAACTTCAGGCAGAGGCGGGAAGAGTGGAGGGAACACCTTGTCGACGCTTAGTAAGCGCCTCTTCGAGGTGACCTCCGGCTCCTCGGCGCTGCATGCTCGCTTCATGCCGGACTTGGGAATGCGGAGGAATTGGGAGGCGGAGTGTGGAGGAATTGGCGGAGCGTGAGCTTGTGAGAAGAGCTTACGCTTAGGCGCCTACTGCTTAAGTCCCGTGCTTAGGCGCGTCAGTGTACGAAAAACCTCACACGCGCCAGAACAATTTTCGTAACCAGGCTTAAATATTTCGTATGACCAGTCGAATTGACACATGTCACATCGAGGAAATGCCTTGACAATATAATTTTGCCAAGAATGTTGGGATAGTGATGGTACCAAAATAAATAATTGAATCTTATTCCAATGTCACAAATCTACATTCTTATAAACAACAATTCAATCTTCATTTCGAAGTACGTGTCCATGCACACCACCCTTGTGCATCCTCACTATTGTTATTATTAATATATATAAAAATATGTGCTTACGTGCTTAGGTGCTGGAACAACAAATCACTTGAAAAGAATAACATCAATTTCGTTAAGTGTCAAAGAATTACAATGTTATTGGGAGACTGGCCATAATTTTTTCATGGGTCTCCTGTGAAATTCTGTACATGTCTGTGCCTTCTATTTTTTCCATATCAATTTTAGGATATCTTACCACATGGCTGTGCACGGAGGCTTCGGATTGTTTAGTGAGCAACATGTACTTGAAATTACCCAAGAATTGATAATACAATCCACTTAAGATAACCTCATGCACTCCAAATTTTTGCCCCCATCCATCTTTGTATGAATCTTCAAGTGTGCATTTGGGTTCTGTGCACTTGAGGATGTAGAAGTCCACACCCTCTGAATTGTCTACCTCTGCATTCACTGCAAAATTGTCACCTACCTCTACCAAATTACTGATCCATTCATTGGCTTGTTCAAGAATCTCCTTTTTCTTCTCAACTCCTGGTTTTAAGTCAGTTACCTCCCACTTTCCAAATCTACATGTATTGATGCAGGAGTCCCAATTATGATCCATGCAAAACGAGCAGAAACATGACAAGCATCTATGAGCAAGCCTGTTTGATCTACTCCTGCTGACAGGTCTGATACAGTGAATCTTCTTTGTGCCTTTGAGTGTTTCAATTTCATATTCTTCCATGTTTGCCACAACAGCAGGTTCAATTTCCCAAAAATATCTTTGATCTCATCTGTTTCATCAACTGGTAGACTGTTGAAATATGTACACAGAAATTTTACAATATCTTTAGCATGCCTTAGTTGCACACCATTGGGTTTGAGTTGTTCCTTACTTAGCAGCCTTTTGATAACAGCACCTGCACCATCATGTTCACCTTTACCATGAGCAGTGGCAAAGTAGTTCCACACTATTTCCTTGTCATTGATTGTGAAGTACCTGCCTAAGAAAAAAAAAGGTTTTCCTGACTTGAATTGTGATGAGCAGCCATCACTCCAAACCCAATGCTTCTCATACTCTATTTCCTGTTCCTTAAGCCATGCAACACGCTTTTGTAGGCAGTGTTCCACAAATAATGAGTCATGCACTTTATCATCAGAAATGTAAAAGTGAGTCTCTTTTATGATCTTCCTACCATTGTTGAGTCTATTCCCGATCTGCTCCAACCTTTCGTTTCTTTTTTCTTCTTTGGGACGGGTCTTCTTCGCCGCTTGCGGAACAGGAATATCAGCACTTTTGTCATGTCTATATGTTATGTGAACAAGTATAGAAACTTGATCTCGTATGCCAATGCATTGGATGGGGCTCATTCGGATCTTGATCTTTGTAATTTTTACGCAAAGTCAATAACAGATACAATTGTATCTTTCGGAAATGATGACACACTTGTTGTTTAAACCGATTGGCACGCCAATGTGCTATGTAATTGTGTGGAACAAAATCTGATATTACCTTCTTCACATCCTCTTGAAACTCTTTGGGACTTCTCTCCTACGTACTAATCTCAAGGCGGGTTTGTACCTCAAAGCCTTGAATTCTCTCTCGTCTCCGGTCCACGGGGTTGCTTTTCAAATGTCTTCCAAGTAACTAGTACCGAACCCGTGCCATCCATTTCTTGTGGACATTTTCTAATTCTATCCAACCCACATTTTTTACACGCCAACATCAGCGGTTATGATCAAACCACTCCTCATCATCACCCTTTGTTTGCAGACCACTTGTCTCCATAAATCACCGGTGCACTTGATTGTATGCTCCTTGGCTGCACATTCTGGGCCGAGGGGCCACAAATCTCACGCGATGGCGGTTGCAATTGTCATGAACTCCACCCGATTTTCTCAGTTTGTTCAATCGCATGATGTATTCAAATTTTAAGTGGTAAATGCAACAAAGATGTATGCCTCTCACACATCCTCCTTACAAAACTTCGGTTTCAACCTCTCAAAAGTCTGCAATGCAATTTTGATATGAGGATTCTCCTCTCTAAACCCGAGGTAGAATTGCAACCTGCTGGAAATCGTGTGAATGTCAAATAAATGCTACATATAATGAACCCTACAATATAGGATGAATACTTACTTGGTCGACTTCAAGAAGGTGAATTGGATGTTCCATCTTTATTCCCTGTCTCGATACATACTTCCTCACATCTTTCTTGTATGGAGAAACTCTTGTATTTTCTCGTCGTAACTTGATAACTTGACTTCTCTATTGTAATCTAACATGCTATCCATCCGCTTCCTCCTCGAACATTGACCAAGGTCCTTCCCCTTTGTTAGCTTGCACCCTTCTTTGAAAAGCATTTGAAATTGTTTTTCCGGGGATCTTTGCCGAGCAATCGGCCACTTCGCTTTTGATTCAATGGCTTGACACCATTTTTTTCTTTGCTACCATTATCAGGGTGGACTTCCTTGCATGAAGCATGTCATGATTCCTCTCAAACTTATGTTCTTGCATTGTTTCCTTCAAATTCTTCACCATTTGCTCGGCCATAGTAACCTGCTTAGATTTCTTTATAGAAGCAATTGGTAAATCCCTTGCCCTCCAAAGAAGACTGTCAAGGATACGGCCTTTGTCATTGTCATCAACATTTGTACTAATTTGGTTGAATACTTCATAAATTTCTTCTGAAATTTCTCTTATTCTGCGGTCACTCAGTCTCAATTTCTTATTCTTCTTTGAAGGCGAATCTTTAGAAGGGGAATTCTTCTTCATTGCTACCTTCTTTGCATACAATCTCTGCCTCTGGACTCTCTTCCTTGCTGCATCAATGGCTCTGTAAATTGAACGGGGAGAGGAATTGGGTTTCATCTATCCCGAATTTCTGTGTATTGCAAAATTGGTGAGGGCAAATTGTTGAATTTCGGTTCAGGCAATTCTTGGAAACAATTAGTCCCTCCATTTTGCTTGAATTCAAGATGGGTTAGCCTGCCATCCAGGAATATGGCGGGCTACAGGCATTCATGTTTCCGGCACCAAACATGTTCACGATTCTCTCAGCCTGTCATTTGACGGGCGCGCACCCTACATGTCAATACTTCAATCACGCACGTCGTGTTTAAAACACACCGATTTTAAGCACTTGTAAGCGGCGTCCGGACGGTGATTTCTGCTACCCAGTACCGATTTTGCACCCTAATGTCTGTAAGTAACTTCCTTAACTAAATAAATAAATTAAGCTTAGAAATCCTAAAGACTTAAGTAAATGCATCAAGTATTTCTTAGTCGAGCAACCTTAAGATAAGTTTAAAAGATATTTTAACCTTAAGGCAAACTATTGTTACATTTAAAGGAACTAATAAAAGCAAAATTGTGGATTATTACGCGACCTACTAAAACCTTGACGTCTAAAATCTGGCAGTTATATCAGGACGTCGACCTTGAGTGGAACTGGCTGGAAAGGTCTGGCTACTGCTCAATTTGCCTAAATTATTATTATTATTATTAATTTGCCTAAATTAAGATGAAAGGTAAAGGGACAACCTAATCTAGCTAAAGTATAATCCTTTTCAAAAGGATCTGAGTAGAATAAATAAGCTTCATAATTCAAAACTGAGAATAGGTGATGGTGGAGAAAGATTAATTCTGCCAAAGCAAACTGCATCATAGAAAGCCAAATCCTGTTTGAGGCCTATCCTTGAATCCTTGAATATCCCAGAGAAGTTGTTCAGCCAAAAGATCCTATTCCAAATATTTATAGCTATATAGTGACACATGTACATCTTCGAAGCTTTAGATAAGGTTATTTGTTCATCTTGTTTCAACGGTTAAAAATAGCTGACAATGATAAATGGATAGCTGATTGTTTCTAAACCACTTATTCCATTTCATTGTTGATCTTGTAATATGGCTAAATGAATACATGTCAAATGCATGGGAAACTCAACATTGATCTTCATTGATGACTTGCTAAAAAGTTGCTGCAATCTTCTTGTACCTACCTTTAATTCCAATACGTTCTAAAATGCTTATCTTCTACATTTTTTCCATACACTTGGCATATACTGGTGGTGTGCACCATGCCATTAATCATACCTCTACGCTTGAACGCTTCTACAAATAGTATCTTCCTTTGCTTAAAAGTATCCCAAAATTGTGATCAATGACAGTTTTGTAATATACCCTAACAATTTGGCCCTGAAGCTTAATAGCTGAGATCAAATTTTAGTTGTTAGTTCCAATGGTTTTACCCACCAGTAATACATCGAGGGTGCATAAGTACCTTGTTCATTATGGCAAATGGTCATAAACACCTATCTTGTTATGGAAGCCATCATAGAACCACCATCATGAAGCTCTCGGCCAATTTGTCCAAAGTATCCCATTTTTTGTAAATTGGGATCGATGACAGTTTCGTAATCTACAATACTTCCTAGTTTCTAATATTTTTCTTCTCCACTACGATCTCAGATTGCATATGTGTAGCTATTTCAAGCCATCTGCAAACCATTTGTGGGTTGTAATAAACCTAGTCGTCCCTTTCAACCAAATGATTGTGAGGGGCTCTAGCAGTGGATGAAGTGTGGCACGTAAGTCCCGCCATTATCTGCAACAAGGATGCCATCAATGAATGATGATGGATGAGGACATGAGTTCCTTTATTTTGTCATGTCTCCTCAACATAGTTACAGATGTACCCATGACATGGAAGGCAACTCGCTCTCCAAATTTGCTTGTCCTATGGGGTCAAGATGGCAGTGAAGATTGCATTATTCCTTTCTTCATGGTCTATTTTTTTTTTTTTTTTATTGTATAGCATCATCATTATTGCAAATGTTTTCCTTTGAAAACCTTTTGAGGCAGGGTTTTTTAATCCTAGCAGTAATGGTTGCACCAGCCCATTGGATAGGTCCCATGATCTTTTGATCCTTGTGAACTTTAAAAAATCTATTCCATTCTATTCTACTAGAATAATATAAATATGACGCAATTAGTGAATTGGACATAAGCTATGACATAAATATATCATGTTGTTGCCATAAATGTAGTCATTTTGTCAAGACTAATGTGATAGAAAATAAGACGCAAATATTGAATAACTTGGATATAAGCTCAACGCAAATGTGATATGCAATTGCCACAAATGTAGTCATTGTGTCGAGACTTATATGATAGAAAATATGACGCAAGTATTGAATGACTTCGATATAAGCTCGACACGAACATGCCATGTAATTGCCATAAATGTAGCCATTATGTCGTTTTTGTGTTATGTAACCGTGACACAATACTTGACGCAAACAATGACGCCCATGCAACATCAAAGTATAGCATCTTTAGCGACAATCTCGTGACATTTAGTGGGCCTTTTAGAACACGCACAGCGTCATTTTGTTTGACGCGATCCCGACAGAAAACACCCCATTCTGTTGTAGTGTCATTTCCATTTTCCCATTTGTCTTTCCCCACGCTTCCCTTTTTCCCATTCCCTTTTCTCTTTCTTTCCCCCTTTTTTTCACGTTTCCCTTTTCCATTTTTTTACTCCCCCCCTTTTCCCTTTTCCCATTTCTTATTTCCCCTTCCCTTATTTCGCCTCCTCTTTTTGCCTTCCTTTTTTTCTTTACCTTTTCCCATTTTCCTTTTCTCCCCCTTCCTTTACTTCCCTTTCCCCTTCCCCTTTTCCTTTTCCTCATGGCCTTTTTCCCTTCCCCATTCCTCCTTTCCAACCCTTTCTCTCTTCCCATTTTTTCCTTTTATTTCTTCCTTCCTCCTTCACTTTTCTTTTTCTCTTTCCCTTTCCCCTTTTCCATGGTCTGTTTCCCTTTCATTTTCCCCACCCTTTTTCCTTCCTATTTTTTCCTTCCCTTTTCCCACCCTTTCCCTCTTCTCATTTTTTCGTGCCCTTTTTCCTTCTTTTCTCCCTTCTTTGTTTTTTTCCCTTTTCCTTTCCTCATGCCTTCCATTTTCTCCTTTCCTCACTCTTTCCCTCTTCCTTTTTTTTCACTTCTCTTTTCCATCATCTCTCTTCCTCTTTTCCTCGTGCTCTTTTGCCCTTCCACCTCTCCTTCTCATTTTCCTTTCCCTTTTCCCACCCTTTCTCCCTTCCCCTTTCCCAGCTTGCTCTTTCCACTCCCTCCTCCCCCCTTTCTTTTCCTCTTTCTCATCCCTTTTTCCTTCTCTTCTGGCTACCCTTTTCCTCTTCCCCTTTTTCCCCTACCCTTTTTCACTTCCATTTTCCTCATGTCCTCACCCTTTTCCTCTTCCACTTTTCTATTTTTTGTCCTTTTCTTCTTTTCCCTTACCTTTTCCTGTGCCTTTTTCCTTTCTTTTTCCCCTGTCCCCTTTCCCATTTCTCCACGCCTTTTTGCCCTTCTTTTTCCCTTTCCTCCTCCTTTTTCCATTTTCCTTTCCCCTTAAGAGATCAAAGCATGATTAATCATAGTGGTGGGAAGTCGTGCGATAAATCTCGGCCTTCGGATGCAATCAGATGATCTCAGCCGTCCGAATTTGGGTTTGATTCATGACATACTTACACTATAATTTTATAATATAAGATTTTTAGATATAATAAGACAACTCGATCCTCCCATATAATTAAATATGTCTGTCTTGAATCTCGCCCTAAATTGATTGGCCGAGATTCAACTTAAATTTTGGACGGCCCAGATAGCTAATGAAATGACCCCGATGAAAAGCTCAACGAAGTTGTGCAATTCCGTCCAGGTTTGGCTGTTCCAGACTAGCAGCTGGATGCACCAACCGCTTCGAAACTTTGCCCAGGTTATTGCATTGTCAGTAAAGGTAAGATCTCTTCGAGACACCTTGTGTGAATCTATGAAACGTGGTGATGTGAATAAGTTTTGCATGGATATTAAAGAGGCATATTCTCATAGTAAGTTTGGAGGCAAGCCTGCATTGTGAAATTTTTTAACTGACATTGCGCAGAATATATCAAGGCCCAGCCATAAGAAGCGATACAAGCAAACAACAAAGGAGTTGATTGAAACAATCAAAATTTGGGGAGGGAGGAGGACGCATAACTTTCTCTCCATGAACTTTGGAGGTCCAAGTTTGTCAACAACAAGGCGGTCTATAGGTAAGGCACTTTGTTACAAGGCTGGAATAAATGAGGAGATATTTGCATACTTGGCTAAGATATATTCCAATCATGTCTTGAAAAATGGCTTGATCCATGGAAGTGTGCCAACTATCGTGGCCGAGGATGAGACCGTAATCAAGAAGGTAGTGCAATGGTATGCAAGAGATGATAGTTTGATAGGTTTTTGTGGGTCCAAAGAGGATCATCATTGTATCACTAATTTTGTAGTTCATGTTGGTAGTGGGAAAGAAGGCTACAGAAATATTGTTGATGCATTTGAGATGAATGTGGTTGCACATTATGCGCGTGTGATGATTGTGAATCCATTACATGCAAGTTTGCCCAAACTGGTTTTGTCCATATAGCTGACATACAACAGGTTTGACCATGAGGCCGTGAGATCTCAATGGGATCAAATAGCGCATTTCTGGAATTTACACTTAAGAAGCGTGTTAGATCCACTAATTGGACACTCTTCCAATGGAGATGCACGTCGGAGGGCTTGTATATTAGAATATTACACTTCCTTGAAAGAAACGGGAAGGAAGTTTGACATTCCATGGGAAGGATGGGTTTTTAATGCTGCCCTAAAGAAAGATAGCAGCATACAGGGTCTACATGATCAAGATTTCATCCATAATGGGAAGAAGCTCATCAATCCTCTTGACAATGCATCTCGGAGGCCTTACTTGGGTGATGAACTCATCACTCTAAAGGACGTGTGGCATGTTTTCCACAACTATCAAGGTGAGCATGGTCTTCAAATAGGTGATGTAGAAAGAAGAGACAGGCAAAATTGGCGAGCTCCCCAGAGGATCTCCTCAAGTGTGCTTGGAGAAATTACGTGACCCAAAGTTCTGTAATCCAATGCGAACATTGGGGACCGAAACTTATCTCTATGTGATTTCCCTCTACATTGGCATATTCCTCTCTCCTCACATGGATCTATGGAACCGGATAAAAGCTGCCTCAACCGTATCTTTCTTCTTCAGGTAAGCATGTTCGTATCTATTTCTGTCCATAATTATGGTACCTATTTCTTACTATCTTATTGCACTTGGTATATTACAGGTTATGGAGACTTTGGATTTCAAGACATGAGACACATTGTTTGAAATCAAATTTCATTAGTCGTGAGACATTTCTGGACATTCAACTTTCTTGCCATTTTGTTGTGTTACTTATAAGCCTTTCTAAAGATTTTTGTAAAGGGCTTGTTGTCCCATTGGATGCCACAGGGTCAGATGCATGTGAGAATTTCTTCTCGAAGATAGGTAGAATGGTAAGGAACGAAAGATCCTACACAGTTGCAGATGTACTTGAGAGTGCAAGTGCTCTTAATAGAGTGGCAGAATTTCAGTCAATTGGAGAATTGATATTCCCAGCAGCCCATGCCAAGCAGGAGAACATTTGGCAAGTCTTGGAGAAGAAGTTGGATGGGGATGGCAAGGAGTTGAGGTGTGACTTAAGTGATTACACCTTTGTAGGCCGGATGAGATGATAGTAGAAGCATTAGAGGCAGGACTCAAACATGCATCAGAATTATGTGCACGTGTAGGAATCACTTATGAGGAAAGTGGAGAAGTTACTTGGTAGAGCAAACCTTGGAAGCATGAAGATTTCTTCAACAAGGACTACTTCAAGGAACTAGACACGACCATGCTTGGAGATGATGAGTCAGATGATGTGAGTTTAGAACAAGGGAATGATTGTATTCCAACAATCAATAATGACCTGCCCAGTGAGATTACAGCAGAATTAGAGTTAAGGCATATTTTTGATTCTATGTCCATGGTAGACGAGATAGATGCATCATCTTTCAAAAAGATAGAAAGAAATGTCATGATTGATAATAAACTTATTTGTAAAGGCACTTTGGTTAGCCAACTAAATGGTAATCCATGGCTGTCCAAAGACAGATTAACTACGGTGAAGCTACAGTCTCTTATAAGCCCTAAGGGCAAGTGCATGAATGCAGCAACCTCTCTTGGTATCGGGTCAGATTGTATGGATGTTAGGAGTGAGAAAGAGCTAAGAAATAAACTATAGTCAGGGAAATATTCCAGAGCATACCATAGTCACATAATTATTCAAGAGCACACATAATTGTTCAAGAGCATACATGATTCACAGGCAGTAATACAAGAAATCCCAAACATGCATAATCGAAAGATAACCTTCTTGACAAGAAATTCCCAACATGCTCAATCCAAAAAACAACTTTGATGAAGATACTTTTATGAAGATAATCAATAAGAATTTTGAATATTTGTTGACAGAAGTTTGTATCCAAATAAAAAAACTACAGAGAAACACAACATCTCCTCAAAAAAACTTGCATCTACTGCATGATAAGCAACGAAACTCACCTTTAAAGGGAAAACATAGAGAAGCCACACCAACAGAATCGTCGATAGATAGATAATTGTTGGAGAAGAAAGGGTCAAAACATCTCAATCTCAGGTAGGGGACGAGCTTGGATCGGATAAGGCAAGAATATGGGGATCAAGCTACGGAGGATATCGCTTGCCCTCTCACGAGAATCTCGATCCTACAGTGTGGATCGATCTGCATTTTCTAGGCTTATGAACGCAGGAAGCAGGATTTATCAATCTCTGGATCTCTCAACAACTACCAAAATGTACATACATGGATAGGATAAGAGTCACTAAGTTCAAGTTACTACTACATTGAACTCCTGACATTAAGCTGATAACTGCTATTATTATATGAAAAGGATAAAAGGCAACTCTGAATTATAAGAAATGATTTATGCTTTTGCTGAATCCCGTTATTTCTTTACAGGTCAGAGGAAAAGTCATCATTTTTGAATGGTTGGATGTACCCGTTCTAAAGTATTATAGCTTTATATTATAGTTTTGATTTCGACCATTATAATTTTTGGCGTTTTATCTTGCAAAAACAATAGCAGAACAGAATGGACTATTTGCTAGAGGAGACTTCGAGTTTATGTACAAGTGTTGTTGATACTGTAAATAATTATTTGAAAATTCCAAGATGTATTATATAAGTTGTTTGGGGTCTGGGTTCGGGAACTCCTGCAAGACAGCCCTCTGTGAGGACCTTTGGATCTAACAGGAGAAGCCGGGAGCTATGTCACGCGGGATTTGCAAGAAAAGAACAAGAAGAAGAGAACAGAACAGAAAGAGAACAATGAAATCACAATAATGAGAACAACTTCCTTGATGTCAATGAAGATACATGAGCTCTCGAAATTGAGAGAAAACAGATGTGAGACAAGACTCAAAACTCATCTAAAAACTCATGTGCTAGCTCTACTCATATATATAGTACAATGGCCTTTGGCCCAATATAGACACTCTGATTGATCTCGGTGCCGACTCCTGGAAGGAGGCCTGATTTGCAGGAATGCTGGCGGTGCCTCTTGAAGTGCCTGGAATCACGCTGACGCTGACGCGGGCGGTGACGGGCCGTCACTTGTCTGAGCGCCGCCTCTTGGTAGCAGGCGCGGGCTTTGACTGCGTGGTCTGTTGCTTGGTCTTTTGCTGGGCCTTTGACGACTGACCCGTGCCTGGCTGTGGATCCTTGGACTTGACTTGGTCCGTCGTATGCATGAATAGTCCTGTACCAGGAGGCACAGGACTAACACTCCCCCCCACCAAACGACACTCAGAATGAAGAAAAGGAGGAAGTGTTTCCGAAGGCGGGAATCCAACAGTTTGAAAGTGATCCTCACGGGAATGAGGACGGGCGCCATTATGGTAAGTGCCAATGAGATCCTGACGTATTTGAAGAGCAGCAGGAGTGTTGAGCCCAAGGGCAGGATCTGCATCAATGAGGAAATGGGAGCGCACCATGTCTTCCAGGGCAGCATGTGCGGTCGAAGGAACGAACTGGCACTCCATTAGAAGGCAGGTCTGGAGACCGAAGGCACTGACGCTGGCATTTGGGTTGCAGTAAAAGATGGGACGCTGCCGATTTAAGGAGCTTAGGATGCACTTGAGAGCAGCACAGAAACCAGCTTGACGGTGTACTGAAGGGTCGGGTGAGGTGGCGGCATTCTGCAAGAAGGTATCAAGGCCATGAACAGCATCAGCGGACGTTTGCCAACCACGCTCATTTGCAATATAGATCCAATTTGAAGTGTCATCCAGGCTGGCACCATCCTCCCAATTGGAGCGTCGGACAAAACGGGGATCCCACCGGAGATCCGTCGAGATCTGAGGCGGAGTCCACCCAGCGTGGCCATCCAGGACCTTGGTCCAAAAGGGGAGACGCCAATCAGAGGTGAGGAACCGGGGGCGTGGAGGGACACCCAGGGAAGCATATGGAGAAGGAGCCATGCCCGTGGGCGTGGGCTGCTGAGCCTGCTCCCTGAATTCACGTACAAGATAGGGATCAAGAGCTTTGCACCACTGATCCCACTCAGAAGTAGAGAGCTGAGTATAGACAGGAGGACTATCCCATCCCGTGGGTATTGTCTTGCTATCCTGAAGGGCACGCAATTGATTGTAGCCCGCCAAATGCTGCATATAAACTTGGGCAAACGGAAGATCCTCAGGATGCCCAAGATTCTTCCGCACCTGTTCCAGCGTTTCGGCTTGCCATAGAGGTAAATGATGAGCAAGCTCGGGCATGTACTCCTGATGAAGAGCGTGAGTCCGATCATGATCTGACAGGTAGGGGTTGTTATCCAAGAGCAACCAGTGAGCCTGTGAATCACCCTGAAAGTTTTGATGTGGCCCATCACGAAATTTGTCTTGTGTGTCAGCCAGATAGAAGTCATGAAAGATGTATGCCATCGGCTGAACAATCCTGAGGGTGATTAAATCAGGGTCTTCACAGTGAATGAGGTCGAAGACTAAGAGGGCACAGAGTAAGCCTTTGTCTTCAATTGAGAGGTCTGGCCGAATCCGAAGAAAATCCTCAGTGCGCATGTGAGCATCAACCTGACCATTTGCCGCATACCACTTGAAAAGAAAGAGGTGGCGTCGGGCAACCACATAATCGAGGTAACTGGAAGGAATAGCAAAATCCACAGACTGGTGGAGAGCTATATTAATGTAGCCCTGTTGTTTAGTTTGGGCCTCTTCGGCAGATTGGACAGCTTGCTGGAGCTGGTGTTCAAGATCGCGGATCCGGTTTTCCTTCTCTAGCAGAAGACGTGACTGATCACGGACCCGTTTCTGAGGAAGCATGGCATGTGAAGAGGATTGCCCAGGAGTATGGAGTCGAAGCTTTGCAATCTCTGCATCATCAAGTATCTTTTTCTTCTGGGCCTCCGTGAGTTGATCCTGGAGAGGCGTGAGCTGACTGGTCAGGGTGGAAGCTATTTGAGCGTCACGCGCTGTAAGGGCATGGGCTTGAGTGGTGTAATTCTGAGAAAGCTCTGTGTACAGTGTGGTAAGCTTAGCAATGTCTTTATCCTTGTCAACCAAGAGAGTCTCCCTCGCCTTGACCTGCTCCAACAATTCCTGAATGGTGGTTTGCAATTGAGCCTGCTGATCAGCAAGCAGACTGTTCTGATCGTGGGCACCCTTCAGATCCTCACGGGCCTGCAAAAGAGCCTCATGCTTGTCTTGAAGCGTGTTTTCCAGAGTGTGAATTTGCGTGTTAGCAGCTTGAAGGTCTCTGTGAACCGCATCTGAGGTCTCCAGGGACGCTTGTACCCCATTCATGAGAATGTCCTGGGATTCTTGCAACTTGAGAGCAGCAGCTTGAACATCCTGCTGGTATTGATACAGAAGCTGGCGAGGATGTGGAGGTGCAGGGCCCTGTGGCGGCCGCGTTTGTGACGTCTGAGAGACATGACGAGAACTGACGGGCGTGGTTTCTGTGGAGGAAGAAGAAACAGTAACATGCATGGCGTTGCGTTGAACATGACCAGGAGAAGAAGGGTGTGAAGGGGCTGAGTGTGAGGAAGGGAATGAAGGGACTGCTGAGTGGAAGCATGAGAAACAGAAGGTGAGGGAGGAAGGTAACGACGGATGATGGCTTGAAGATGGCCACCCACTGAGGCTTCAAAGACAGAGGAGGGGGCAGCCCGAATGCGGTCGACTTCATGAAGGAGGCGGTAGAACAACAGCTGTGGCCAATCAATATGGTGGTTGGAGCGGATGGCTGTGATCACCATATTATAGAACGGCTTATTGATATGGGTGTTCTTGATAGAATACCCAAGCAATTTGCGCCACAAAAACTTGACAAAAGTGTCGTGGGACTTTGCA
Source organism: Isoetes taiwanensis (assembly GCA_021234155.1). Lineage (NCBI taxonomy): Eukaryota > Viridiplantae > Streptophyta > Lycopodiopsida > Isoetales > Isoetaceae > Isoetes > Isoetes taiwanensis. Next base: position 5,062,770 of record JAJEKV010000028.1, on the reverse strand, counting down.
ATATTGGTGAGGCGATGCATGTTGGCTTGATAAGAAGGAGCGCCGAACTGAGTGACATCCATGTCCTGTAAGGCAGCCCAAGATAAAGAAGGCGTTTGCAAAGGAATACGGAATACCTCAGAAATCAGGGGCTGAGTAAGCAAGATTGTGGTGCCATCGACCACAGTGGCATATCCTTCCGGGCTGTTGACGATGTGAGCGATGAACTGCTTTAGTTGCTCTGGATTTGGTGCAGGAAGGTCCATCTGTGAGAATTCAAAAAGCTTCTGGCGTTCCGCGACTTCCCGACTCGGGCCAACAAGGGCTTCACGAAAGGTGGGCGTCAAGAAAGACACAGACTCGAAAAGAGCCGGATCCCTTGGAGCAGAAGCTTGAAGTGTCGAAAATTTGGGTGCAGCCATGGCGAAGAGCGTCGGAAAGGAACAGGAAGAACGGTGTTGCAAAGGCGGAGAGCAGAGAGCAGAAGACGAAAACGCAGATAGGCGAAAAGGTGTTAGGGCGCACAAGTGTTGGCGAAGAGGCATGAGGAACCGGCAACCGTTGATGATGCCAGGTGGCGACAGATGCGAAGGAGGCGATTGAGAGGCAAAATTTTGGCTGAGTCCCCAAACGGTAAAGGGAGAAGCAGTGAACGGTGGCGATGAGACGTAAGGGAATGATCGGATGTGACAGCTGGCGAAAGGACACACATTAATGTTCGACGGGCGTGAAAAGAAGGAATGTCATTTAAGGCTGGCGACTCGAAGTGGGATATCATTAAAACGAAGGTGTCAGAAGGTACTCTGAAATTAGAAAGAGCCTTGGCGAATTTTCTGATTGGTCCACTTCGACAGGGAGGTCCTCGGTTGGCTATATAAGAGAAACAGTGGGTGAAGCTGAGACACCCGATGGCGCTCAGTATGTCTGCTGCAGGACTTCACGACAAGTGCACCATGCCCTCAAACTGCCTGGAGTGGATAACATGCAAGATGGACTGCTTGGACCTGTGGAGGTGCCACAATCGTGGCATTCCCATGGATGGGTGGTGTGCAGGGATGGCTGAGCATCCCGATCCCCACACCAACGGGATGGAGGTGCTGATTCACCTTCGCTGGGATCCAGAGCAGAACTGGTACCATATCCTTCGCATCACCTCTGCTCCCAACCCGGAGTAGAGGGGTAAAATTTAGGATTTTGTAGATAGGGCGCTTAGCCTGTTTTTCTTCTAAATAGGGCTCTGCCCATAGCGGAAATAGAGGGGCACTGCTCCTATTTTATAAAAATTTCACCTCTATAATATAAATATGCCGCGTTTTAGTCACTATTTGTTGTGTCTGTGTCTGGAACCGCATCTGTTGGAGGATTTTCACTTTCGGTTGTATGAAATTGTTTAAGGCGAAAGCCATTAACCAATGTAGGTAGTGGAGTGCCATCTAATTCGGCCAGCTTGAAAACGCTGGGTTGTACCACTTGAACAATTTGATAAGGACCAAGCCATCTGAACTTTAACTTGCCCGGAAAATTTTTGTAACGTGAATCATAAAGAAGAACCAAATCTCCTTCTTTGAATGTTTTGGTCTTAAGTCTTTTGTCATGCAATAATTTCTGCAACTGTTGTCCATGAAGAACACGAACGTAAGCATCTCGCCTAAGTTCATCCAACTGTTCCAATTGATAAACCCTTTCCTTGAGTGCAGCAGATGGATTATGTGCTGCAGCAAGTTGGAAACGGAGAGTCGGAAGAATATATTCAAAAGGCATGAGAGCTTCTTGTCCATAAACTAGTTTGAAAGGAGTGTGGCCAGTAGCTATTTTGAAACTAGTGTTGTAAGCCCAAAGGACAGTAGGCAACTTGTCTTGCCAGCCTGTGCGAGAAGCGTCACAAATTTTCTTGAGAACAGTGATGAGAGTTTTGTTGGTACTTTCAGCCAAGCCATTGCCTTGAGGATAATAGGGTCACACTGACCCCAATTTTTGGTCCACAGTTGTTTTTTAGTTGTACGGAAGTGTTGTTTTATGCCAAAAACAACACCAAAATGGCCCCAAAAGTCCACGTGGCCTGTTTATCCGGATTTACACAAAGAGACAGTGGTTTTTTGGCGGAAATTTCCCACGGTGGTCTTTTAGCAGAAAAATCCACGCGTAGAGGAAATTGACATGGTTTTTGCGATTTTTTATCAATGTGTGTTTTTTTTTCTTTCACTGTTGTTTTTAATGGAAACATGCATTGTTTATCTTCAGAATTACATACATAGGTCTCGATATTACCACACGTGGAAAGCAAAGTTACAACACGAAAGTAAGATTGTTTTTAAAAATAGTTACATGTTATTTAACAAAGTAACACATGTGTTTTTGAAATCTTGCTGTTGTTTTTTATGCTATTAAGTATTGTTTTTCTAAATTAAGGACATGTAAAAAAGTATTATAATAACATATAGAAAAAACAAGGTGGTGTTTTTAATTGCCTTTAGCTAATGAAATATTGACACGTGGCATATTTTATAAATAATAAAATGGTATTTTAACTAATCAAGTATCGACACGTGGCTTACTTTTTCAAGTAAAAAATCATTATTATCACATATAGAAAAAACAAGGTGTACAAAACAACACAACAACACCTTAGTCATAACAATATAGTCATATTTTATTTCCATATATTACAAGTTTTGCTCTTGTTTATTTGCCTTTTGGGAATTGAACCCAAACAAGTCCATAAGATATAATGTTTTTAGATTACAATCCAAATTCTCTAACTTCAAGTTTTATTTAAATTACTTCTTCAAAATGCCTTTGCCTAGATTACAAGTATAAAATGCACAATTACAACTAAGGCCACACTCGTGATATCAATCAACATGTTTTATTAATTTATTTTACATTTCAAGATATTTAAGATATTCATGATTTGAATCTTGGGTATTCCTATCTTGTCCCTATGAATCAAAATACTTCTAATCAGAAACTAAGCATCCAAATAAATTTTACAGCATATAAGTTACACAGCCGCCTGCACCAAGCAACACAACCTCATCCTTTCTAAACGCCATAGCTAGAGTCCTGCAATAATAAACCAAAAATGGTAAATTTGTAATAAGAGCTTGGCAACAAAGTAGAGATAATTAGTACTTACTTTAATAACTGCATTGCAGATCTGTAGGCTTGCCCGGTTATGGCTTATTGCCTGATTACTCCACCCTAAAATCATAACAAGGTTCTTGGTAGAAAAATAATTGGTTTTTTTAAATGAAATGAACAAAAAACACAATCTTGAAGATTCTTGACTAACCTCTTTCTTTCTTGGTTATGGGCTCTAAAAAAAACCAAGAACATAGTTACGCTCAAAAAGCTTCACGATTGCGATCGTCATTGATTTTTTCTTTGTATTGGGCCTTCCACGATCTGGCGCCATGCGTCCAAAGACATGATCATTATAAAATCCAGATCCATGCAAATAAAAGTTTTTGCAGAATTTAGTAGGAATAAAAGAATTTAGCAGGAATAAAGAGAGAAAAAAGAATGAAAGCATCTAGAACCTTACCGATTATACAAATGATGGCAATGTATCTACAGATTTAACAAGCCAAATGAGACATTTAGACATGTAATCTACATCCAGATCCAAGCCATGACTTGCACCTACAAAATGTGGAATGATCGCCATGCCTTCAGATGCTTGGAGGCGGCCGCCCAGATGCCATATCTTACCTTCAGATCCGGTCATGTACCTTCAGATTTGCGGTGATTACAGAGGCGCTTTAATTCCACAAGACGGACTCATGCAAAAAGTCGCTTGCTATTTCCTCAACTTCTACTGCCCACATTCCGGCAACAGATTTTTGAGGGCAAACCTAAAGAACAATCCCATGTTGGTTCGCAGAAACATTCCATTACAGTATTCAAGCTTCCGGATGGAGATTCGAAAAGCTCATCCACATTATCGAACACCATAGTATCAGCATCCTAATACACCTCAGTGCAGCGTGGCCTCAGCGCAGTGACATCGCCATAGCTAGAGCACAGGGCAGACGAACACAGCTCCATAGCTAGAGCACAGGGCAGACGGGCAATAGCAGGCGGGAAAACACAAGAATTAGGCCAGGCGGGAAAACACAAGAATTAGGCAACCAATGGGATGACAGGACCTAGATCGTAATCTAGGCCCTCCATCTTGGCCCATCTCGACCGTTGAAAGAGATGCACATTCTCAATGGTCTCTATAGAAAATTAGATGCTCCTAAATTATGTGGTTTCTTGCCGTACCTAAATTACATGGAAAGGACCACATAGAATAGAAGCCATGACCATGACTCCTATACAAAGCAAGTCACAAGTATGACGCTAGTACAGACAACAACTTACCTAATAATTGTAGATCAAGCAACATGCCAATAATACATAGTAGTATCACCATAGAAAGATCATAAAGAGCAAGGATGCATGAAACACCAGCCCTGACCATATTAAGATAGATACAAAGGAGCAAATCCATTTACAACTCCTGTGTATCCAAGCAACGCGCCACTTAAAAATGATAGCATGTTTTTTTGCCAATCCTAAAGTATCCTGCCAAAGTGCCATAGACATGTAGATGTGAATCTATTCTGGGTAGTTTCGTTAAATGTATAACCCTGCACTGCAAGTAGCACAACCATATGCCAAGGACCAGCAAGAACCAGCTTTGCAAGTTTCATTAATAATGTAACCTTTCAATTGCCACTACAGCAGATAACTTAGCAGACAATGCCATCTCCTCGCAGACAACTTAGCATAATCACAGTTACAGTACTTTGATCCACAATCATGCTAACAAGAAATGTCTTACCATGTAAATGGTAGTGGATAGACAATTTGATTTTGGTAGACAATTTATAGCATGTCAGCCTCGGAACAATTTTCTTTTCTAAGCAGTCGCCCACGACTGTCATTGCAAAATAAAAAAGAGAGCTACCTTACACAACACACTGAAAATTAGAGTTGAGCCCTTTTACATAGTTGCAGCATAAGGGATTTTGTACCCACGCCACGCGGGCTCTAACATGGCATGCGGGCTCCAACATGCCATGTGGGCTCTAACATGCCATGCGGGATCCTACCTAGGATCCTACATGCCACCTAGACTCAAACATGTTTGAGCCCTTGGCATGTTTGAGCCTAGGTGGCATGTTGGTGCCTAGGTGGAATGTTGGAGCCTAGGTGGCATGTTGGTGCCTAGGTGGCATGTTTGAGCCACTTGGCATGTTGGAGCCTATGTGGCATATTGGAGCCCGCGTGGCATGTTTGAGCCACCTTGGCATGTTGGAGCCTAGGTGGCATGTAGGGAGCCCACATGGCATGTTTGAGCCACCTTGGCGTGTTCGAGCCTAGGTGGCATGTTGGAGCCATTGGCATGTTTGAGCCACCTTGGCATGTTTGAGCCTAGGTGGCATGTTGGTGCCTAGGTGGCATGTTAGAGCCTAGGTGGCTCAAACATGCCACGCGGGCTCCTAAAATGCCACCTAGGTCCAACATGCCAAGGTGGCTCAAACATGCCACCTAGGCTCAAACATGCCACATGGACTCCAACATGCCAAGGTGGCTCAAACGCGCCATGTGGGCTCTCCAACATGCCACCCTACCAACATGCCACCCAAGCTTCAACATGGCGGTGGCTCAAACGTGCCACGTGGGCTCCAACATGCCACCTAAGCTCAAACATGCCACACGGGCTCCAACACGCCAAGGTGGCTCAAATATGCCACCTAGGCTCCAACATGCCACCTAGGCTCCAACATGCCAAGGTGGCTCAAACATGCCATGTGGGCTCCAACATGCCACCTAGGCTCCAACATGCCAAGGTGGCTCAGGCATGCCACCTAGGCATCAATATGTCGCCTAGGCCACGTAACACTCAAAGTGGTGACATTGCATGCCAAGTAAGCAAGGCCAAGTTTTGACTAGGCCAAAAATGAAAATATGTCCATCTTTGGTCTTTTCATTGGGTGATGTTGGCAAATTTTGGTTGACATGGCTAGATGGTGGTGATGTGGACATGATGACTAGGACTTTATGCAAGAAATATGATAACCTTTGGAAGTTTTGGTAGAGGAGTTTGGCAAGGAATAGAATAGAGGGATCTTGAAGAACCTAAAGTGCTGACACCCTTCCCCAAATCGAACCAGGCCAGGACTTTGCGCGGCTTCCTCACCAGAAGGGAGAGGCCAGACCGCAGGAGACAGACCTCAAAAAGGTTACCGAGGCAGCCTTTCCTACCAACGCTCCTCCGGAGGGCAAATGGCAATGCCCCCCTTCCTGGAGCTCAGTTTCCCTATCCGACCGTTGAATCCATCGTTCAAGTAACCTGCTTCGAACAAGTTCAGAAAAATCCAGGATCCGTCTGGGAGAACTTATCAAACCATGAAGCGTCCTGCAGTCGACCATGTAGAAACCCAAGTGTTTTGTCGTTCGGACAGTACAAAGGCTCCGGAATGGAGGTTCGACTTCGCCACGTTGTTTGGAATGATGAAATTACCCTAGAGACCAAGTTACACGGTCATTTTTGGCAATGAAAGAAACACTAACCTCTACATGGCAATATTCTGCGGTACCACCTCAGAGGCCAATTGACTACAAACATATTGGACATGAGCTACTTTGGCGCTTCTTGGAGAAGGGGTGATATTCTGACCACGAATCTTGGTCCTGAGGGTAATATCGATGTTTTGAGTCCATTGGCAGAGTCAGTTCACAGTTCCAGAGAGGGAGAGTTGCCCGTCTAGGGCCAGGGGCCTTTGGGAGAGGACCTTTGGGGCGAACAACTTCCGGAAGGTTTTAAGGGTCCGCCTTCTGGTGTCAACGCCCTCCCTCTATGTGATGACATTGAGCAAGATCCTGATCCGAATCGACTAGGATATGGCTTCCAAAACATAAACCCTGTGTGTTGCTAGGTTATTGAAGGGTTTATGTTATGGAGGTCGAGTTTTAGTCGGTTGCACTTGGGAAATGGTCAAGAAGCTGCAGTTGAAAATCCAGAACAATAGGAACTAACGGAATGGGGTTTGGATTTATCCTCCTCCCAGTGTGGCAATTAGAAGTCAAGAGTGCATTTTGCAGTAGCAAAATTGTTTGGGATCATTCGGGATGGCCAATAGATCAAACCTCGTTATTTCGGGTTTCCATGGCTCTGTATGCAATTTAGAAAAGGTGCACCTATTTATCCAAGAAAACGACCATGTTTTGGCCTCCGAAATGTAAACATTGTATGTTGCTAGGCTATTGTAGGGTTTATGTTTTGGAGGCCAAAACGTGGTCGTTTTCTTGGATAACTAGGTGCACCTTTTCTAAACATATATGCAAAACCATGGCAACTAAAATAACAGAGTTTGGAGCTATTGGCCATCCCGAATGATCCTAAACAATTTTGCTACTGTTTGAGCCACCTTGGCATGTTTGAGCCACCTTGGCATGCTTGAGCCTATGTGGCATGTTGGAGCCTGGTTGGCATGTTGGAGCCCGCATGGCATGTTTGAGCCATCTTGGCATGTTGGAGCCTAAGTGGCATGTTTGAGCCATGTTGGCATGTTGGAGCCTAGGTGGCATGTTGGAGCCACCTTGGCATGTTCGACCCACCTTGGCATGTTTGAGCCTAGGTGGCATGTTGGAGCCCGCGTGGCATGTTTGAGCCACCTTGGCATGTTGAAGCCTAGGTGGCATGTTTTTGCCACCTTGGCGTGTTGGAGCCCACGTGGCATTATGGAGTCCACGTGCAGATGTTTGAGCCACCTTGGCATGTTGGATCCTAGGTGGCATGTTGGAGCCTAGGTGGCATGTTTGAGCCACGGCATGTTGGAACCTGGGTGGCATGTTGGAGCCTAGGTGGCATGTTTGAGCCTAGGTGGCATGTTGGAGCCACCTTGGCATGTTGGAGCCCACGTGGCATTATGGAGTCCACATGGCATGTTTGACCCACCTTGGCATGTTGGAGCCTAGGTGGCACGTTGGAGCCCGCGTGGCATGTTTGAGCCACCTTGCCATGTTTGAGCCACGTGGCCTTTTTAGCCACCGGCATGTTTGAGCCTAGGTGGCATGTTGGAGCCACCTTGGCATGTTGGAGCCCACGTGGCATTATAGAGTCCACGTGGCATGTTTGACCCACCTTGGCATGTTGGAGCCTAGGTGGCATGTTGGAGCCTATGTGGCATGGTTCGTGCTTCCTATCAAGTCGCCCGTTCCACCTTTGGATAACCACCATGTATCGGGAGGTGTTACCCGCGGGGATCAAAGATGCCTCCCCTGTGTCGCGAAGATAACGGAAGGGCCTTGCCTTCCACCCACTGCATTGCGAGCCTAGCCCGGCCTCCTCTCGCATTATCATTATTGTGGCGTGATGCTACTTTTTATTTATGTCAAAATTGTGGTTTAAATCTAGACTTGCCTGCCGAAGTCGATCAATTTTTACTTACGCCGAGCCCTCCTTTATGTCAATGTCGAGAGGTAGCAAGCCAAGCTTCAATTCGAGGGAGGCACCCACCCTCGTTCTCCTTTACGCTTGGTCTTCCAGGATGACACGATTGTTTGGCTCACAAGGCAACGACCCTTTACGATGTTAGAGAATGGGGATTTCTCGTTGTGGCACTGGCGTGTTGGAGCTCAAGGTGGCATGTTTGGAGCCACCTTGCCATGTTTGAGCCACGGGGTTTTTAGCCACCTTGGCATGTTTGAGCCTAGGTGGCATGTTTGAGCCACCTTGGCATGTTGGAGCTTAGGTGGCATGTTGGAACCACCTTGGCATGTTTGAGCCACCTTGGCATGCTTGAGCCTATGTGGCATGTTGGAGCCCTGGTGGCATGTTGGAGCCCGCATGGCATGTTTGAGCCATCTTGGCATGTTGGAGCCTAAGTGGCATGTTTGAGCCATGTTGGCATGTTGGAGCCTAGGTGGCATGTTGGAGCCACCTTGGCATGTTCGACCCACCTTGGCATGTTTGAGCCTAGGTGGCATGTTGGAGCCTAGGTGGCATGTTTGAGCCACCTTGGCATGTTTTAGCCACCTTGGCATGTTGGAGCCCACATGGCATGTTTGAGCCACCTTGGCATATTTGAGCCTATGTGGCATGTTGGAGTCTAGGTGCCATGTTTTGAGCCACCTTAGCATGTTAGATCCTAGGTGGCATATTGGAGCCTAGGTGGCATGTTCGAGCCACCTTGGCATATCAGAGCCTAGGTGGCATGTTTGAGCCCATGGCATGTTTCAGTCCACGTGGCATGTTGGAGCCTAGGTGGCATGTTGGGGGTTGGTGGCATATTGGGGTCTAGGTGGCATGTTGGATTTTATGTGGCATGTTAGAGCCTAGGTGGCAGGTTGGACTCGAGGTGGCATGCCTGAACCACCTTGGCATGTTGGAGCCCAGGTGGCATGTTGGAGCCCACATGGCATGTTTGAGCCACCTTGGCATGTTTGAGCCTAGGTGGCATGTTGGAGCTTAGGTGGCATGTTTGAGCCACCTTGGCATGTTGGAGCCTAGGTGGCATGTTTGAGCCACCTTGGCATGTTATTGGAGCCTAGGTGGCATGATGGAGCCCGCGTGGCATGTTTGAGCCACCTTGGCATGTTTGAGCATGTTGGAGCCACGGTGAGTTGGAGCCACCTTGGCATGTTGAAGCCTAGATGGCATGTTGGAGCCCACGTGGCATGTTTGAGCCTAGGTGGCATGTTGGAGCCCACGTGGCATGTTTGAGCCACCTTGGCATGTTTGAGCCCACGTGAGACGTTTGAGCCACCTTGGCATGCTGGAACCTAGGTGGCATGTTGGAGCCCGCATGGCATGTTTGAGCCTCCTTGGCATATTTGAGCCTAGGTGGCATGCTTGAGCCACCTTGGCATGTTTGAGCCACCTTGGCATGTTGGAGCCTAGATGGCACGCTGGAGCCCCGCATGGCATGTTTGAACCACCTTGGCATGTTGGAGCCTAGGTGAGCCCACGTGGCATGTTTGAGCCACCTTTGCATGTTTGAGCCTAGGTGGCATGATGGATCCTAGGTGTCATGTTTGAGCCACCTTGGCATGTTGGAGCCTAGATGGCATGTTGGAGCCTAGGTGGCATGTTGGAGCATGTTTGAGCCACCTTGCCAAGTTGGAGCCTAGGTGGCATGTTGGAGCCCAAGTGGCATGTTTGAGCATGTTGGAGCCTAGGTGGCAAGTTTGAGCCACCTTGTCATGTTGGAGCCTAGGTGGCATGTTGGAGCCAACTTGGCATGTTTGAGCCCAGCCACCTTGGCATGTTGGAGCCCACGTGGCATGTTTGAGCCACCTTGACATGTTGGATCCTAGGTGGCATGTTGGAGCCCATGTGGCATGCTTGAGCCACCTTGGCATGTTAGAGCCTAGGTGGATTGTTAGAGCCTAGGTAGCATATTGAGCCATGGTGGCATGTTGGATAGGTGGCATGTTGGAGCCTAGGTGGCATGTTTGAGCCACCTTGGCATGTTGGAGCCTAGATGGCATGGTGGAGCCCACGTGGCATGTTTGCGCCAACTTGGCATGTTGGAGCCACCTTGGTGCATGTTTGAGCCACCTTGGCATTTTTTGAGCCACCTTGGTGGCATGTTTGAGCCACCTTGGCATGTTTGAGCCTAGGTGGCATGTTTGAGCCAAGTGGACAAAAAATTTGGCCATTCCACATCCCTATGCCAGAAAAAGGTATGTACACTTAAATGATGATATCTTGAGTGTTTTTTAACATTTCTGGCTGATATTTGAAATGGCTATCAGGTAAACATGTACGAACATGTGGAAAGAATTTTGGCTTGATTTAGAACTAGGTTGATGGAGAGAAATTGGATATATTTTTCTCTCAATGAATCAGAAAAAAGAACCAACAAACAATTTTTGAATCCTCGATTTCTATAAGGTTTTGTTGTGTGGTTTCAACTCCTGCAAAGTCCTGAATGGGACTCGAGATTATGTGTATATCCTCAAAAATGGATTCGAGGCATAAAAGAGAAAAACTCTCTCTCTCCCTCCCTCCCTCCCTCCCTCCCTCCCTCCCTCCCTCCCTCCCTCCCTCTCCCTCGTTGTTCTTCTTTCCCATTCAGTGGAAGGCATACAGAAGCATTTAGATGCACTGGCATATTTCTGTGAACAGAAAAGTATGAGGGTAAATATGTCAAAGACTAAGATGATGGTATTTGGGACAAATAAAGTAGATCATCTTAAATTCCTCTATCAAGGAGAACCTGTGGAAATTGTCACCTCATATAAGTATCTAGGGATACATCTTTGACCAACACGACCTACAAACTTTGTGCCAAAATCATTGCAAACAGGATCAAAGGTTTTCTTCAGAAAAATATCAGTTTGCATCAATCTGCTTTCCTATCAGACAGATACATCCTTGATAACTACATTGCAGCTATGGAGGGTATGCATTGGGCAAGAATTTCAAATCAAAAATGTGTCCTCTTGAAACTTGATTTTTCCAAAGCCTTTGATACAGTCAGGTGGGATTTTTTGATTCTGGCCCTTCAAAAAATTGGGATCCCAATCAAATTAATTGACTTGATTATGGGCCTTAATCTTAGATCTCAATCTGCAATCATAATAAATGGCTCTCCCTCTACCTTCTTCACTTTGAATAATGGAGTAAGGCAAGGCTGCCCCTTAGCCCCTTATCTGTTCATAATTGTGGCTGAAATGTTAACAAGAGTAATTCTCCATCATCAACAAGTTGGTAACATTGAGGGTCTTAAGCTTCCCGATAACTGCCTCATCTTACCATAATGCAATATCGATGACTCCTTCAACTTTTTGAAAAATGAGCGGAGAACAACATTGAATCCTTTTAAATATTATCAAAGGTTTTAGTGCAGCCTCTGGGATCTATCTAAATCTGAACAAGTGCATCATCCTAGGAGAATCTAATCAAAATGACATCCCGGGCATTAAATGTTATGATTTCAGTCCACTCAACCACTCTCTTTGGGATGCCACTCTCTCTTGACACGAAAGTGTCAAAACCTTTGGACTCAATTGTTTCTAAAATGGGGAAAAAGTTGAGTAATTATGGTAGTTGTCTCTCCTTGGCGGGAAGAACAATCATTGCCAACTCTGTATTTGCTAGTTCCCACATTTATTTCTCTTACGCTCTCCTAGCTCCTAATATCGCCAGATAGAGAGGATTGTTAGAAATTATATTTGGGGTAAAAATCATATGGTAAATTGGAATTATGTGACTCAAAAAAAGAGATAAGGGGGTCTTGGCGTAAAAAACTTGCTCTTCTGGGGATAAATGGTTTTAGCATAAATTTTAGACATGTCTTTTTGGACAAAATCTACCCCAAAATTTTGCAACTTTCTCTACATGTGGTTCTTGCAAAAACATCAAAAAGTCAACATGTTTTTTTTCAAGTGTTGTTTTCAAGTGTTGTTCTTTTACAAAAAAAAAGACATCAAGTGTTGTTCTTTTACAAAAAGACATCAAAGACTCGTGTAGATTTTTGTCCGGATTTGCTAAAAACTATGTGTGGCTTTTTGTTAAATTCAGAAGGTGACATGTAGTTTTTACATGTTGTTTTTGTTTGAGCACATTTATCTACCTGTAGGATTAGCATCTCTTTCAACATGTTGTTTCTAAAAGTAGGTGTGTTGATTTTTCCAAAAGCGGACATGTTGCCTTTTGTTAAATTGAGGAAGGTGACATGTAGTTTTTACATGTTGTTTTTGTTTGAGCACATTTATCTACTGTAGGATTAGCATCTCTTTCTACATGTTGTTTCTAAAAGTAGGTGTGTTGATTTCCTCAAAGCAGACATGTGGCTTTTTGTTAAATTCAGAAGGTGACATGTAGTTTTTACATGTTGTTTTTGTTTGAGCACATTTATCTACCTGTAGGATTAGCATCTCTTTCTACATGTTGTTTCTAAAAGTAGGTGTGTTGATTTCCTCAAAGCAGACATGTGGCCTTTTGTTAAATTGAGGAAGGTGACATGTAGTTTTACATGTTGTTTTTGTTTGAGTGTAGGATTAGCATCTCTTTCTACATGTTGTTTCTAAAAGTAGGTGTGTTGATTTCCTCAAAGCGGACACATGTGGCTTTTTGTTAAATTGAGGAAGGTGACATGTAGTTTTTTACATGTTGTTTTTGTTTGAGCACATTTATCTACCTGTAGGATTAGCATCTCTTTCTACATGTTGTTTCTAAAAGTAGGTGTGTTGATTTCCTCAAAGCAGACATGTGGCCTTTTGTTAAATTGAGGAAGGTGACATGTAGTTTTTACATGTTGTTTTTGTTTGAGCACATTTATCTTACTGTAGGATTAGCATCTCTTTCTACATGTTGTTTCTAAAAGTAGGTGTGTTGATTTCCTCAAAGCGGACATGTGGCCTTTTGTTAAATTGAGGAAGGTGACATGTAGTTTTTACATGTTGTTTTTGTTTGAGCACATTTATCTACGTAGGATTAGCATCTCTTTCTACATGTTGTTTCTAAAAGTAGGTGTGTTGATTTCCTCAAAGCGGACATGTGGCCTTTTGTTAAATTGAGGAAGGTGACATGTAGTTTTACATGTTGTTTTTGTTTGAGCACATTTATCTCGTAGGATTAGCATCTCTTTCTACATGTTGTTTCTAAAAGTAGGTGTGTTGATTTCCTCAAAGCGACACATGTGGCCTTTTGTTAAATTGAGAAGGTGACATGTAGTTTTTACATGTTGTTTTTGTTTGAGCACATTTATCTACTGTAGGATTAGCATCTCTTTCTACATGTTGTTTCTAAAAGTAGGTGTGTTGATTTTCCTCAAAGCGGACATGTGGCTTTTTGTTAAATTCAGAAGGTGACATGTAGTTTTTACATGTTGTTTTTGTTTGAGCACATTTATCTACCTGTAGGATTAGCATCTCTTTCTACATGTTGTTTCTAAAAGTAGGTGTGTTGATTTCCTCAAAGCAGACATGTGGCTTTTGTTAAATTTAGAAGGTGACATGTAGTTTACATGTTGTTTTTGTTTGAGCACATTTATCTACGTAGGATTAGCATCTCTTTCTACATGTTGTTTCTAAAAGTAGGTGTGTTGATTTCCTCAAAGCAGACATGTGGCTTTTGTTAAATTGAGGAAGGTGACATGTAGTTTTTACATGTTGTTTTTTGTTTGAGCACATTTATCTACGTAGGATTAGCATCTCTTTCTACATGTTGTTTCTAAAAGTAGGTGTGTTGATTTCCTCAAAGCAGACATGTGGCTTTTTGTTAGACATGTATTATTTACCTGTTGTTTCACTTTCTCAAGATTAATCTACATGTAGGATAACATCTGTTTCTAATGTTGTTTCTAATAACAGCTGTAGTATTCAAATGTTGTTTTCCTCAAAGCAGACGTGGTTCTTCATAAACCTTACAAAGATGACGTGTAGGTTTTACAAAGATCTACATGTAGAATAACATCTATTTCTACATGTTGATTCTAAAAATAGGTGCAGTTTTCAAGTGTTGGTTTCCTCTACAGTAGACATGTGGCTTTTAATAACTTAAAAATAACGTGTAAGTTTTAACTGTTGTTTCACTTTCTCAAGGTTTATCTACATGTAGTATAACATCTGTTTCTATATGTCTTTTCTAATAGTAGCTGCAGTTTTCAAGTGCTGCTTTCCTCACAGACATGTGGTTCTTAATAAAACCTAAAAAACAGCATGTAGGTCTTACCTATTGTTTTTTCTGTATTAGGTGCTCTTTTAAGCTATTTTAAAAGCGACTATCACGAAATCTTGAAACAAAAAAGATCTACACGGGGAAAATAGCACTTCAAATTAAGAACAAAAGTGTGGTTTCATTAAATTCTTTTGATAATGTAGATGAAGTAGTATCAATCAAAGTATTGACATTATAACGAAGAATGTCTATGCTGCAATTTTGAGATGTTCCCTTCCAAGACACAAAAAGTACTCACCTCTTTTAAATGAAAATGATACTTACATCCGGAAGATTGATTGATCCAGCTGGCCATATTTGTAAAACGGTCCACAATGTATTGGACTCTAGAGCATCACCATGCAAAAGAGAGACCTGTAGATTTCAAAACAATTAATTGAGCTAATGGATTATATCAAATATTTTTCCGTTAAATTAAACTAAATCTGAACGCCACCTCAGATAAAACAACTTACATATTTTTATACAAAAGTGGAGTTCACCAGCATAGCCTGCCTACTACCATTCATTCTTTTCCTTGAATAGCTGGTTCTTCTTTAGCCTACACGGGACATGCGATGCAGTGAGGTTACTAAGTAACTAGGTAAGCTTTCAAGAGATATGAGTGAATGAGCTTACCCAATCCTAAAGCTCTGACATCTGCACATGCAACAAAAATGTTTGCATATGTGACTTTATCTGGCTTCAGTCCATGTAGCTGCATTTCACAGAACAGTTCAAACTTAAAGAAATGTGGCTTTCCGAATTATGCTTCAACTCTTCAATTCAAGTTATTTAGCAGTGTAAGTGAAAGAACATTGAACAAATGCTCCTGTTATATCAACATACCATATAGCAAAAGAATATCCAGAAACTAATAAAATTTGGTCATCACCTTTACGAGACAGTTTTCTCATGATATCAACGCCCAAGTGCCGTGGCAGGCGGTCCATCCGTAACTAGGTTCACCCACAAAATCTGGACTGAAATTAATCCTTCCAGCATACCAAGGGCAGCTGTCAAGAAGATGGAAGCAACTTCTCCAACATTTGAGGAAATCATGTACCTAATAAAAGAAAATTCGACATCAAATAACCTGATCTGCCAGTCATCAATAAGAAAAGGTAAAGTTTCGAATAAAAGCCTTCATGTTGTTATGAATGGATCGTCCTTCTGCAACAGCTGACACTATCGTGCTAAAATTGTCATCAGCTAATATCATGTCGTGACCTCTTTGGCAACCTTATTGCGAGAACATGAGAGCAATATCGGTCAAGCGAATTATGGAATGATATTGACCCAAAAAACACAACTCATTTTGAACATCAATCGTTGAACAACACACACTTTCAATACAAATCAACAAAATAAGAACTTGAATTCACGTTTTCTTAGATAAGTTAGCCATTCTTTGCTTCATAAATCACAATGTCTCATTCGTGTGATAATTCAAAATTCTTTGCACCAAGCTGGTCTAATTTATTCGATTCTATTATCCACAAATAACTCAATACACATTTATAAAATACTTTCTTACTTGACAAGTTTGCTATTAGCCGAGTGTCTTAAGTTGCAAGCATTTGCCTTTGATGAAATTTGTTTCTAGGCATCCACATCCACGTGGTCATTTCCACACCTTGGGCTTTCAACCGTTTACGCATTAACGACAAGTTTGCTATTAGCCAAGTGTCTCGGTACGCAAGCATCGCCTTTGTTAACTCTAACTTTATTCTTTGCTGCCATTTCAAAAATTTAATTATTACCTTCTAATATAGCATTCGGCAAAAGTTATAAAATTAAGTTAAAAGAGTATTGTAGATCTTCGATGACAACTTTGAAGAACTGGGCGACAATATTTGCCAATGCATCTCCTGCGTATTTGAATCCTCTGAAGTGACATGTCATTTATAGAGTTCAAAACAAATGATACTTCGCTCATCAATGGCTGGCGCTCTGGAACAAGGTACAAAGCCTTACCCTTCTAACCTGGTGAATCGAGAAATTGTCAAAACCCTTAATCAGCTTATTTGCTTCTTCGTGTAATAATGTGATATTTCTGACTTTCCAGCATCCACGAACCTATTTTGACATACCACACAACGTCATCATTATTTTGAACAGAAAAATATACATATAAATAAGCGAAGAAAAAATAACTTATCAATGTGGCTAGGTGCACATCAGGTGTTGTTTTAAGTGGCAGCATGACCTTCCACGCCTGCAAATGCACTACTTGAGATAAATGCGATGAATTGACTATGCTTTATAATTCACTTGCAACCTACAATTTGTCTGGCAATGTTCTTGAAACAAGACTAGATATACTTCAAATCTTTGCAGACTAAGGCCTGACTTTAAGAACATACAATATGGCCATCGGGTGGCCTTAATAAAAGCTGCTGCACCAGACTTTCCGGGATTTCCTTTTGAGGCACCATCATATTCAAGTTGATAAGTCATCTGCAACCATGCCACAAACAATCTAATCTCAATACTTCAGTCAACTAAATCTCAAGGTATCCAAACTTATGCAGACTAAACCTGAAAACTTGGTGTCTCTTTGGCCAAAATCAAGCCTCATTGGGACTCCTAGGTGACACAAGCCTTCGTTATTCCTAAGCACCAATAAAGGAAAAGTGCTTAAACGCTTAGGGTTAGTTTCTGTGCCAACTGAGTATGAAGGAAAGAAGCTGACTGACTGAGTGACAATAAAATGTAGAAACTTAAGTATTTCCTCTGACATCTTTATATTTACAGTAGATTAAGAGTCATGTCAACCATTCAGTTCTATAGTCATAACAGCTGTTCGATAAGGTCAATTGGAACATGTCACCAAAGAACTTAGTACTACCCTGTCCAACCGCTTAATGAAACTGGAAGGAAGTAGAGGGGTAGAAAAAGCATGCATACCTTGTCTGAAATTTTGGTTTCCTGACTGTGTCTTCCAATATACCCGGATCTGTCTCTGTAACAGACCTTTACCTTTCCACAGTTTTGGAATCTTGAATATGACTGCTTGCACCCTCCATTTTCAATGTTTCAGGGGTAACACCGCCTATTTGCTGAAGGTGGCTATTCTTTATCATATCCATGTCTACAAACCTGTAGCTTGCTTGTTTATATTCCCCAATGATCGTCATCCCAATGCCGTTGCTGTCGATAAGGGCATTACTGATAGAGGGATTGATGCAAGACGAACCTCTATAAGGTGTACATGTGAATTAATGCAGTTCCAATGACATCACTCTTAAAAGCACTTGCATGAATATGTGCTTTTCACTTATTCATGCATGCATTCACTTCCAATGACAGAACTAATGGTTCAAGAAACTACTTCCATTCACTTCATGGCAGGAACAGATTTAATTAACTACAGAGGTGCAAAACATTCATATATGGAAATAGAGGTATAGCTATATTGTATACGAAAATTATACATGGCCATTATAACTTTAAGTTATAGAAAGATCCAATAGAAAAACATGAAGTGACAAAAGATATTTCTGCCCAAACTAGATTTAAAATGTAGAGACCCAAAGAGTAAGAACAGAACTACATCGTAAGAAGATCTTTTTCCTCAAATTTATCTGCCTCCCATGCATTCGTCTTCACAAATAGCAGCTTGAACTCCAAGCATTGCTCGATGAACTCTCTCAAGAAGTCGTCTATGTTCTTGGATGTAAGATTGAACTTGCAAGGGTACTTCTGTGTGCAGAAAGTCCTGATGCGTTCCTTGGAGACACGCCTATGATAATCATTAGTAACAAATGCAGCAAGAACTCTTATATCTGCGGGACTCCTCTGCTGCAGTTTATTCTTCCACTCATCTGGAAGATGGTAAACAGGAACATCGAATTTGTCCTCATCCTCATCCTGATTCCATTTCCGTACCTGTGAAATTCCTTTAATTAGATTATATTCAAGCAAAGGGCTTGAGGCTGTATTTACAAGTGTTTTGATTTTATGCATTCATGCAGGCCTTGTGGATGAAGGTCATTGGTATTTTAGATCTATGAGAAATTTTCATGGCATAAACAGACATTTAATGGAGTTGACAGCAAAATTAAGATGGAATATGGTTTAGAGAAAAGTATACCTTATCGTAAGACCAACTAAGAGCCTTCGGAGGATAAGAGACCATTGCAATGAGGAGATCCCTTCCTGCTTTGTCAGTCACGCCCTGTATTAGAATTAATAACTCATCGTCATCCGACTGCACCTTCCCATAGGCAACCTCATCGCCATCTTCATTGGACAAGACTAGTATGTCTCCTTCATGCATTTTATCTTCACCGTCCTATTAGACTAAGGTATCAACAAATGACGTTGCTACCAAATACATATCATGAAGCCACTAACACTTACATCTTCTTCGCCGTTGCTCTCGTTGCTCTCGTTTTCGTCAGGGAATGTCCTTATCACATTCGTCCTTTTCAGCGCTCCCAAGAATTCATCATCGATCCTGTCATCCTCGTAATCATGGCTCTTCTCAACAACATTCATAAGTAGAGCATCCTTTGCTGGATCTTGAGAGTCCAAAAGAATGCCCATTGCTGGAACACCCATTGTTGAAGCCTACAAGGACAACACGGATCAGCAAATTCAGTGTTACTCTCTGTCATTACGAGGACAAGAAGATCGTTCACAAATGAGAATTCTAATGAGATCGTTTACTCTCTGTTCACTCTTAACAACACGTTCTTACCGTTATGTTCTGGTCCTCAACCTGTACCTGCTTCTCCTTCACCTGTAACAGCTGTTCTTTGTCCTTGCTCCTAGAACTACCAGTGGCAGTAGCATGGTCGCCTCCCTTTCGTAACCTAACCTTCTGTTTCTTCCCTCTGCGTTTGCGGACATCTCCATGCAAATCTGTCATACATTCGGGCCAAAAGATCCTCTCCTATATGGCAGAATTATAATACAAGAAGCTAGAAGTCAACAACAAAAAAAAGGGCAAATGCAAGATAACCTCTGAACTTACCTCAAGTTTTAGATCAAAAACTGATAAATCTTGGCCAGGCACAAACATTTCTTTGTTTAGATCTTCTTCAGGTACTAAAAGCTTGATGGACACTTCAAGTTCACGCACTTCACTATCCTCCACAGCCTCCACAATGCCAAGTACAACCGCAGATCCCACAATAGACGTTAGTCGATCAAAATATTTCTCTCTTTTGTGATACACATGAAAGATGCGATCACAAAATTTCATCTCTCTTAACTCTAAAACTCGGTGGCTTCCATATAAATACACAGTAGTGTCACCAAAGTCATAGGTCCTTGGTGTCTTAGGCGTTTTTGCTTCATCTTTAAACCGAGCTCTCTTATCATGCAAGTATTTTGAGATCCTGCCATTCAAGAAAGCAAGCCATTCAAAAAAAACAGAAAAAGCTATATAAAACCAAGAGAAATAAACATTACAAGCTCTTACTTTTGTGCAACGACATCCGCGCTAGGCATGTCGGTCGTTCCATCCTTGAACCTAATAGGCCTCATAGATCCACTTGCTAGTATCTCTCGCGCCACCTCGTCTCTTAAGTTCCTATCCTCGGTCTTCTCCCTACTGAAATCAACTTCATCATATATTGGGAAGTGCTTGTCAGCCCATTCTCGGATTGTACTATTTTGAGCAAGCATGTCCGCACTTTCTTGATCATACCCCGCCCTCTTCAAATCAAGGTGTGTGGAACTTCTTTTCATTGACTTCCCATACACCATTTTTGGGTCTTTTGCAACAAATCCTCCAGGACCTTGCAAGGAAGAACCACCTGCTGAAGATGGTACAGATGTGGGAGATGTAGTAGCAGCGCCAGAGCCAGAACGATTGTCTCTTGGTTGGAGAATCTCATTGGCTATTCCCACCATTGTACTTGCAATGCCTATTGGCACATTTGGGAGCTTCATCCAATGGTCCACTCCAAGGTTGAGGAATGCCATGCCATTCACCCTGCCAGCTTCTAAAACCTCCTTGATTATCCTCCTGTCTTCCTGAAATTTATCCCCAACAAACATTTTTGCTATATGATCATAGATTCTCTCCCAGTCCCACGTATTAAACTCCTCTACGGAAATCTGAGTCTTCGATGCCATTATCCTGGTGTAGCTTGGCTTTGATCAAGCTCAAAATTTAAGAATCCGGCCAAGCAGAAGGATCGACTGCTCTTTTCAGGAACCGGCCTACCAGAAGATCGACTGCTCTTTTGAATCTGCGACAGCTTTAGGAATAACAGCCAGTGTTAAATCATGCCTTTACAATTGAACACGCCGTACCATGCAAATTATTGGACACACGAAGATGGCAGAATTAAGGAATTTTAAAAAAAGTTTGAAACAAGTTTTGCAACACATCTTTACAAGAAAACTTTAGAATTAAATAGGAAAGTTACTTGGGTTTATGTGACAAAGTCCATTACCTTAAGAAAACGACAAAGTAGTGTGGAAATCTTGCATGTTGCATCTGATGCTGCATGACATTCAACCAACCTTTTGTACCTCGAGTAAAATGGTTGGAAACCAAATCCTCCTTATGGTTGTAAAATGGTGTGGAATCTAAGATTAGTCTTCCTTATTCAACCCCCCATTCTCATGGCATCGTATCCAACCGTTGAATGCTTAAATTGGAGGCCAGATTTGATGCCACGTCAGAAGGGGGCCTAAATAAGAAAGATGTCCCAAATCTATTTCTGTTGAGATAATTCCTTATAGATAATATAATAAAAAGGAAATTTTGACTAGGAGCTTCAAAGTTGCGGGCAACGTTGAGTCTTGCAACTTGTACTGAGCAGGCTTGAGGAGAAGATATTAGACTCCTAGAACAGTCTAGAGCACAAATGAGACAAAATACTAGGCTCAATATGCTACTATACAATTTTATTCAAGCGGTTGCTTGTCCACAATATAAGATCAATCCTCTAGGAGGTGGGAAATATTCAAGTTTGTGGTTCACATCCCAAATTACTAGAGGTGCAAAGAAATCATGAATTGCGCAACATAGGACTTACTAGCATTGCACACACTAAGATTATAAGAGCCTTAAATTCTAAAACTCTTAAGCAATTTAGTTCCAGCATTCCTTAAAGGAGAGGCAAATACCAAATTAAAAACATCCAATTCAAAATCAGCAAATGCTTCTCCACACATTGAGGCCATCTATACTTGCATGCAAGCATCAAAGTATCTGTAATATAAAAAAGAAACTAGTAACGATATAGTACTGGATGTGAATATATTACCTCCAAAATATTAGGAACTGGTATTCAGGTGCATTCTTGCACTAATTGAGGCTTGCACTTTCCATTAGAGGCTGCCTGTACATGTGCCTACCTCTAAGCCTTGATAGCATGCACTTCTTAAAAGAGGGGAATGAGGCAGAAAATGGGCAAGTGTGCAGCTTGCCTTTGTGCTATCTGGGAAGGCTTATTTTTATTATGAGATCGTCTATTGGATTGCATAAACAAGACCTTAGATATATTGAAATGCATAAGCAAGATTATAAATTGATGTGTTAAATCGAGAAGTTTTTCATTATAAGTCCATGAATTTCAAGGCATCCGTCTAACATCTACAAATTTTCTAGTGCTCAAGACTTATAATAGCATCATAACCGATACCTCTAGCTTAAATTGCAATATTACGAATCCTCTCCATATCCTATTCCAATGCAGTTCAAACTCGAATATGACCTGCAAAGGCAATTTTTACATCCAAAGCTAAAGTACAAGAAAAAATGGTGAAAGGATCCATTTAAAACCAATGCCAAAAGGCGCCACTGGATCTGTAGTGCTTATTTGAAACACCCCGACTTCAAAAATCATCTTGCATTGGTGACCTTTCTTCCCTTAACATATTTTCTTCATGGATTGCTATGGATAATGATCTACAAATGCTATTCTTTCCCATTCTAAATCATCATATATTTGCATATTCATGAAAGACTAGCTAGATGATAGCTACAAAGTGACCATTTATAATATGGAATAATGATATGGCTGCATGGGGCATCACATAGTCTGCCTGCATTATTTAACTTGAGATCATATCAGCTGAGTGCTTTAGCCATTGCATTCCAACAAAGCAACGTGAAGGCATTCTGTCAAACACGAGGCGGGCAGCCCCAAGTTTTCGCATATTGACTCGATCACGGCATTAATGGTGACAGTGATTAGATTGAACTTCCCCCAAAATAATTAATGATGACAGTATTCCCATCCCTTCTCTGGCTTGCTCCCTTTCTCCTCTTCAGGTTTCCCTTGCAACTCCCTTGCTTGTTATCATGAAGATCATGGGCTTGGTTAGGACAAGCTTTGCAGCATCTAAAATGTTACATTCCTGGATTTTAGATCTGGCATAACATCCTTCATCAACAGATTTCCAATATCGATCAAAAGTGTGAAGCATAATAATGAAAGAAAAGGAGATGCCATGTAGTGTCTTTGTTGATCTCTTTGACAATGTTCTGCAAACAGGTAAACCTGTATATAGTCTGGTATATACCAAGACAAATTTTGAAGGTCGCCTGATCACATCAGACTATGTTTCACTTGTCCTGCTTTATATGCCCCAAATGCTGGACTGGAGTTACAAATACTAGTAGTTAACAATCACTATAATTCATGCAGTAAGCACCTAAAAGATTCCATATAGCAGATTATAATTTCTTTGTATTTTCTTCACTCTTGGTGCTTCTTGTACCTGGCACGTAGTGTGAGTGCAATACTTTTGACAAGTTTGATATGCCATGTATCAGTAAATTGCAGCTATCACTGCAAACAGTGTCAACCTTTCCGGGAATGAGAAATGGTACCTCATCTGGAAGACAATAAGTTCATTTGTAGGGACCCTTCTACTCTTGGATAATTTTTAAGCACAACGCATTTATGAAATGAGTCAGAAAAATTCTCTTTTACACGAGAATAATCATAATTCGAAAATGAGGCTGCATGTAACTAGCATCCCAGAATCTCTTCTTCAATAACATGAAATTGCCATCATATGAAATGTAATGTTTTGTCTTGGCACATAGGCTTTTCTGGTTTGATCATGAATGATTTGTGAAAAGGGCGATTAAAGCTTATAGACCTACACTATTTTTAAAGAATCCTCAAAGTTCTCTCTTTGTGAAAGCACACATATTTTTACTAGAATCAGAATGGTCCTCGCGATCCAACAGCTGTAAGATTCAACCCACTTTTATTGACCCATTCTTTATACATGGATGATGTGGTGTCTGAAGTTTGCTTCCCCACTGATCAAGGGGTTTTATTTCTATTTGTTTGTGCTTGTTTAATGTAAACGTTTCCATTTAGGAATTGCAGGTGGGCCTTCTAGTTGAGGCCTGAATAAATGGGCCTTCTAAAATCGACCAGTTGCTCTGGAGACAATCAACCGGATCCAATTGCCTGTTTATATTTCTTTTGGAAAGTTGTCCTCTGGATTTTCCACATTGGAGAAGCCCTTTTCGCTGGATTGAAGCAAGTAAAATCACTGCCCTAGATTTGGGTGTTCAAATCCGACTGTAGGGCTCTAAATCTGGCATAGTCCATCAGAGCCCAAATCCGACCCTTGTTTTGATCACAATCCTGCTGTTTGCACCATTTTCCTATGAGGAAGTCAGAAGGCATACATATTCTAACTTATGTAAACAGCTTGTTTGTGAGGCTACTTTCTGAAACTTAAAGCTTGTATATGAAGCATGTTTTGTGGAGTTTGTATATGAAGGCATGTTTGACAAGCCTGATTCGTTGCCATGCTTTGGCCTTTGTAATTTGTTTCTATGTATTAATACCTGTATAGATAGAGGATCAATTCTTTCTACATGAGTGCGAGGTTTGTTTAATATTCTTGGTACTACCGTGGGATCCAACGATCCTAAGTGTGCAATGGAGTGTGCAATAAATAAGGGATACAATAACTTTCTATTTTATGAAAAGGAGAAAAAAATGGCAAAAAAAAAAGAATATTAAAAAAAAAATGATTGGAAATAGTAGCCTAGATACTGCAGCTAGATACAGAATTGTAGCATCAATTATCTCTAATTCTAGACATAAAGTTGTCTTTTCTCACGATCTACCAAGAATACAGGGCGCCAGAATACACTCGCTCACTTCCTACACTCTACCTTTTTTTTCCTACAAAATTGCGATGGCAATGTCAGTAGAATTCTTGGTGGGATGTCAAGCTGGGATCTGTGTTGGTAAGGATTAATTCTTTCTTTTTCGGTTTCTGATCCTATTGTTTACAATTCTTTTCTTTTTTGTTTCTAGGAATTACAGCGTGTGCCTCTGAGAGCTGATCAAAATATTCTGATGCAAGGACCAAATGGGAAGCAGTATGAAGCTATGTTGCATCTATAGACTATGTTCTGTTGCCAATGTAGCATATTTCATGAGCCAAGGTGGCATATTCGAGCCTAAGGGGAATGCTTGAGCCTCGGGGCACAACATTTCAACCATATAAAAAAAAACATACGAAACCATATTTCATTCTTTCAAAAGAATAAATCATTTGAAAGAGTATTTTTATGACCCTTGTGGCATGTTTGATATTATGTGGCATGTTTAAGCTAAGATGGCAACATAACTTCATAGTAGGAACATTTGTAGGTTATTATGAATTAAGGATCCAGGGCTTTTTTGCGAATGGATGGAAAAAGTTTCTTAGTGGAATTGGCATCCGGGTTGGGGACATTCTGTTATGCATAGTGTCAAACGAACTTGTTGCTGTAGTGGTATGTGATGGATCTTTTTTTTTTTTTTTTTTTTTTTTTTTTTTTTGTAGAAACGGCAGAAGAGTTATATTACATGTAATACATAGTAATACAAAATGCACAGAGTAGAACTCTGTTATAAGGCCTTAACCAGGCCTATCACTCCAAAAGGAGGAAAATTCAGTTAAAGAAAAACATTGTTTTAAGGATTAAATCCAAAATATCGATACTTTAAAGTTCAAAGTTTACTGCATAAAACTGTAAATATAAGATAGTCAGGTTTTGTTAAGGCCTTAATCATCCCGAACTCCATCGAGAGTTATCACTGCAAAAGCATGAGTTGTGTTCTCGAAGAGCAGAGTGTCAAGTTCCAGAGCCCCAAGCGCCGCCGAGTCCAGAATATAGAGTATCCAAGATTCTCTTGCATCAACACAAATTTTAAGCTTGTCTTCAAAGTACGGCTTGAGATCCTGTTTAAATTGCCAGATATCCTCATCTCTCAGGATCTTCTCCAATGTTTTGACCATGATGGTTTCCGTCTTTACCCAGAGCAAAGCTTCCAGCACTTCTTGATGAGTCATTGGCCGTGTATCTTCTGGTACCTCTCTCATATGACCTCCTTCACGGTGTTTGTTGACCAGGTACTCTGCCATCACCAGCACAAAGATTATTAAAATAAGCAGAGAAAAATGCATAGAACCCATGAAAGGATCCCAACCCATCCCAATTTCTGTCATAGTTTGTTCCCCTGTTCAATCTATGAGCCATGGCTGCCTCTGCCAGCTCCAATTGTATTGTAGTCTTGAGAACATTCAAATCCGGGTTGTTCTGGTTTATAGCAACACCATTTCTATGCTTCCATATGGTCCAAAGAGCAAGAGTTCTAATGGTGTCCATGAATGTAGAGCTATTTGCTAAAAAGTCATATAACTGCTGTTCTGAAGCAGGGGGGGGACCTATGTATTAGCTTATCCAAGCCCAAAAAGGTGCCAGCCAAGGACATATGAAGATATGACAGGATGTTTCAGCTTGGCCACATCCTAAAGGACATCTATCAGAGATTTGAGCATTGTATTTTGCCCTGTAAACATTAGACTTTAGGCTTTTATTGAGCACCAACCATCTAAAAAAGATAACCTTTTTTGCACACTGTAATTTCCATCCTTTCCTTATGACCCTGATGGCCTCCTTCTCTGTACAACCCCACTGATTTGAGACTTTGGTTCCATGTTCACATAGCAGCAGAGCATATATTCTGGCCACACTGTAACCTTTGCCTTGTACAGTCCAGTTCTGACCTCTAGCTAGGGTTGTATCTCTCATCTGATGTCTAGTGAGGATCTTGTGAATGTTCCTGTTCAAAGTGGAGTCTTGTACCACATTAGATATTTCCTGCCATGTTTTCCATTCTTCACCATTTAACATATTGCCAACAGTATCCAATCCACTGAGTTTCCATTCTTTGTATTTCCTTGGATGCTTTAAGGCTAGACATCCATCTTCCTCATCAACTAAGCCCTGATGCCAAAAGAAGTTAAAGTCCCTAGAAACATCTTCAATTTGATGGGCCTTAAAACAAACAGAAACCTTATTCCAGGCTTGGATAATTCTTCTCATAATGACAGATGTACCTAGAGCAGGATTGAGTTGGTAAAATGCTGAATCTGGGAGGTGGTGAGGGGTAGATGGACTCCCTACCAAAGAAGTTTTCTGAATCCAGAATTTGGTAATTAGAAGGGCAGGAGACCTTGATGTTGACATCAGAGATCTCCACACTAGCTTTGCTGCCAAAACCTGGGCCTGTAAAAACAGATCCTTACATCCTAGACCTCCTCTTTTCCTGGGGAGAGTGAGATACTTCCACCCTACCATGTGTGCCCCTTGCCAAATGAATTCTTTCATGATGACCTCTAACTCCTGGTATGTTTTCTTATCTGCAATTATGGCTGAAGAAAAATAAACATGAGAGCTGGCTATTACTCCATTAATTATTTGCACCCTTCCAGCCAGAGATAGAGACTTGGGATACATTTGGAGTTTCTTTTTAATTTTGGTGACAATTGGTTCCCATAAGCCATGCATA
Source organism: Isoetes taiwanensis (assembly GCA_021234155.1). NCBI lineage: Eukaryota > Viridiplantae > Streptophyta > Lycopodiopsida > Isoetales > Isoetaceae > Isoetes > Isoetes taiwanensis. The sequence continues at coordinate 5,035,341 of JAJEKV010000028.1, read as the reverse complement.
CTCATGTTAAGAGCAAGAGGTAGGCCTAACAGTTTTGTAGCAGTATGGAGGCCACATACTTTGATTCCATGAATACTGACATCTGAGCTGTCCAGAATGATTGCACACTTATCTTTATTTAAAACCACCCCAGATGCTTTTCCAAAGAGATCCATTGCCTCCAAGAAGTTTTTAATACTGTCTCCCTGCTCTTTTAAGAACACAAACGTGTCATCAGCATATTGCATAACTGACAGGGTGTCAGTTGATCCAGGAAGCTTGAGACTACAGATTCTATCTGTTTGTTGCAACTTCATGATGATCCTTGTAACCATTTCAGCCACAATAAGGAACAAATAGGGAGCCAGAGGACATCCCTGTCTAACCCCTCTTTTACATTCAAAGAAGGAGGATGGGGTACCATTAACCATGACTGCAGAGCACCCTGTAGCATTGAATCCAGCAATTTTTGCAATCACTTGTTCTGAAAATCCTAACTGGTCCATGGCTCTGTATAAAAAGTTCCAATTGATGGTATCATAGGCTCTCCTGAAGTCCAGTTTGAGCAGTACACATCCTTGGTTGGTAACCCCATTCCAATGTAAACCCTCATATGCCCCAATGAAGTTATCCAATATGCTTCTGCCTGGGAGAAAGCCTGACTGAACTGGATTAATTTTTTCCTGTAGGATTTTCTTGATTCTATTGGCAAAAATTTTTGCCAGTATCTTGTATGATACATTTGTGAGAGATATTGGCCTCCAGTCCGAGAATGTAGAGGGTTTGTCCACTTTTGGCACCAATGCAATTAAACCTGCATTTATTGCTGGGTGTAAATTCCTCGCCTGCCAGGCTCCTTGGATAAATGTAGTAATGTCTTTATCCATAATGCTCCAAAAATGTTCATAAAATTCTGGTGGCAGTCCATCAGGACCCGGGCTTTTCCCATGAGCCATACCGATAGTTGTAAGAATCTCTGTCTCCATTGGGTGGCGGAAGGCTGGCGATCTTCAATATGTGTATCCTTAGGGCCAAGGTAGTCAAAGAACTCCATCATTTTTTTCATTATAAATGCAATTGGTTTGCAAATAGTTCCTTATATTTGTTGAAGAATATTTTACGAATGTCCTCTTGTTTGGAAAGTTCACCCACGATTTTCATCATGTAATGAGACTATTCCATTGTTCATGATCTGCTCTTAGCTGCTCTATAGAAGAATTTAGAGCCACGATCATCCATTTGATTGACATCTGAGACTTCTACTCTTTGACTGCCAAACTTTTAGCTTCATGTTCTTCAATTAGCTTTACTTTTCTTTCCAAGAGTTCTTCTCTGCTGCAAAGACAACACATTGGTTTTGTCCGGAAAAGCCTGCATGTCGATATCCCTCATTTCGGATAGACTTCCATCTTTTTCTGTTTCTTCTTCTTGTTCCATTCCCTACCCCATTGCTTAACCCATTTTTTGATGCTTACATTTCCTAATGAATTCTTTCATTGAGCCACTAGCATTGACCCTCTCTAAGAGTGGCATAAAACCTTGCAAAATCTTCACAAAAGGTCTTGTTATTCAACAAACTAACATTAAGCTTGAATGATGTATCAGCATGTCTATACGTGGCGGGGATACGTGTCGAACTTGTGGATAGTGATCGGATATTGAGTTACTACGGTCATTTTTCAATAATCAAACTATCCCACCCATCTAAAGGTAGATATATTGGTATAGAACACATCAAGAAGGCAATACACCCTGTCATTCCCTTGTCTTTTGTTACACCATGAGTATGCATTAGATGAAGAGGGGAGCATGGTATACAAAGTTATGAGCCAACTTGTCCCATTGTGTTCTCTCTCCTTTTGACATGTTGAGTTTTTCCCTGCTTTACGCTCCCATGAGGGAGTATTATTGAAATCTCCACCGAGAATCCAATTATTTGTATTACGTCCCCCTGACCACTCTGTCATATTTTCCATTGTAACTCCCTCTCTTCGGGGAAGTGGAAGCATAGACATTGATAATGCCTACCCTTTCTGTTCTACCTTCGGGGAAAACCCACGCCATCTGCTGAAGGGTGCACAAAGGAATTTACCTTTTTATATCCATTCGGTGATCTGGATACCCCTTTTTTTGTGTATCCATCTGGGGCCCATATTGAGTCACCATTGGGAAAGATCCACGTGCCTAAATTTGATGCCTCAAAGACAGGTAATCTATGCTCTTGCAGCAAGATTATGTCTGCCTTTAATTCCTTCAAAGCAATGAGAGCCCTTTTCCTCTTTAGGGGGCCCTTAATCCCTCTTAAATTCGGGACACAATCTTCATTGGACTTTGGAACTCACAGTTACAGTCCATTTTCCACTGGGGTATAGACCTTCTTTGTCTCTTTTTTTTTATTCTGTGGAAGAGGGGTGGCAAAGGTTAGTTCTTTTGGATTCCCCATTTTCATCTTCACTATCCTCTTCTCCCTCCCAAAACTTCCCATGCAGTATGGAAGAATTGTCTTTCAATTCTCTTAATTGTAAATTTGGAGTTTTGAAGATATCTTTTCAGCCACAAGGATGTCCTATATCACCTCTTGCTAAAACAGGCTTACAAGTCTATTGGTTTTGTTCACAATTAGTTCCACGGCTTTGGAGTTATAAGCATTTGGGGGTGAGTTCCCAATTCTTGGCCATTGACTGGACTTAGGGTCTACTAATGTGTTCAGCACCAATTCCTTGGCCTCACAGGTTGCAACATTTTGGCTTAGAACATTGTTCTGCTCAGCTTTTCCAGTCCCTGTGATATGCATAGATCTACACCTGTATTTGTATTTTCAGGCAAGACTCCATCATGATCAGAATGGTGTTTAGGAATATCTGTGGGAGGCACTTGTACTGAAACCCTCTCAATGCTCCCTAGCTCTTTGGGGAAAAGCTCCACAACAGGTAGAGGGGAATCTACACTAGACTTGGGTGAGCTTGGCTCCCCTTTTTCTTTATAACCAGCTGATTCCTCAGAAGAGGAGTAATCATTCCCAACACTTTGAGGTTCCCTGATTGACAGAGAAGTGGATCTGTTTCTTTCAGTGGAATTCTCCATGATGCTTTTCCCCTTAGACTCGGGATTATTTAGGACCTTAACTTTGGAAGATTCCTCCATGAATTGAACTTTCTTTTTCCATTCCTCTTTGTCCTCCTTTCTACACTCCTTCCATACCTTTGCCTTAGCCTTTTCTTTCTCTTTTCTTCTCGATTCTCTGTTTCTTTCTTTTCCTTCTCTCTTTGCCATTTTACATTACGCCTTTGTCTTTCCAATCTTCCTTTATTTTGGTGTAATCCAGCCCTCCTCCTTCTTTTCCCGGATTCACTTCTTTGAGTCGGACTTAATCTCCCTTCCCCTTTTACAAATTTTTTTCCTCCATGAAGTCTTATACCACAAAGCCGGGCATGGCTGGGCGGACCTCCTCCATACCGGCTTCAAGGATTTAGGATTACCAAAGTAATCCATAAATTTGATTTCTTGAGGGATTGGCTTGAATATCGATTTGTGCCCATACTTTTGGGGCTTTGTCTTGGGAGATTTCCAACTTATGATATTTCTGTATTCACGAACAGAGTGAGCAAAGGCCCTTTCGTTCCAATATCTGGGGTTTAATCCTTGTAAAATAAGTCCAAGCCGGGTGGAATAGTTGAGGAGAAGCTTTGGGAATCAAAGGATGGGTACCATTCTGGAAGAAGACTTGAGTGTTGGCTTTGGAAATAGTACACTGTTTTGAGAAGAATGTTGGGCATTTGACTATTACCACATTCAACCATAAAAAGGAAAGTCAATCCAATAGATACTGGCGATAGCGACCCCCCCTGTTCCAATCTCTCTAGTTCCCCTTTTTAAAATTGAAGTCTTACCCCTCGTTGGCCGAATGCAACCAATAAGGCCTCGAGATTTCAAAAATTTAAGTTTATTTTCTCAAACAGATTTGCAAGAGGCTTACCCACAAACACCTAGGTTCTTTGTGCACTTAAGCGGTCCTTTCGCACTTCTTCCCCACTTGATTCGCATAGTCGAATTTGATCCTCTGCTTCCTTCTGCAAAGGTCCCCACTCTGAAGATCTTCTAGTGTTCACCATATCTGCCAGAGGTAAGGAAATCCCTCGAAAGCAACAAATTCCTTCACCTTTTCACCCTTTTCAATCGCTGCAAGGTGACCCACTATCTCCCGAATTTGGCTATGGCCTTTCGCGCTTAGGGTACGGATGGTATCCAATAGCTCTGTAATCCCGTCATTATTTCCTCCGTCCTTTGTTATCCCTTTTCCCCCAAATCGACCCTTTTACGTAAAGTCTTTTGACATTTCCCAATACCAATCCCATCCGGTCCCAACTTTTGTACATTCCCGCCGACCATTTTGTCCCACGACCTTGTTTCCAACGAATCTTGTCCTTTTTTTTCCATTTTTTTAATATTTCCTAAAATCTGCAAGCAGTCTGCACTCCTAACTATAAACTCTCACCACTATTTTGCTATCGACCAATGTGTTCCTACCGACTAGAAAAGAGAGCAACCTTAAGCGATTGCTACATCACTGCACATCACTCACCGATAAAATGTTTCGACTAAGAAAAAATATCCTTTCCCACTACACATCATCATCTCATTTTGTGTCACGTGACCACTTCTTTGCCACATCACCTCTCACTCACCCTTGCCACCTCACCAAATTTAAATTTTTTTTTTTTTCACCAAAAGTCAAAGAGTTTTTTTGCCAAAAGATTCTTCCATCTTGTAGAGCATCAAAAATATGCCATGTGGGATAATTTCCTTTTCAAAAGTGGCCTTGATTTGACACGGGAATGGATTCCATGGTTGAAAAAATATAAAAAAAAACATCCATCGATTTTGGAGATGGCGTTGCACCGGCAAGCGCCCGCGAGGGCTTATTGCTTCATAAAAGATCTATCATCGCGGCGGGATTGAATATAAAATGAATCCCTAAGCAAAATATTTGATTTGTTCACCTTGGACTTCCACGCCAGAATCCCTTTCGTTGCCACCCACCGCCCGGATGTACCGCGTCGTAAAGGGAGAATGGGTATATTAGGAGTAGAAGTGATTGACCCCTTTTCTTTTTCTTTTTTTTAATTTATGTGAGGCTTACCAAGAAATGGATTTTGAAGGTCTAAATATGGCAATAATCAATTTTTCTCAAAGCCTATATTATAATTTTCCATGCTCTACTTTATGGAAAAATTTAGAAAATCTCACGAACTTTTTAGTTTTAGGGCAAGGCCAAGCTATAAAGATGGGCCGATTTGACAAAAATGTGGTGATACGCCAAGTAATTGGTATTGAGCAATGTGTAAAGTGGTGATGTACAAATAAGGCCGGATTTCACTACTTGAAACTTAAATTAGGATGGTGTGTTGGCATAACTACGAGGGCAATTTTGATAAGCTGTAGGAATCAACATTATGAGGTCATGAGTAGTTCCTAGATTCAAGCATTATTTAGCTTAATTTGGCGGGCTTTGCATGCATCACAGCTCGGGCCTCTGCCGACCAGCATCCTAAGATTAGGAATTTTGGGATATCTAACTCCATGTAAGGAACTTCCACACCACTTGATGGTATAAGCAACCCGGCAATAATTAAACTACGATTTCCTCCGATTAGATAGCCCCACGGCAATTGTTGGCCCACAATGGGCCTAACTCTTTTGCCTACTAATCAAAACTTTTTCATCACATGGATATAACATGGTGATGATTTTGAGATGATAGGGGATGATCACGTGGTGGTGATATTGATATGTGATGGTATATGATGATCACGAATCATGGAGAACTTTGACGTATTATAGGCACAAAAGGTCCAACTTTTGCCTTTTCATAGAAATGTTATATTAGAGGTGCCCTTCTTTCTCTATCTTTTGTTTTAGAGATATGGTTTTGGACCTTATAAATGCCAAAATGGAATTTTAGCAATTTTTTAGGTATTGTATGGATGAATGCATTGTTTACTAGGGAAAAATGGACTTGCTAATTTTGGTCCTAGAAAATAGCAGTAGTGCATGAAAGGAGAGATCAATCGGTATGAGAGACATGGTTTTGGATAGAATGATGATAGCTTGGGAAGTAGAATATCTTGCGAAGGCGATTGCAAACTACCAATATGAAACTCGAGGGTCTTTTCAAACCTTGACTTCAAGTCCTTAAGATCCTTAGATGATCAAAATGCTTCTTCAAATTCCTATATATGATGCAAATCAATGTCCTTTCTTGGTTTTCATATCAAAATTTCTTCTACAAGTTGCCCAGTGATATATGGATGTCGTCCAAGCTTTATGCTCTATAAGCTCCCTGCAATTTGTATGAAGTCAAATATTAATAAATGTGTCAAGCATGCATATAAGCTCTTCTATGTTGCCATTTTGTATACCAACTTTCATCTCACCTCATAAAACAAAAGCTTATTCCCCAAAACCATTTCAAGTCGAGCCTAGATAAACCTTAAGGTATGAACCGTGCTATTAATTTATTAGATGGTTCTATATATGAACTTCACGATTATAGTACTTTATGTCCAAAATGTTAAAGCCATTGTTTATTATATTCATATAATATGATTCTAGATGTTTAGTCATGGATATGTATTTGCTCACTTTCGATGTTTTGGGCAACAAATGCGCACCTAAAAGAACCAATTTGTCTTAGTGTGAATGAGATAATACTACTATAAGGATTAATCTAGATAGATGTCAGCTAGTTGATCGAGGTTAAGGCTACTTGTGACTTGGACTTTGCAATTTTAGTTCTAGTGAGCGACTTCATTCTTTTTTAAGGTGTATTGGCACACAAACATGTACATAACATGATTTGATGTCTTGTGCGATAATTTGGATGTGATGGGTGGAAAGATAGGCTTGGTAGGTTTAGGAGTAGAGCAGGGCTAGTTCTATTAAAGTTTAAATTTGGCATGCATCAATAACTTGATTTTTGAGGGGCTATATATGTATAGCCAAAACAATTTTCTAAAGACCTTTCCATGCTCCAGCCTTTGGGGAGAAAAATAGAAAATAAGTTGTTTTAATTTTTAGTAAAAAAAAATGGACTAAGGGCAATAGACATAGCAAAGTATGTGGTGACATGGCAAGAAAATGATGACATGACCATCTAAGGGTGATCATGCTTAGCAAGGAGATAGCAAACATCTTTTCTCTTAGCCAAAATGTTTTTGGCTGACATGGATGAGACATGATGGTTGTCTTTGATGATATGGAGGTGATGTGGATGGTGTGAATGTGATGTGGATGATATGGAGGTGACTTTATGTAAACGCAAATGGTTCATCGTTAAATTAGTGTTATACAACCCAGAAGAAAATTGACAAACCAAAATATAAAAAGGCTAAAAATGAAAACGACAAGAATCCGATGAAAATGAGATGGCATCGATTTTCGGAGAGATCCTAGTATTATACGCAATCCGGAAGTCCTAGTTATCACAGAACTCCAACTAGCGTCAGTTGATCCTTTACCTCAATAGAGCCTTGCTAATGTACAAAAGGCCACACGAATTATGTATGCAAGCGAAGCATTAGCTCCCTCTTCTTGAATCCTCACTCTATATACCATTGAAGAAGAGGTCTAGAAAGCCTTTTAGAGGAAAACTTGGGTTTTAAGGGGTTGTGCACAAAAGGGGTCATCTTGGGGGCCGTCACCAGAAAAATCATTGATTCTTTGTCAATTGTTGGCACGCAACAAGTCTTCTCTTTCTAAAAGCTAAGCTAGAGAGATAAAGTGCACATTTTTTCTTCAAACAGTATGGAAGAGTAAATTATTCAAGCCATTATAAAAGATCTATTGATATATGCACTAATGCCCAATTGGTTGCCAAATTGTGCATCATCCTCAGAATGCAAATACCATCCACATCACCACCTAAGGCCCAGTTCTATTGTGTGCGTCGGTTAGTGCGACAGCGAATCCGCGGGCCACAAATAATCAATTAACACCCTTGTTCGCGATTGCATTCGCGGTCCGAGGTGTGGGTGGAAGTTTCGGCGTGGAATTGAAGGTTATCATAGGAAATAGCAGAGCCAGGGGGATCTTGCCAGAGTTTGAGGGGAAAATTTGTGACTTGGATGACAAAGCAGAATCCTGAAGTCGCGGTACAATGGAATGAAGAAGATGAGTAGATAAGCCTTGTTTTGTTGCGATCACGTAGTTCTTGCAATGAATCGAGAAATGGCCGGAAGCGAGTGGAATCACGGGCCCTAAGCACATACGGTGTCATCATACATGTCACCTACCTCAAAATTTATTTCTTCAAAACTTTTGACCTAAGTAAAAGTCATTTTTATACCTTAGATAACCGCGTCATCATCCTTGGTGCCACATCATCCCCAAGTGCTTCCACATCATCATACACATGTCATCCCCATCATCTCACTTCATTACAAGTTTTGACTAGAAAAGTCATTTGCCACCTTACATGACACTTCATCACTTCAGTGCCATGTCACCACCCATTTCCCATGTTTCATCAAATTCCAGCTCTTTTTTGCAAAAGATTCTCTCATCTTGTAGAGCATCAAAAAGATTCCTTTGGAAAAATTTTTGAAAAACCATATTGACCTTCATTGTTCATTTCTTGGGAGTCGTGCAAATTTGAAAAAGTTCCTATCTAATCCCAAGCCCGGTATACTACTAAATATAATTTCCAGCCACACGTGGTACCTTGGCATGTGGAAGTGACAGCGGGCGAATCCCGCGTGAAGGTATACGTAGTTTTATTATTAACTTGAAAGCTATATATATACCACGACTTTTATTTTTACCTCCCGGCTGTGGGATATTGTTCCAGCGGAAATCTAGGAACCCTAAAAGGGCGGGAGCCCGCGTTAAGAGCCTTTGGTTGAGTGTTAATCATCACCGAGCTCGATTTAAGCTCTTTAATGCCAAGAAACCCAAACCTCTCGAGAAAAAGGCAGAGATTAGATCAATTTGCCAAAAAAGGGGATTTAGATCTCCGGAAGCGTTTTGGAAGGCCTTTGGCGAGATTATGAAACTGGCGAGCATTGAATTGCATCGCAGGATTGATGTCTATATGCGAGCATTATCACGAGGATCGGTCTTTTTGGCGGTTAATGCGGGCTAATCGGTACGGATTTCTCCTTCTTTTGTCATCTTTTTACTTTCAAGTACAAGTCACGGTACGGAAGAAACATCTTTGCAATTTTGTATGAACAAGTGGGTTTATAATGCGTGATGTCTCAAGGGAAGGATTAACTAAACTTTATGACATTGGATGCAAACTTTATCACGAAGTTTATAGTTTTAATGGTTAAAGGCAAAGTTTATATAGAGTTATATGTTTTGGATTGATGTACTCTAAATATGTCATGACGCGGTCAAAGCGAGTCTATAATATACATCTGCTCGGTCAAGCGATCTACAATATCTCGGCATCTTTTGCTTTACTATGAGTCTGAGGTGTTGCTTGCGGTGTGATAGCATCTAAGAAGTAAACATATGTTTTGCAAAGCATATGTATTTTCTAAAGGCTTCATTATGCGCAGAATTACTTTGTGGAATGGAAAATATTATGGCCTCCCTTGTGTTGAGGATTAATGGAGTTTGCATATGCTTGTCTCGATTGAATTTAAAAGGCAATGTGACAAAAGCGAGTTCGAGAATTATTAGCGCATTATATCCCAGTGTCGAATATTATCACGGAAAGGTAATAAAGTGGCATTTTCATTATGCACTAGTGTAAATAATCACTTATGGCTGTTTTATGACTGGCATGATATAACCTTGAGTCTAAAAATGGCTGCATGCATGAGTGTTATGGATGAAAAATTAGGGTATGCATTGGCATTAGGACCTACATGCATCAGTCAATAATGGAATTTGAGTTCTAATCTCTGAAATATCTAAAGACACATGTTGTATAATGGTGGATAAGGCATGCATGGACGCCGGGTACGCATGCAAATGTTTATATTGATTAATAAGAACATATGAAAATCACATGCAACATGCGATAGCGTCGCGAGCATACATGCATAATGATTTACTTGCAGCAATTAAATGCTTAGGTAGTTCTCGTTTGATGGAAATTGGCACAATACATGGTAGTAGAAGGAATACTACACGTAATCTAGACAAACATTCTTTGAATACTTGATCTAAAAAATAGTACGCATGCATGAGTGTTATGGATGAAAAAATTAGGGTATGCATTGGCATTAGGACCTACATGCATCGATCAATAATGGAATTTGAGTTCTAATCTGAAATATCTAAAGACATCTTTGTATAATGTGGTGGATAAGGCATGCATGGACATAGGGACACCATGCAAATGTTTATATTGATTAATAAGAACATATATGAAAATACGTAAATGCGATAGCGTGCGAGGCACATGCATAACGGTTACTTGCAGCAATTAAGTACTTAGGTAGTTCTCGTTTGATGGAAATTGGCACATGCATGGTAGTAAAGGGTACTACCGAAGTAATCTAGACAAACATTCTCGAAAGCTTTTAGAATTAGCCTTTAAATTGTTAGACATTTGGAGCTATCACGGTTTTAAAGACAATTAACAAAGCTACTTGGTGAGAGCATGGTGGAGTTTTTTTTAGGAGCGGCCCGAGAAGTATTATATTACATGCAAAAGATACATAGTAATACAAAAATTGAGAGAAGATCCTACGAGATAAAGGCGATGAGCCAGTCAAATCGGCCTAACACCCATAAGGAGAAAAGTAATAAAGAAAACAACCCACGAGTTATATATTCTTTTAGATTTTTAAAAGGAAAAAACTATAGTTATGGAGTTTCAAAGGGCAGTACTATAGGGTCTGCAAATTTCATGTCCGCTTAGTCAATTCTTTGCCCTCACAATCCTCGACCCGCATCGGAGTAATTATAGCATACATATTTCTGTATGTGAAAATACTTGACTGATCAAGTTTCAGGGCCCATATGTGGAGGGAATCCGGGGATATCAATATCCATGAGATCGAGCAAGTTCACAAATACCAAGCTTTTCTGGAAGTACTTTTTTGAGTTGATTTGAGCGCAAATATCATCATCTGCGGGAATTCTTCTCAAAGTCTTGACCTCCAATGATATGGATTTTGACCCGGTAAGGGGCCCCAATGACACTCACAGTGAGTAAGAGGAATGCGTGCATAGGGACCTCCCCTCGCATGCCCACCCTCAAGTGTTTTTCTAACCCGGATAATCTGTCGGCTGACATCCGGACAAAGTGTTAAAGTGGGATGAGAAGAGAGAAAAAACAGCAGAAAAGGAACCCAAAGAGTTCGACAGAAGTTTCACCAAAAGGGGCGAGAGATTTAAACGACCCACCGTGATTGACACCTATCGGAGATCGACCATTATATTTGGCTAGACGGACATTTGTTTTGAGGCTTTTATTAAAGGAGTAAGCTTGATTTGAAGTTCCACTGGCGGCTTCAAGGTTTTGAAGAATCTATCAATGAATCTTGTTAATTAAGGATCCCTTGTTCCATCCTCTCTAATTCACTTTTGAGAAATTGAAGGCGGACTCCTCATAAAGGAATACACCCAATAAGACCGGGACTTTAAAATTTCAACAATTTCCCAGCGTACAGTTACGAGGGGCTCACCAACAAATGCCGGTTCTTTTGCGATCCAATAACTCCTTTTCGCTTGCTTGCTAGCGCACCTCATTTGCATACTCCAAAATTTGTTTGGCCAGCTTCTTCTTGTATTTGCGGTGTTAGACTCAGTCTTTCTCACGGTATTCACCATGTCTAGAATCTCCAAATACTACAAAGCCCGTCCACTACTGTTTCCCCTTCTCAAGAGCGAGATGACCCGATCTATGAATATAAAGTGGCTTCAATTCGTTTTCTATTAGGTTATGCCCTTTCTCCTCAACGTCTGATAAAATCTAATCTCCCTTATTTTTGTCATTATTCTTCTCTCGTTCGACACTTCCTTTTCCCCTCAAATCACGCCATTTTCCCATCATCCCAGCACCTTAATCATTTCACATTACATCCCATGATTGTCCTTATTTTTATATTTTTTTCCACTGCCTTTTCTATCTTGAAATCACGGCTTCTCGACCTATGAGATCTAGTGTAAGCTTTAACAACTATTTTACTCTCTACCCACATACAATGTGAGTATGAGAAAACTTCGTGCGCACTTGCATTCCCTATCTACAAGAGCTCCTCGGCCCCCAAGCCAAGATTCAAGGGGAGTCCACCTCAGTTGGGAATCAAGGAGAAAATGGGTGTAAACAATTCTTACGGAAAGAATCAGCGTACACTCGGACCTTCCCATAGATGGGCTAACTTTTGCCCGGAGAAAATGCAATTTTTGGACCTTAGGAAGGGGTAAAAGTTGATGGGGCTAGCTATTTTCATATGTGATGGTGAAGGGTGCACTTTTGAAAAATATACTAGCCAATTTCTGGATTTGCCAAAAGTGCTTGAGTTTTATGAGGAGAAAAAATATGGGTATGAGCAATGGTTTATGCGTGGAATGGAAGTAGAATAGCCTTGGACATAGTAAATCCGCCTTTTAGCACTAGAATATTCTCAAAAGCTTGAATCATGCAAATTACCATTGAATTCGATGGTCCTTAATATTTTACTTTGGGGTCTTTACATCTTCCTTCAAGTCTTCAAATGTTGGTAGAGAAGCTTTGATACTCATATCTCCTTCCAAGAAATACCTACTTGATGTCAAATCACTTTGTCCTCCTTTTGTTCTTCATGCAAATTTGTCTTCCTAGAAGAAACAAGTGGCGGATGTCTTCAAATATCTTGCTTTTACAAATACTCACACAAATATATAAGTCAAAATATTATAGCAAATGCATAAAAGCATGTGTAGAGCTCTTCTATCTTTTGCCATTTTATGGCGGCCGATATTATAGTTTTTATAGACCATTCAACAAATATGCTTATAGTTTTGCTAGAGGAAGGGGGTCATTTTTGCGTAACCAGCACCCCCTAGCTTTTATCTTTGAAAATTTACTTATTTTTATCTTTTTTTCTATAACTCCAATGAAAATTTCGAAATTTTGTATTCCAGTAATAATATGAATCGTTCGAGGGAAAAATATGAAAAAAAATAAAAGAAAAATATTTCTTAAAAATATACAAAAGAAAATAGCTCAAAAAGCACCCATTAAGCACCATGTGTGACACAAAATTAATCCCCCACCCCTCCATGCTTTGACCGATCTAAAATGACTCATCAGAACCAAAAGTGCCCATGTCTCTATCATGTTTTGGCTAGAAGGGATATAACACTAGAGGATACGATATGATGATAATGGTGGCTTTTTAGAGAGACAAAAGAAATCCAAGGTTGGTATCTGAGATATTCTTGAGGTGGATGAGGAAATGGGGCTTAGACATTCTTCACCTACGAGAATGAGGCAATATTAGGGAATGGGTGCATGACCCAAAATACTCATTAGAAGGAATTGGAGAGTCCTAGAAACAAAAAAGGAGATCTACAAAATATATATAAAACCCTACACTCCGAGGCCCGGCATCTTGGGGAAGGTATACAGCCTTTGGCGAGGAGGTATCACGATAAGAGTAGAATCTTGACTTAGCTCCCTGATAGACTTGGGGTGGAAGTAGGGCGTTAGATCAATATTTCTCATGCATTGAGGTTTTGCTACTTGTGCAATGCAGTAGGATGTTGAAGATGAGGTACATGTCTTCATAAAGGGTATCCTTCATATCACGGGGAATTTGACACAAGCATGGTATACTCAAGTTCTTTTATTGGATTTTTTTGAATTACTGGGTTGGTATGTATTTAAAAAGGAATTATTATCTCATAGAGAACAATGACAAGAGGCTACTTGATGTTATAAGGGGTCTAATGGTTTTGTAGCCGGAAGATGCATTAAGAAGACATATTTTGTAATGTTAGTGTAATCTCCCTCCCTCCCTCCCTCTCTCTCTCTTTCTCTCTCTCTCTCTCCCTCCCTAGATATGTGGACTAGAGTAGAGATCCAAAAAAAGATTTTTGCTAGCGAGGCTGGGAGTTAAAATACAAACAGAGTACGAGGATGATGCCTGGCTGAAGCTTGAGGTTGTATGAATTGGAAATTGAAGCATTACTGCGAGACCATAAAATATGTTAGAAAATTCAAGATATAGATCATGATGGAAACGCCTAGAAAGGCTATGATTCATAGTAGCCTAAAGGTGGTTTTGCAAGTGTAGTTACATGGTTGAGATGATGGGACATGGCGTGATATGAGATATTAGATGAAACGGACAAATTAAATGACTATATACTTACAAGCGATAAAGTGGAGGAATCCACGAGCCAAGATAGTTTTCTGGGGAAATGAATTAGCAGGCTAAAGAGGCTTCACATACTTAGGTTTGGCTTGCACATTCACTAAACATCTTCTCTCAGTTAGCCTTAGTTTCATCACTTAGAGTAGAAGTGGGACGGTGGGGGACTTTCAAGACATAGGCACACATGCAATGATGGGGATGGAATACACTTATTCTTTGCATTGCCCGGCATGCTCGGGCAGAGACATATTATGATATCTCGAAATGCCTCTCTGATGCGTTCTTTGACATCGCGCCATAGTTGGAATTTTTAGCGGATGTCATGAAAGTGAGAGAAGATGTCTATAAAAATTATAGCGATGCGGTTGGATACTTATGAGAAAAGAGGGAGATATAGACTATTGATACCTCGAAAAGGATCATTAGATGTTTAAAAGCGTACTTGTGTTGATGGTGGTCTTCTGGGCGATGGTCTCCACCAGGACCTTAATAAAACATTATCTTTATCATATCTTCCCTCCCTCCTCTCGCCCCTCTCAGCGTCTCTCTCTTATCTTATCTTATGTCGGGGGTGGAGGTAGGATCAATCAAGGGGGTATTTCCCTAGAAGCGGGGCGCACTAGCGTAAGAGGTTGGTGAGGATGAAATAGAGGATGAAGAACACTTTATGCTTGAAGTGCCACATATCGAAACTTGGGGAGCTGTCACGTTTAATATACGAGGGGATCTCACTACATGCCTTCTTTAGGCTACCACTAGAAAAATATATGTAACCATTTGATAGATAAATTTGGAAAGTGAGAGAGTTATTAGGTATAAACAATTGTTAGAGTTATAGGGAAGATGAGGGAGAGAACAATGATGTAATGGAGGCTGTTTGATCCGGATATGGGCCACGATGTAAACAATTTTGATGTCTTATAGACCTGATGGTCTCATGGACAATAAACACACCATTTCTTTTCTCTTTCTTCCCTCCCTCCCTCCCTCCCTCCTTGACCTTTAAGCATTGTGGTAAAAGTTGCCTTCATAAAGGGAGTAATTATTTCTGTGTAGGTACAGTAGTTCTATAGTACTCTATAGAGATATTTTACGGTCTCAAATATTACACTATACTATAATTTAGTTAAAATATAGTTTCAGGTTTTAGCTTTTGTCCTAAAAGATTCAGCTCTCTCTCCCTCCTCTAGTCCCTCCCCGAGAGAAAAACCCCATGCTACCATATAGGTTGTTGACATTGAAAAAAGACATTAGATCAACATTAGGAAATCTAAAGCTAGTGTCTAAGATGCATTAAGATGCGATGATTTGAACAATTTGCAGCTAGACCAATTTAATATACATTGTTGATGAATACGGATAGCTAACTCTCTTAGAAGAGGCTGAAATTGCTTTATCTGAACCACATGCACTTTACAACGCTATTGCAAGTAGATCTTTGAGGTTAATTAGATATTCCATATAATCATAGGGCTAGTTCAAATTTTTACTAGACAAAGCATTGTATTCAACTTAAAAGTGTGACCAACTATTTGTACCTGTGCTTGACATACAAAGAACTTGTCCAACAAAGTATATAAGCCCGAGTTAGATAGGCCAAATTCCCAATGTTTCCTTTAGCAAACATCTTCTTATGGAGTTCCACTAGATAAGTCCAAATTCAATGTTTCCAAGATTCTTCCTGCAGTTAAGGCGCCGCGATTGTTTATTAGAACTTCTCCATCCATAGAATTAAATGATAATGTAGGTAGGAAGTGTATATCTTTGAAAGCTCATATTAAATGGTCCCCTTATTTGGAGCCTTCACGTAGCAGGAGGATTAACGGATATATATGTTCCTAAGTGCTCCAAGGAGTTAAAATTCGAACTCACATTACACTTCTACCCTAGTTTGCACTAATTCTTGAGAACAAAAATACATGGAGGTGTCTCATTAAAATCACCACTCTCATTTTTCAATCATTTCAACTAGAAGCCCAAATTCTTCAATTTGGAATTTGCAAGGAAACCTATAAAGATTCCCTTAAGAATTTCCTAGATTCTACAAAACACACCATGTGTAAAAAAATTCATCTAGATTTCATTAAGATCCCCACTAGATTTCCTAAAAGCTCCCCAAAGATTTTATTAGATTCCTCCAAGATTACGCCCGATGTAATTTAGGTGACATCCCTCAACCAAATGCATACTCAATCCTTTGTTGTTTTGACACTTTTCTAAGTTTGCTAAGTTAATTCTTTACTGTAGGGTTTCAGATTCTATTGTTTTACACTATGATTGGATTTTTTTTTGTTTCTAGGAATGAGCATGTGCCTCTAGAACTGATCGAAATATATTTTGATGCAAGGACCAAATAGGAAGAAGTATATGAAGTTTATGTTATTATTTATAATACATGAAGCTCCGGGATGTTTTGGGAATGGTTGGAAAAAAATTTTCTAAGTGGAATTAGCATAGAGATGGAGACGTGCATTACGCAGGTGTCGAATGATCTTGTTACTCACGGTGGTATGTGATGGATCTTATGCGTACAAAACCTCGGTGGTATGTGAATGAATGGTGCATTTTTAACTAGGAAACAATGGTCTTGCTAACCCGATCTTGGAAAATGTTGAAGGTATTCTGGCAAAGCTTTAACCTCGATTGGTTGCCGGGACCTCGAGGTTCGCCCCAGAGACAACCACTCACGAGGAAAGCGATTCTGAAAGGTCAAATTTTGAGTTGGAAGTGCTTTTCAAAACAAAGAAAAATGTGACGATAAAAGTTATACCATTTATGCTTTAGAATCAAATTTTAATGCAATTGCAATTCAAAAGATGCTACGGCATGTAAAGAGAATATGCTCAAAGTTTGATGAAAGAAGTATATGAAGAACACTCTCAAATTTACCAAATCTAACCAAGTGAAAACTTGAGGGTCAATGCTCTGGCGGCATGCTAATTTTGCGGATGAAATAATTGATGAGTTTTTTACTTACGGCGCTTTGTAATAACTTTGACGGTCTGTAAAAACTAAAGTACATCGATTGTTTCCACAAAAATCATGCAAATAGGCTCAAAAAATCTTATTTTTGCAAGCGATTTGTCCTAAAGCTAAACCAGCAAGCTTAGAATTTTATTAACTCAAACAAATGTGATCTTCTTTAACCGACACTTCTGTCAACTCGGCCAGGCACAACTAGTGTGCATCGGATGTTGCCAACAAAGAAGGTGCAAATTTGCTCCAAAGGAATCATGATTTTTGATGGAAAATTGCTAGAAACTAGTGCAACTTAAGAAAAATAGTAATATGTATTTTCTTGGATATATCTTCTTGCAATATTTTAAGGATTGCATCATGATATATAAGCGTAAGACTCATGCAAGAAATTCTTAGCAAAAGAGACTTTTAAGTTTTTCCAAAACAATGACAATTAGCCATACTATAATGTTTTATGCTTTGCTCTTTTGGAGTTTTTTTTTTTTAATGCAACGTTTCCTAAAATCTTGAAGCACACTATTTTATACTTCAAAAGTGAGTCTGGGGCGAGGCCATGCTTCAACAAGACTTTCACCTATCTTCCATAGAAAGCCCAGCCGAGAAATCATGCGTAGCGAAAGCCCCCTCTGTTTTCGGTTTAAATCTTGCCCAATCCCGAGGGTTATTTTTTTGTTTTTTGTGGCTATAGTTGGCATTGGGCCTTCTTTGCCACATTTTTGTAGCCTGTGGAAGAGCCATGGCACACATCACATTCCTAGCTAGCAACTTTTTGCTTGACATGTGTGCATAAGGCCCAATGTACACCATTGATTTTGAAACATTTTTGCATTGAATAATTCAGGAAGACATCAAGTAGTCTTTGCCGCGTTTTGGCAGCATAGAAGAAGGCACAATTCACACAATTTGCACATTTTTGTCTAATATTTGGAATAATATATGTGATGCAAGAGCTAAGTTTGAAGACTCCCATCTTTGAAGATCCTGAAATTGACACTTTTTGTTGAAGAACCAGGGAAGGACATTCATTGGATATTATACAAGTGTAGCAAAAAGGATAAGATTCAAGCAAGTGAACTTGAGTAAATAGAGGTTGGAAGACCCTCAAGATTGAAGTTTGGAAGACCTCTCAAGTTTCTTTGGTATGTGGCTAGTTCAAATCATTTTGGCATGAGTTCTATTTTCCAGGCTTCTCACACATGATCCTATCACCTCAATCCCATCGATGAACACCATACAAGATTCACCAACTCACATCTTCATGCCTCATGTCATTTTTCCTAACCCATATATGCATCACACTCCCATCATACATTCACCACCTTTGAGAAAAGTAAAAATCCCATCAAGTTTGGCTGCTTCCATGGTCTAAAACCATCTTCTCTCTCTAAAAAAGCTAAGCTAGAGAAAGTGCACATTTTCTTCAAACAAGTATGGAGGGTAAATTATCAAGCCATTGCATAAAAGATCTCTTGGTATATATGCACTAGTATGCCAAATTAGTTCTTGAGAAATTGTCCACATCATCCTCAAGAATGCAAATACCATCCACATCACCACACAAGGACATCCATGTCATCATACCGTCACCTACCACAAAAATGCGTTTCAAAATTTACGGCCAAGTAAAGTCATCTTGATACACCTTAGATGACATGTCATCATCCCATGATGCCACATCATCCCAAATGCTTCCACATCATCATACACATGTCATCCACATCATCTCCACTTCATAAAAGTTTGACTAGAAAAGTCATTTTGCCACCTTACTTAACACTTCATCACTTCATAATGCCATGTCACCACCCATTTGCCAAATCGCCCCACCAAATCATCCAAATTTCCTCTTTTTTTAGTGAAAAAAATCCGTGCTCTTTTTTGCGAAATGATTCTCCCATCTTGTAGAGCATCAAAAATATTCCTTTTAGGAAAAAAGAATTTTTTAAAGAACTATATTGACCATTGTTCAAATCTTGCTTTTGGAATCGTGCAAATTTAAAAAATCCTATCCTAATTCCCCCCCCTCCCCAACAAGCATAGTATCATCCCCAATCCAACCTGTAAAGGCAGCCCGCGTGGTACCCCGGGGTAATGGGGCTGACAGCAGTAGCCGAATCCGCATTGAAGGTAGCCGCGTGATTTTAATTAAAACTTTAGAGGCTGATTGTATATATACCTACATTTTATGTTTTTTGGTTTCCGACCTGTGGGATATTATTCAACAAAAATCTAAAGAACCTAAAAGAGGCTGAGGCCGCGTTCGAGGGGCTTTTAAGCCAGTTAGGCGTGTCAATCATCACCCCGAGCTCGATTTAATCTTTTTTAATTCAAGAAACCCAAATCTTTTCACAAAGAGCCAGGAGATTAGATCCGGTTACCAGAAACGGTGGCCAAAGCGGGGGAATCCAAAAGGGGATTTCATGGGGTCGTTTGAAGGCCTTTACATGTGAATTATCTATGGCGAGCATTAGTGCATCTTGGGATTACATGTCACGGCAAGTGAGAATGCATCTTGGGATTGGTATTTTTAGGAGTTAATCACGGGGCTAATCATAGCCACATACCTCGAGAAATGACCTTATACATGCCAAAAAGCGTATTCACACATTACAATCCAAAGAAAAATCCACGGATCAAAACAAAACTAACAAAAAGCAGGTTTTAAGAAGAGAGAAAGAAAATGTCTCGAGAGGATTTTTTGATAGCTCAGTGAAAGAATCATGAATATTATTGGGCGAAACCGGTTTTGCTTCTTTGATCTTGAGAAATGCCTTTTACACGCCTCAAGGAAAATTTTTAAGGCAATATTTGAAAAATTTGGAATTATTGGCGAAGGAGCATCCACAATTGCCCATGACCCACGAGCTTGGTTTTGATGCGCAAATTGTTCTATATGATGTCCACATCGTGAAAATTCGGCACACTCCTTGCTTAACTAAACGCCGCCCGAGGTATAAAATTCATGCGAATCTGTATACATCACGTTAATGTAATGTAAAGCCATTGAATTTCGGCCATTGAATGCAATGGACATATATGAATATAATGTAAAGCCATTGAATTATGATTCCAGGCGAGGATTTCATGAACCTGAAGTGTCTGTTATCAATGAAACGATTATTCATGAACTTTAAGAAAAATGTTTTCTGAAGATGAATGCATCCCTTCACCTTGGTGAAGTTTCCACTGTTGGGGTACGTTTAAAAAGACAAAGAAATCACGGGACCTTGGCATTTCGGGGGTCCTAAGTTCTGGACACGGCCGCAAAGTCTTGTATTACCTTGGATGTCTACGGTATATAAGCGGTGTGGTGATATACGATCTTGTCTAGAAAATAAGCTCAGGACCCGGGGAGGAAGCAAAGGAGTAGAATGGACGAGGAGAAGCAAAGGTAGAATTTTTGTAGACTTGGTTCCATGTTTTTAATGCAGCTGATGCTTCAAAAAGTGGCCGCAACTACGTACAAATACCTCTAGATTTCAAGCACCACGGCGAGGTCGAGTTCCTCTTGATGACCTTGATCTTCGGCAATACTAAAAAGCGAGGCTCTTTTCTTTTGATAAAAGCTGATTAGGGGCCATAAGCATCACAGGCCGGGGACCTGAACTTTTTTCTGAGGGCGAGGAAGCTTGTGTGCAGGCGTGGAAAAGGCCACTATCTTTGGAACCAACAACTGTAAGAACCTGGACCAAGGGTTTCCTCTTCAATTTTTTCCATATCTAGAAGCAAAAGTGTATGCGAATTGAACCGGGCCTGCCATCACGGTTATATAAGCTCAAGGGCGGGGTATGCGTGAGGAGGCCATCAAAGAGGCCTCTTTTTTGCAACCAAGATAAAAAGCAGGGCCAGCATCACTTGGCTTCCAATTGCATGGGCACGAGGGGCGGGGAGAAACATCTCTTGAAAATTTTACATTTCTTTGTCGGTTACATTTATCTTTAGCGTTACACTCCCAAAGAGTAGGCTAGGGAGAGGAATATCATCAAACTATACCTTTACACTTTAGAGTGTGCTGGAACAACATCCTATATGTCAATAGTGGATTCTTACATTGCATGACTTTTTTTACAAATATAGAAGACAAGATCAGGACATGTATGTTGAGGGAAATAATCATGAAAGGAGAAGAGATTGAAGGGAGTTAAGTCACTCATTGCATAAAATTTTAGTAACGCAACGGACCAAAAGAATTTACAGTGGCAGAGCTATAAATATTAACATTGATTCGAGGAGATGAATATTTACACAATAAGCGCCATTTGAACCCGTCATCTTAGCGCTCATGCTTCTTTTTGCATGGGCTGCCAGAAATAGTTCACCGAGACCATGCATGTCTACTTGAAATAGCTACCTTATTGATTCAACCATATAAGCTCATTTTAATTCAATTCAACCCGAGGGAACATATCACGGTACCTTTTTCCTTCAAACCTTCTTACGTAAAGGAACTCCATACAAAATAGAGCCAAGGAGCTGCTCAATTCTTTCTTTGTAGTATAGGACCCAACCACGATTCAACCTCCTCAACCATGTCATCGTGAAAAGCACGTGTCTCATAGTCAAGCTGTGTCAATTACACCCATCAAACTCGTTAAGTCTTTAGCGGTCTCACGGCGTCCCCCTCACATGGGTAGTGGCAGAGATTCCACACCACCAAGCGAGAAAGTAGTGACGGAAGGAACTTCAGTATCACGGTTTCTAGAACCACGCTTCTGCTTTGCCCACTGTCACCATCAATATGCATATTTCTCTAAGCAAATGCTTGGTGGCCTATCGTGAGAAGTCATTGCAAAAGAGTTCCTTGCAACCACCACTTTCCACCATCTTTGTCCCTCAATCTTTGTTATCTTGAAAAGCATATCTTGTAATAAGAGCTTTGTAAATATCACGGCTGAACCCGTGCTTGTGCTAAAATACAATTATGTTAACCAATTGAGCATACGGTCATGGACCTTTGTATCGGTATGCGGCTGACATGATCCCCAATTAGGAAGAGAGAGAGAGCCACCCGAAAACAATTCTTGAACACACCAACACTTGGTGGGAGGACAAGCGAAGGTCATATTGTTGCCGGTGATAGTTCCATCGAGACATTCCTCGTCTGGCTTCTTCCTTTTGATGGTAGGGTACCACTGATGATTTCTGCCATTTTTCTCACGGCCGCCTTGGCTGCCGGAAATCTTTACTTCCTCACGGTTTTAAAGTATGCGCCAATGTGCCTGCACATTTAAAACTATAATCAAATCTCGGTGAACTCGAAATTGTCGAATAAGCAGAGCCTTTCATATAAGCGGTCGAGACGGGCGTATGTCTTCCACGATTATTAGTTTTGTGCTCATACCGGCCCGAGGGAAATCATAGCAAGTATATGCATTTATTCAGCATTGACTCGGGAGTTATTCCTTTTTGAAGATATTTGAGTCATCTATGCACTCTCTAAAGGCTGCTGCGGTAAAATTTGAGGAGTAGTGTAGCTCACGGTAATTAAAGCAAATACCTGCACAAGTGGTTCTTGGCAAAAAGAAATTGGAAACTTAATGCTGTCTAAATATATCATTAACTGATTACATAGGAAACTAATGGTGGTACATAGCTAAACTCAAAAACTAAATCTTGGTCTCATGGAAGATCTAGGTTTGTACGGCATCCACTCTGAAGGGATGCTGGCCCCAGCTTTTGTTGTCAACACATTTTCTGACACCAAAGCCTTTTTAGGATTCACCAGATCTTTTGTATTTGCATCCCGGACTTTCCTCTTTGAAAGACATTTCCATCCAAATACACATAGGCGTGAGTACTAAAGGACTTGATTCCATTTATAACCTTAGTTCCACAGGAGTGAAATTAGCAGGGAAATTTGGAACGCTTTTATGGGTAGGGGATAAGATCAATCTCATATATAATGGCTACTAAGAACAATGCATCACATACCCTACTCACGCTAACAAACACTAGGTCATTTTACACGTCTTCAAAATTAAGCTGGCATGGCGATGAATGCGACAAAAGTTCTCCCACCTCTGGGGATGTAGAGGCCATTCTGTCTCGGTTCAGGCAAATAAAATCTCGAAAGAAGATCTTGTTTTGCAAATTTAGTACGAAGGTGAGCTCCATATACAGAAAGTGATTGGTGAATACTTTGTTGACTTTTGAAACGCCTCTCCATCCTACAAAAAATGAACATCGCGGCGCACCAAATGAATGGCATGATAGAAAGAAACAAGCTCGAATATTCATACACAGCAACACCATGTGCCATCCAGCCCCCATAGTTCTTGAATGTCTTGAATCATGTGCTTCGACCGAAAGATGATGAATGATCTTGGGTTACTTCCAAGAAAGCCTGGCTCATAACCCTCGAGGCTGACTGCTGATTACCAAGACAATCAAGAGCTTCTTGAGACCGATACATTAGTCCTGCGTCTTAGTCATATGAGACGGCAAACCAATGCGGCACCGTAGTTGATGTAGGTACGATACGTCCTCTGAAATTGAACCCATGAGAAAACATATTGACATACAAGCGGGCAAAGGTTTGATGTTCATCGCGCTTTCCATTACCTCTACGGCTAAAGGTTCATCACAAATCTTCTAATGCGTAAATCGGTCATCCTATTTCTCTTTACCTCAATTACAGCCTCTAGGCTTCCTTGCGTTTTGAGGTGTCCCCATCTTTAATCTCCGGCCCAGCCTAAATGTATTTTTCATTTGGTGTCTTTATTTTTACGCAAAAGATACCGGTTTCACTTCTTTGCTACACTCCTGCTTTACGCAATATAAGATCACCATTTACACACTCCGCCGTTTTCATGTATTCCAAATAACATTTTACTGTTTTTTGGTTATGTTTTCTTCGTTCGGGGTATACCCAGGGAGCTCGCATGTGCATCGTGCTCGATAGGGTGATCTTATTTGTGAGATCGTGGCCTTGCGAATGATGGAGTAAGCATAAGTGTGGACCTCCTTCACTCCATGATCCTTGAAGAGTTGACTTGCTCCTCTCATATTTGTCCAATGCGACTCAGGATGGTACGTATCTTTGTGCAATTAGAAACCTTGAAGCTTTTTGTGCTGACTCAGGTGAAAACACCATCCCGTCTGAGCATTATTTGTGATACTTGGCATGGGTTTTAGGCCACTACAGTTATTTGTCAATGTAAGCAACTAGCCTAAAAATTCTAAAGAGAACAATTAAACAAATGTCAATTATTACAGCAGAAAGTTTTCTTGATAGCACAATGTAATACTTGATATGGTCTCCCATGAATCAAAAAAGAGGTCCTGTGGATGAAATGGCAGTGAATTTTCGTCTTGAAGTCGGGGAATATCAATTGCATAGTCCACTTGGTGCCATAGCGAAGTCTTAGATCAATGCGTTTTCATTATAACATCCTCGAACACATCAAACACATTTGGCCACTGCTTGAGACTTACTCGATGGAATGTACATGAGTGGAAGAAGGAAGACTCAGACTCCGTTAGCGTGGGATCTCCATTGAGACAACCAAAGTGTAGCTTCAACCGGAATGCACTTTGTTGTGTGACTTAAACCATCTACACGGTAACAAAGGCTGACCCAATGTGTGGATCCCCATATTGTATCTTGGTTAAGTACTTGAATTGTGCGAGCAATTCACACATCATTATGTAGAAAGCGGTTGATACTCTTTCTTGTCCATAGCGCGGATGAGAACTTCAGGCCAACATCGTATACAATGTCACTTTGGACACATAGTGGGAGACTCAATCCTTGCCTTTGGGTTCCCACAGGATCTTATCGTTGCCTCCAAATTACGCCATGACAAAATGTCTCATGACGCAAATCAATGCGTTTCATTAGTTAGCAGTTCCAAAAATAAAACCCTAAAACAAACAAAGGGAGCCATAAGTTTGTGCCATTAATACCTGTGGGGAAATGATCAATTGACTTGCCAAGCCAATCATTTCATAACCTCGGTGAAGTAAATTCCAACAAAGTGAAGGCCTGCAGAGCACATCACGCCCTATCGCGGTTGGTCAATGGAATTCACAGTGATTGGACACCATCCTTTAGTGTTTTGTTGCATGTCGGGCAGCCGCGTAAATTTGTGCAAGTAGCCACCTCTCGTAGATCTCCGTGCACCAAGACATGCTTCTTCTCCTTCAAATCCCTCTACGCAGTAGCGGTGCATAGCGTTGAATTGGCGTGAGACCCAATTGGATTAGAAATCGTTTCATGGTCTTTGAACTGGGGAACTTTAGGACCATTGATCGAGGCCATCCAGTTACCCTTCGAGGGAGAGCAAAGGCGGCCGGGCTACATTCTTTGTTATCAATGAATAAGATCCACAAAGACCGGCATTCTTTAAGCTCTGGGCCGAGGTGCATCTCAAAGACGTTCTCGGCTCAAAATAGCCGGAGAATTTTATCTTCTAATCTTGCATCGCAATGTCTTCTACTTTGTAAACCTTGGTATCATCATTTTTCCTCCCGTTTTCCTCTCTATCTAACTCATCTTGGTGCAACAAAATCTCGGGGATCGGAAAAATCATTATAGCCCCCGTTCTTCCATAGAGATCAAAGGTCGGGACCACCAATTTCCTCTAGCTGTTCTTCCCCACGACAACATGAATCTCCGAGTATCACTATTACACGAATTACCATGTTGTGTTTCTTAGCGGATCCACCGGATGCCCGGTGAGGTGTGCAACTTCTTCTAGCGCATTGCATGTAATCTTCATTCTAATCTTTATCCATGTCATGGTCTTTGGTTGGAAACCAAAGAATTGCATTTTTACGTCATGATATCTTACATAATCACTTTGTTTAAAATGACAAACCATTGGAGTTCACAATTACACACCTCTCGCATTTGCAAATCGCGGTTCCTCACCACGACCCTCGGTTTTGGGATGCTTGCCAACAAAACCCCACTTGTTCCTTTAGCGTCGTGATCCCACCATGTTGAGCTAGGAATCCCACCACACGCAATTTGGATTCTTGAGTCTACATTTTGACAAAGGCAAGGCTTCATGCGGCTTACGGGCGTGACAGGAACCTCTTCGATCCGCTGATCTGTTTCGTTAAGATCATTGTCATTTGGGTAAAGTTCTAGACAAACTAAAAACCATTATCATTATTAGAGACTATTATAAAACATCCAATTTTTAAACCATATGTTTATACGGTATGGTTTAAGTAGTATTAGTAAGGGTGAAGCATATGTTGGTGTGAGGCTCCTAAGTTATGAGTCGAAGGAGTATGTTATTGTTTGTGTTAGGGTTTAGATTTTTTGGTAGCGGGATCTTGAGGGTACATTATTAGCCAGCGTCGCCCGCATGGGTTTCTTAAATTGAGTTGGTTAGCCCGACCATTTATCTGAGGTTGAATTTGGTTTTGCTTGTCGGCTTGGTTTTTCTTTGCACATGCGTGTTTCTTTTCTCTTCCTCGGTATTGAAGGCAGATAGGTGCATCACGGAATTGGTTTCTGGGGCTGGTGATTTTATCTGGTTGGATTGGGCATTGTTTATAGTGCTCGAGTTTGGTTTTCTGGCCGTTTTGCTCTTCCCGTTTGCATCATAAAGTGAAGTCCGGGGCTTGTTTATACAATGGAAATTTTACAGCTAAAGCAAACCATGCGTGCGACAGATTAGAGGAGGCTAAGCGATTTTACGTTTCTTGTAGATAATACGGCGTTGTAAGCCTTAACCTAAGTTGATCCATCAATGGTTAATTTAGTTACTATTGTTCTATTCTAGTGAATGTGATCACGGTTTTGCTAATTGTTGTATGTCGGAACCGTTTGGAAGATGTGAGGCGCAATGGCCTGCGTCCTGCGTGGAGCACTATTTTGTTGCCGCCGGATATAAGGCATTTGCCTTCTTTCCCATGTTATTTTATTTTCCTCTACATAGATGGAACACTATTTCCTTCTTTGCGAGATATAATGCATTGCCTTCTTCACATGCTTCATATTTATTTGCCTTTTGTCGGTTTGAGACTATCTTCTTTGGATGTTGTTAGGCGGCCGGTCCCTTCCGATAGGTATGATGGCCCTCACTTGACCCGGCGTGGAAAACTTGCGGGGTTCACCTCTAGGCTCTACCTCATCTTTTAGTCTGTTGAATCTAGTTTTGAGGGGCGTTAAAAACCAATTCAATTCAATTCAATTCTTTCAGTTTGCTATTCATAGTGGTCATGTATCCCACAAAATTTATGGGCAAGTCAAATGTGGCGGTTTGACCCCATCTTATTTGTAAGGGGAATGGCCCGAATGCCTCATATGGGATATTCCCCATAAGATTATGCAATCCTAATGATCCCAAAAATCTTACACACCCCAAAACTTCTTGCCCATTATGTGAGGTGGGCAACATTCCATAGCAACCAGTCATACGGTTTTATCACAAGTACAAAGGCAATCTCCTCGAGGCCTAATATCCTTCAAAACAATATCCTCAAGGTCTAATGTTCGTCAATGCAATATCTCAAGCGTAGGAATAGAAAAGGATTACGGATCAATAATCTAAACTAGATTTGATTCACGGCAATTGGTCATTAGCCTCCTTCTATCAATTCTGACTTCGATTTTCACCCATGGCTTCTCAACTTCTTGTCTCCTTCTAATCAATACCACAAGGCGGTGGTCAACTCCGTGGTCATTTATGCAGCAATACGTTGTATGGTCGGCTACTAGCAGGATGGTGATTATTTATAACAAATGGACTTCTTCCCTTTCCTTCTCCTTTTCCCTCCCCCTCTCCATATGTATGATC
Organism: Isoetes taiwanensis; assembly: GCA_021234155.1. Lineage (NCBI taxonomy): Eukaryota > Viridiplantae > Streptophyta > Lycopodiopsida > Isoetales > Isoetaceae > Isoetes > Isoetes taiwanensis. The sequence goes on along the minus strand of JAJEKV010000028.1, from coordinate 5,007,311 downwards.
GTTGCTCCCTACTAGTGTCCTTCTTAATACTAGTCAATGGCCCTTTGTTCATCGTTGCATTGTCTCCCCCTTTTCATAATATATTGCTCCCTTCAAACATATAAAAGCTTAGATAAAATTAGAAATATCTTTTGTGATCCGCGACCTCGTCTCCTTTTGATATCACCGACCTATCTAATATCCACTATTACTTTTATAATACAATGGTCTTCCCTTATTATAGATTAATAGAAGCGCCTCTTACAATAACACATTGATATTATTTTAATAACATTTCCCTTGCTCTCATATTAAGAGACATGCGAGTTAATAGTTTCACATTAGCTTTGCAACTATCTAATTATACATCATGATCAGTTTTATGTTACAATGCATATTGTCCCTTATTATACGTTATAATAGATAAGATAAGATAAGATAAGATCAGATGTGATAAGATGACATAAGATAAGATAAGATAAGATAAGATAAGATAAGATAAGATAAGATTAGCGATCCCACGGGAACCCAAATAGAAAAAAAAAAAAGGGCATGAGCTAGCGAACGTCGAGACCCGATTAAAATGGGACATGGGGACTAAGCCCTCTTAAAACAAAAGAACTTGAATAGGAAAGAAACAACAAAGAAACAATGAATGTCGTCCAACCAAGGTTTATGAGGCTAGTGGTCACAAATGATATTTAGTACTCCCACGATTTGCCCACCTTTTTTGTAGCCCTAGCCTCATACTTTGCACAATTCCCTCGTCACCTGGTCAATTTGTATCGAGGACCCAGGATGGCCTGGATTGAAAAACTAGTATTCTTCAGGTGAGCTGTCGTATTAAAGAGATTTTATCTGATCGTCTGGCTGGTCTTGAACTATACCACCACAACATGTGAAGTCGATCGGTCTTTATAATGGGCCTTAACTCTTAGGGTTGTGATGATACTAGGTTCTTTGAATGTGCATATAATATCACGTGAGAAAGTGTACAGCTTGTTCAGTATCCGAGAATAAGTCCTCCCTCAAGTATCCCTACTACGTAAAATTCAGGGCCCTCTGTCTTCATCAGAATCATGTAAAGGAGATGGACCACTGCTTTGCATGGTTGTGAAATCCATATGAAAACTGGTTGCATCGTGCATCCAGTCATTACATAGATCTATATCTAAGGCTAGGACTTTCTGAGTCATGGCGTTAGTGCTTCTCTCTACGGCTCCGAGGTTCATCGTGTGAGGGCATGCGCACATTCGCGATTACGATGGAAGGCAATGGCTCCATAACAACTTGTGCCAGGTACATTGGAAGAAAGGATGTCGGTTTTGAAGAAATTGCACGCCTCTAACATGACCATAGGGCGAGCATGCATCGGGGAAGTGCTGGATATATCGTGCTTTCGATGAGAGGCTCGTGGATCATTTGATCCCCTAAGCTTCGACAAACTAGTTGAGGAGGTCCCGCAAGAGGTGGCACTAAAGTTCTTGGATGGGGCCAGATCTAGTCATGATGTACATAGATGGCCGGGAATAGCATTGATATTGTTTTGAGTAGGCAACTTGCACCGTGGACCATTCCACGTAGCGTACCGCAACATAGATTGTATCATATGCATCTCTAGCTTTACTATATTGCTTAGCGTTCATACCCTTATATACCAAGCGGGCAAAGGTGTCTAGGCGTTTTATGAGTAGTGTACTTCTACCCATTTATCTTTGGTGTCTGAGGCATACGAGGGCACATTCAAGGTTAATTACTCCGAAGCGGTCTACCATGGACCCGTTACACATGTGGTGGAAATGGCAATTACTAGGACTTCTGTCGATATATCCTTAACTACTATGTGGTTGAAGTAAGAATTACTATGACTCTGCCATATGTAAATTATGATGAAAATGGAATTTGAACCCTAGCATTTTAGAAGGATTTGGACCATGGCGTTTTAGACTAGAAGGCGACCTTAATGGCCGCCACCTACTCAATCATTTAACACAACTTATGCTTTTATAAAATTCTAACTTTTAAAGAGTACATTTGTGTTTTGTAGATGATAATGCATCAAGGGAGCTATGACTATGAGCACCATAAACTTCATATTTGTCAGGCATTCACGCCCATCAAAGCTAAATATACTACTTCACCTTTGGAATCCAGCCCCTATATATGTGGCCTATAGCCACCTCAAATGGTGGCACCAGCATTTTACATTAGCCAGAGGTGTTGGAACAATGTGCACTATTATGCGGAACAAACAATGTGGTCTATGCATATTTCTCGGTAATTGCTATCAAGGTTTTCCCTCGAAGACTTTTTAGGTGGTATTTTGTTTGTGCATACCCAATGACGAGTTTACTATATTCCTTATGTGTTTCGTAGACCATTTGGAACCTTAGAGAATTAATCATAATTGTATTACAATCATCATGCGGAGTCTTACAGTCATCATTGCTACCTCAAAGTGTGGAGAGAACCCATTTGGCATCATATATCATATATGCCTCCCTAAGTTATTATTAGTATGATGACGAACTACTAGTCCTAAAAAAGTCAAAAGTTTGACACTTTGGATTCAAGCATTTATATATCTACATGAAAATGTTTTTGGGACATGGCATCAGGATTGAGCGAAATGGAACAACTTATGGTTGGCGTGACCAATATCCATATTCGTCCATGCTCGAACATTTAGCAGGCTATAACGACCCAAACATAAAATGAATAAAGCTCTCTTGGTTCAAAGAGAAGCAGATTGTAACAAAGTGACAACTAGAATTACTGAATTGCATCTAAATTTTTATTGCATTGTTTGCCCGTGTAGCTCCTAATATGTTGCATAGTGAATAGTCCCTTGGCGAGATTCTATAGTACAATTTGAAATGCTTGTATAGCCTTGTCATATTGCCGGGATACATGTTATAAGTAGACCCAACACTGTGTGGATATCTGCATCATATGTAATATTCTAGCACCATCTTGAAACAACTTTTTGCTTAACTTAGAAACTAGACATAATCAATCTTGTGGGCAGTGGGGAACTCAAAAAGGTTGGGTTGGTTGTGGAAGTGCGGCCCGATGCTTGTGCCTTGGATGGTTCAAATGGCCAATCTCCTTTGTTGGCACAAGCGTGGCAGATAGCCAGGATAATGCAACCAGTCAGCCATGCAAATAATTTAAAACCTCTACTTGCTCAATCTACCAGAGAGAATTCATGGGTGTCAGGTATGGAGGATTTACATGTCCCTAAGGCTAGTTAAATCCTAAATCACTATAAATGCATGTTGCCTTTAAATGAGCTCTCTAATATCACTCTTCTAAAGGTATAACGCATCACAATGAACATATATTTAAGGCAAACCAAAATGACAAGCGACAATTTCTTTCTCATCCGGCATTCTCGAAGTGCTCCCTTACTCGATACAAATGTTATATGCCCTTCGGGATAACATGTATATATTATACAAGATTGCTTAACATTTTTCTTCAATAGTTATTCCTTGAACAACTTTCTCACATTTTAGGCACCATAGAGATTGATGCCTCACAAGAACTTACCCAGTCCAGCGTGCTTTTGTCAATCATGGCCCAAAATGAAGGAATTATCAGAGTCCTAACATCCTTCAAACCAATATCTCAAATCGTAATAATATCAACTAAAACCAATATTTCAAGGCATTTAGACAAAATGATAAGTGATGGAATAGCGGAAGTAATGCAGTGACAATCTTGGATTAGTTGTGTAAGAGAACACATAGTGAAAACTTGTTGCACAATTAGTTGTTTTAAAGGGTGAAGGTGACATGGCAAGGTAGTGATGGGGGCGTCAAATGTATTAAGGTGACATGGAAAAGATTTGGTGATCTAAAATGTAGTAACATTGGATAAAGGTTAAAGCTCTTTCTATGGTGACTTGGCTTATCGAACAGTGAGGTGGCATCGATATGACTTTGAATGGCATGTGCCACGGGATGATAGTTTAGACCAACTTTAATGCCTATTGTTTTCTTTTCTCTTTGGTGGGAACCTCCAAGCTAACGTGACAAGATGGATGGAGATGTGGAAAAGAAATGATGTTGCCACTTGTACATGGGTTTCATGTTTGGGAACTTGCAAATATTAGTTAGACAATTCAACATAGAAACAATAAGATATTTGCACAAATGTGCAACAATATGTGAAACATTATCGCTGGCATTCTCAAATTTAGACGCACTCAAACACAATATTGCAAGTGGTGGTGCCTTATTAAGACCCTGACCATTTCTGCCATCTTCTGACCATGTCAAGTTCCTTGACCGCGTTTGAACCATGTTCCCTCTTGCCCAAAAATGAAAATGCATATTTTGAAAACTTGCCAAGCCATTTTGGCCAAATTGATATAAAATGGTAGTTACCATTGATATGGCATTCTCATCCAAATACCATGCATTTTTCTTATTCCAAAATGGCTAGTTGACGTTGTAACTTCCAATGTCACCATCGGTTTGCCACGTCATTGTTGGTCTTGTCCCTTCATCATGTCCTTGCCATGTCGCATGGAGTTGTTTTTATGCAAAACACTCGTTTCCTTACAAAATATGTTCACATACCTCTGTGTTTGTGATGCATCACTATCTTGCATGCCACATCATCATGTTTTTGCCATAACAACATTATTCAATCATTGTTTACCTTTTTGTGTTGAAAATTGGAAGGCAAAAGAAGTTGTGACCAGCTTATCTAATGGTTTTATCATATCCCACAAGAAGGCATCCATTACAAGCAGAGCTAACCTCCACAGCTTCAAGATTTTTTTTTTGATTGAAGGCCGATATGTATATTTATATACAAGTGTTTGTAATATGGTGGAATACGTAAACCCGACCCTCCAATAGATTCCCCTAGATTTTTGAAGATCGGCTACAAGATTCCTTCAATTTTGCAATATTCTATGTAGATTCTCCTAGATTTATCCACCCAGTTCGAATTCTCCAAGATTCTATCAAGATTCCTCTCGATTCTCAAATATTTCCTTAGATTTTCCTGAATTCTCTTGATTCCCCTAAGTTTTTATACAGTTACCCCAATTCCTCTCTAGATTTTCGAGATTCCATGTAGATTAATGTTTGGGGGCGCATTCCCCAACATTTTCTCTAGATCCCTCTAAAGGTTCCTAAGGATTCTACAAAAGATTCCCCATATTGTGTGAAGGAGTTCTCCCTAAGAAATTTCATGGGTTCCTCTATATTCTGAAGATTCCTTAAGCCTCGGCAAGATTATTGAAATATCACAAGAACATTGAAGCTGATAATACCACGTTTGCATTGATGTACCTTGAGGGATTGTGCAAGTTTAAATTCCCAAGTCATACATTAAGGCCGAGAATGCTTATGCGATATGGCCAAAATGTTGAAATTAGGTAGTAATCAATGCCTTTGCTCACAATTAAAAATTTTGCAAAGTGCATAATGTGTTGATAAATTCGCATTGTCTACTAGATGTATTAGGACGTGGGGTGGACTCATGATGTGAGTCTTTTGCTTAATATGAGCAAGATATTGTTAGATGCGCGTGGTAACCAACACCATATTAATAGCATTAAATATAAAATTCAAACTAGTTCATCTCTGAAGTTAGAGTGTGAAGGAAAGGTGTAAAGCTTGTGCCTCATGGATTTTAGTTAGTAGAACTTATTGATTTCACTTCATGGGAATTAGGTGTAGCAGTCTTCATCTTCATTTGGCAAACATTAGCGTTTGCCAATTGATTTCCCTTGCCATGTGTAAATTATTTGGTTGTCTTAAACCAATTATTTCAGAAATATGAACGTGCGGTGATATTTTCACGCCATCGATTACGCTTTTTTAATTCCAAACTTTTCGGTACGGTGTATGGACGGGGGCGGAGACAATGTTCAATACTTGAATGTAGTCCTATTACATTTGAAAACAACGTGAAATTAGATCTTCAGTTACATGGAAGATGAATCGTGCCTTTATTGGGCATCTCAAAGGTTGGAGAGCAAACTTAGCGGTATTGCTTAGAGGACCAAATATTTATTGGGGTCTGTCCATTATGACGATTTTTGTTTGAGTTGATACTTTGAGAACAAATGTCGTACAAAGCCATGACACGCATTATATAGACTTATGTAGATTGTTACCCGTGACTTAGTTACATATTCAAATCTAAACTCCACTATTGGGTTCATGCCTTTCCTTTGCTTGAAGCTTATTTGGAATGGTTGGATTGCTTCCATTTTGAGACTGTGATTGGAACTTCCATTTTGAGGAAGCGTAGCATTATTTTTCATATTGTCATGGGTTTTGGATTTATATGTTCTTAGCAGGTGATACTGCATGGTGGTAGACTATTAAATTATTTTCAATCTTGAACACGGTTACATATCATAGAAATAATTGATCACATAGGTTGCATTCATCCAAGTGAAGCTATACGATTATCTACTTTCTTTTTGCGAACCAACAATACATCTACCATTTTACCGGTACTGAGTTACGCACGCATTTGAAAAGGCATTACCTAAAAAGCCCGGAATAGGCATTGCATAAAAGCCGAGGAATATGTTATGGCGTCGGAAAAGCACATCAACCATCACGAGGAGACTATTGCTTAATATTTTTGGCTTTGAGAGACCTTGTTGATACTAAGTTTATTTCGTAAATCCATATAAGTTTGTTTATGTATTTCTTCTAGATAAAAAAGCCAAGGCATACTTTGTTTCTACTTGATTGCACAAGTTTTAGGTTAACAGCAGGGATAAGCTGAGATCCAAATACCATAGCAATCTAGAGGTACAATCCATCGACACAATTCTTGAGAGTTCGGCCGATTATGAGTCATTTTTAAAGAGATATGCAGCCAGAGTGCATCAAAATTCTTACTTGAAAATAGAAGCGGGGATCGTGTGATCGACCCGAATTAAAAGCAGGTAATTTTCGGAACAAAACTGGATTTATATAAGATAGGTTACAAATTTGCTTTAACTTTTCTGAGGGAAGTATAACCCTTATCCTTATATAGAGTGAAATTATTAGAAAGAGATAAAAGCGGTAAGATCATGAGCTACTAGGTTCCTCTGAGGATTTTCCCAACTCTGTTGAACTTTGCATCGAAGCAGCATCCGACTAGGAGGATTTGAGGTGGAAATTAAGAGATTTTCCGTCCCTTTCCCCTCACCATGATTGAGAGAGCGAGAATGAACAGGGCATGACCACGCCTTGGACATATTGAATCTTCCTTTGATATCCTTGGCCTTTATAAGGGTTCTTACGTTAATAGAATCTGGTCCACGGCTGACAATTGCATAAACAGGGCACTTGACCATACAAGTTCGATGGGCGAACACCTTGATCCACTCCATATTGATGGGAATTGGGTCTTCCCTCCATTTAATTTTTCGCACCAAGACAAATGTGATCCCTTTAGCCTTATCCCCCTTACCCGGGACCCGGTATGGCGTATAATTTGTCTTCCCCGACGTTTCCGCGGCATTGAGGCGGAGGAAGCTTGACATCTGGCGGAGTTCCTGTAATCCACATGAATCCACCTCCATAGGACTAAAAAAATCCATTACACTATCCTTGATTGAGGCATTTCTTAGGCGTTTTTGAGTCCCATTTGGTAAACTCGAGGAGATATGCATAATGATTTTGAGTTTCATCGTTCTTTAGAAAGCGCCTTGAAATTTTTCTATGCCTCTCAATTCTGTTGTCATCGCATCTTCCCACCTTCGATTGGCGTAATGCACCGCTCACGAATTGTTTCCTTAATTCCATCCCATAGAATCACCAAAATCTTTAACTTTGTGACATTTCATCCATGGAAGCTCGAAGATCTTTGTTTTTAAAGGCTACAACTTGGTCGTATTTTGTATGTCTGTTTGGCCAGTTATGAGCTTATACGAGGCATTATCCATCTCACGAAGTGAAGCCCCACATGTTCCTATCCGGTCTATTCGTTGGCTCTGCCATCGATATCTTTGTTTATTGCTTCCATTTTTTCCTTGCATGCCATGATAGTAGCAGCCTTCTTGAACCCCCATTCGGACCAACCCGTGATATCGCGATCCTTGATCAATCGAATAAACCGGACTATGCGGGCTTCATCAGATCCATACCAGTACAATCAAAAAGTTGGGTCCATTCCCTCATCCTCAATCTTTGGTCTTGGTGTTGTCGACATCCGGCCCAGCTATGCTCGATTGCCATCTTCGATTCTTGAGATCCACGATCCCGCCCAGATGAAATGAAGAACTTTGAACTCCGCGGCGACGGAAGACAATCATTCAGAAAAGGATACCCCCTTGCTAATCGTGGTATTCTCGGCACCCCCAAAGGAATAACCAGCTCCCACCTCAAGAAATCAAATCCGAGATAAAGCAAATCTTGTGCTCGCTCAATCTAATAAGACCATCTCCCTGGACCAGACATCGTCAAGAATTCCTTAATAAATAAAATGCCTTCTTCCATTTTAATATCCGGATATTATAATAATAACCGGAAAATCTGTTGTTATAAAATTGGGGATCATCTTAATATCAGAAATTCATGAAAATATGTAAATCTTTATAATAGTTAAAGTTTCCTTCAAGATATATTTTATTAATAGACCATATCCCATGCTCCTAAAAAAGGATCAAAATCTCTAATCCCTGGGATCGACAGTTAATAAGGGAGAGGATAACTTTGGATATCATCCGTCTCCTTGAAATTTTAACAAGATAATATGATAAGTTCTCCTTAAAATCAGCATGCTTTTCAAACCATTGCGTCGACAAAGGGATCATTCAACCTTCATATTTTGAACATATCAAAATTTATTATTATAAGAATACCTGGTTTTCCTTTTCTTTGGTCCTCTTGCCATCAATGTTACCGAGACTATACCTAAAGTCAAAGATCGGATTCGAAGATATACCTAAAAGGGAACCAGAATTGAGTCAGGAACAAACATTCTTGTTATTAAAAACCGATTTCGCTATAAAGAGATCATAAAATGTCGCGATATTATTATATCGACTTCGTTATTGAACCTCAGATCTATACATAAATAAATCTAAACAGGTAAAGATATCAGAACATTAAATAAACAAATAAGATTCATCTCCAGAAATCAGTTCCGATCAGTTAAAAATGATGGAAGAGGAGTCGTCAATGCGGAAGGAAATCTTCGATCGCAAAAGAATAAACAATAAAGCTTCATCTTCCTCTTCCATTAATCAGTTCAAGAGATAAGCGAAATCATGGATCTGCCATCTCTTCCTGATACTAAAGTCAAAACTTCGGAGTCAGAACGACGGTGATTTATTCCTGAAACATGGGGCTTATAATTCGTATCGGATTTTCTTAAAAATCGGCCCGACATATCTTTATCCTGGCACTTTTAGGTATTGAACCATATAATAACATTCTGACTTTAAGACGATGAACCATTAATGTCACCCGATAAATAAATCCGTAAAACCAAAATTCGTCTCAAAGACTTATTTATCAAAGGGTCGATTAATAAAATGCTTCGGTTTATTTTCACCACTAAGAATGATGGATGGTCGGATCCGCAAAGAATAAATAATGCGCATGTTCTTCTTCTTGAGTTGAAGATCATTGAGCTATTGCTGGAGCTTTCGATAAAAATCGAATGGATTCGTCCGGCATAAAATCCAGTATGATCGTAATCAAATCATGAGTTCCATTCTTCTGGTCTGGCAGACGATGAGATATGATCTTAGAGTCGGACCGAGGCGAACCAATGGAGGAGATCGCATGAAGCGTTTTCTTCTTCCCCGCCATCGTTATAGCGGATGGAGGAGATGAAAAAGGATAGATCGTAAATTGAAAAGCGAGAAGTGAAATATAATTATATTATCCATAAAAATCCGCCATAAATTTTCGCCGGATAAATCTTTTAATTTTCGCATTAATAAAGGAAAGATACATTTATTCCATATTTTAAGCCCGGGAACCAGTTCCGGCAATAATCGGTTTCGCAAGTAAACCGGATTACAGGAACCAATTCGATCCATTGAATACCAGTCGTCAATTAACATCGACCGACCAGCGAGGTTAAATATTAGATATAACGGAAAGAATTACCCGTCTTCATTATATTCTGAATTTTAAAATTGAAGCCAAACCATGAGTTCAAAATTTCGGTCTTCAAATTCCGAATTATCCTTTAAAAATTTATTTCATCATTAATTAATCGCAGATCGTATTGAAGAATATATAAAGAATCATGGGTCGACCAGACATAATTCGGTTTCTCCCCGCCCTAAAGAATAAACTCCCGTAAGGGTTTTGAAAAAACTGTCATGGACTCATTCACCAAAGCGCAAGTCCTCATAAAATTTATTTAATTCAAAATCGGTATCCGTAAATCAATAATAAGTCGTGGTGCGGATCATAGATTTCAGGGGCCGCCGAAGGCAACTATCTTTAATGCTTTAACTTTATGGATCAGATATACAATTACAAATCTTAACCCGATAGACGAACGTAAAAATACCGGTATAATTAACCTTTTCAAAAATCGGTCCACTAAGCCGGAGATTGCATGTTTGGATCGAGATCTTTAATACAATTTATCGAAATTTTATTCGGAACCACCATAAACCAGCCAGGTTCCGGTTCAGGCTGACGATCCTCGAATAAACCACTTTTGAACCATGGTTAATTTGCCGAGAACTCAATTCAAATTCCATCAGATTCAATTCGGATCAAAGAATGTTGCTTGATGGATTGAGTTCACCGGTCCATGGGGAACATAATTGAACAAATTCCTCAAATCACCTCAAAGTAGTTCGCGAGGATTATGTCGACAACTCCGGAGATCTATTATCAAAACCGAATACGGATAAGATGTGGTTAGTTCAATCGCGAATACT